>JAFEMH010003712.1:0-250444 GCA_022495995.1 Adenophora triphylla var. japonica
CGATGATACCGGCATGTGGGATTGTTAAACCACAATTTATCCCCGACCTTTCGTGTTAGGAGGCGATAACGGAGAAAGTTTAATGGTTTCCACCAATATATCAAATATCATTTTTTTTTTAGAAAAAGCTTATTTCTCCCCAGCAGAGTCGCCACTGTGATGTACCCGATTTTTGAAATCAAACGGAGTCGCCACGCCATTTTTGTTTTAAGGTCCAAAACTTTGAAAAATGCCCAAGATTAGAGATTTGGGTTCGGAGGTCACGTTACACGCCCGGGAAGGAGCGTTAGTGTGCACTGGAATGCCTCGTGAAAGCGAGTCTTCCAAGCTTAAAAAACATTTGTGTGTGTTGTGTGTGTGTTACTTTGGCCAAGAATAAGTTGAAACTTAGGAAAGTAAAAATTGTGGAATTCTTTATTAGACTTTGGACAGATCCCATGATTTTTGGTGTGATTTTTAGATTGAGATTTGACACTCAAACGATTTTTGGAAGTTGAAAACCATTTCTGCCAGAAGGAAAAAGGTAGTGGACACTTAATTTTGAAATAGATTTAAGGGCTTCAGAAACATCATAATATGAGAAAACTCAGAGAATGAGAAGTTGTTCCAAACACCTTAAATAAGATTTCTGTGAAAAGAATTTTCCATTTTGGAGAAGATTTGAGGACTCCAAAACCCTCTGGAAATCTCCAGATATGAGATCTTGGGACTCCCAGAGACTGGTGATCTGACCTTCAAAAGAAAATTTGAAAAATGGAGTTTTACTCTACGAAAAAAATAAAGTAAGTAAATATGACTGGAAATCTCTGGATTATGGATACAAAAAATTGTTTTGTAGTCAACACTCAAATTCCAAGTTTATCTGTGTCCAAAAATTTAGACCATGGACTGGGGTCTTAGAAAATTGCTACTGGACAGCAACTTCTCAAGAAAGGAAAAACATGATTTTAAAGGGGGTTTGGCATCCATGCTGCTGTCCCCATTTCCCTAGGTTTTGATTAGTGATCACTTGACATTTTAGTGGTGAATCAACTATATCAAACCATCCTTGGGGTACATTAGGACTAAGCACTTCATTTGCTTGGGAAGGGGAATTTTATCCTTTGAAAATGAGATTTCGATGTATGAAAATGATTTTTAGGGGTTTTGAAAATGTGTTTTCCTGTTGCAAGAAAGTAAGAACACTTTGAAAATAATGTTGATCAACTTGTAGAAGATCATCCATGGAGTATAGAACTTTCATGGTGATCTTCTTGGATCTAAGACAAGAAGATTGAATGAACTACATTTTGTAGCTTGAAAATGCATGCATGGATGAGAGATTTAGGGTAAGAAGAGATAGAGGTTATACTCTATCTTCTTTGTGTTTTGTGTATGAATGGATTCAAGGCTTGAATGTGTTTAGGGCTTGAAAGTGTTTAGGGTTGATGATTTGAGTTGGTTAAAGAGAAAACAAGTAGATAACAATGAAGTCCCTCTATGTTTTCTCTCTAATCCCATATCCTCCTAAAGGTGATTTCGAGCCTCGAGTTAGTATATGTATGAGTATGTATGAGAGAAGTGATTTGAAGTGTTTGTGAGTGAGTGAGATTTGGGAAAGTATTGGAGAGAAAATGGTGGCAATTCAAGTGAATTCCTCTACTATTTTCTCTCTATTCCCTTCGGCCAATATGGTTGCTGTATGCTGTGAGTGCATTTGTGTTGTGTAAGGCCGAGAGTAGGAGGGTTCAATTTATAGCCCTCTGAAATCTTCCAATCATGTCCGCGCGGAGGGTATCGTAAATGCTTCGATGTAGCTCGGTGCATTAAATGTTGCTCCAGGCTTTGAATTCCAAGAAGAATATTATTCAAAATTACAATTATAGCTTGTTTTTCAACTTAGCCTAGTTCGGATTTTCCAATTTCTTTTGCTTTTTGAGATTCTTTTCTTGGCTCTTCAATCCTTTTAAATGGCAATGCCCACTTTACCCTTAGCATCTGTTAGAAAGGTTAGGAATTGTTAGAAATGTTAGGAATGTTAAAACTTTCGTTAATTTTCTAACGAAAAATAACACTAACAAAAACTCCAAATTGGACCGCAATTACACATCTCTTATCGATTTGACCCCGCTTCCTTCCTCGGGAGTAAGCGCCGTCGGCCGTATGTGAGCTACCGTAAGTGCTCCAATTTGAGTTGGTAGCTTTTTCTGTTAGGAAAATTAACGAAAGCCCTAACTTTATTTCTAACATTTCTAACAATTCCTGTAACCTTTCTAACACAAAGCAAGGGTAGGAGTAGGCATTGCTATTTGAAGATAAACAAAGAAAGGAATCTCAAAAAAGCAAAAGAAATTGAAAAAACCCGAATTAAGCAAGTTTCAAAAACACAAACTCAGCCGGAATTTTTGAATAATATTCTTCCCTGTCCAAAGCCTCGGAGACAAACATTTAATGCACCAGTGGCACTGTGCGTCGATCCAGTCCGCGCGCGGATCAAAATGAAGCTCACAAAGTGGCCTATAAATTTGAACCACTCCTCTACTCGCCTTTAAACAACACAATTTTCTCACGCCAAAGAACAAAACTCAAGGCGAATATAGAGAGAAAACAAAGTGGGAATCCCTAGATTGCCACCATTTTCTCTTGAATCTTTCCCAATTCCACTCCAAACACTCTCAAATGAATTTTCTTAAAAATACACACAAGCTCAAGCTTAAACCACCACCAAAGAGGAGGATTAGAGAGAAAACATAGAGGACTTAAGTGTTATCTACTTGTTTTCTCTTTGACCAACTCTATCATCAAACCCTAAACACATTCAAGCCTTGAATCCACTCAAACACAAATCCAAACACCTAATCTTGATACTCCTCAAGTCAAACACCAAATCTTGATACTCCTCAAGTCAAATTCCAAGCCTAGGAAGATAGGGTGTCACCATTGGTAAAGCCCTCCTTCTCTAAACCCTAAAATTCTCTTTTGATTTCTTGTTCATCTTGTTCTTCTTACTTTGACTCATTTTATGTCTAGTTTAACTTGAGTCTTGACCTAATATGGTCATCTTGAAGTTCTTCTTCATGAATGACCATCTCAAATGGTCCATATTCTAAATCTTTAGTTGATTTTCTCTTTAATTTCATCTTTACAAAGATCCCCTTTCCCTTTGCAAAGGATGTGTTTTAAACCCCATAAATTCCCCAAGGATGACTTGAATATGATAACCACGTGACAAAAAGTAGTGGAATCAAGTCTAGGGATGAAAATGGGGTGAACATAGATGCAAATCCCCCAAAAATCACATTTTCCCTCAAGAACATCTTGCTGTCCAGTAGCATTGTTCTGAGATCTCAGTCCATTTTCCTATTTTTTGGACTCAGTAAAACTTGGAATTTGGTGTTTACTACAGAATACTTTTTGTATCCAACATCCATATCTTTCCATACATATTTTTAATTTATTTTTTTCGTGAGTAAAACTCCCTTTTTCAAATTCTCTTTTAAAGGTCAGTTCCTCAGTCTCTGGAAGTCCAGATTTCATATCTGAGATTTCCAGAAGGTTTTGGGTCCTCAAATCATCTCCAAAATGGAAAATTCTTTCATAGAAATCTTATTTAAGGTGTCTGGAACAACTTTCATTCTCTGAGTTTTCTCAGATCATGAAGTTTTGAAGCCCCTAAGTCCATTTCAAAGTCAAGTGTCCACTGCCTTTTTCATTCTGGCAGAATTGGTTTTCAACTTCCAAAAATCTTTTGAGTACCAAAAATCAACCCAAAAATCATACCAAAAATCATGGGACTTGTTCAAAGTATAATAAAGAATTTCCAATTTTACTTTTCTCAGTTTCAATGTATTTTGGCCAAAGTAACACACACACACACAAATGATTTTAAATATTTGGAAGACTCGTTTTACGAGGCATTCCGGGTGAACACTAACGTTCTTCCCGGCGTGTAACGTGACCTCCGAACCCAAATCTCTGATCTCTGGCATTTTTCAAAGTTTTGGCCCTCAAAATAAAAATGGCGTGGCGACTCCGTGTGTTTTTTCGATTGATTTTCAAAGAAAAGAAAAACAACAAAATCTTTCGGGAAAAATTGGACCAACATTGTTACATCTCAAGGTAGGGAGGCTTTTCCTTTAGCACCAAGTCGCCTTCTCGATGTCTCGGATTTTGACTTTCTTATCGAATGCTCGGGCCATTCTCGCTCCGGTAGGCTCGAGTGTGTTCCATGGCTTTCAATCTGCGCTCGTCGAGTAGAGCAAGTTCGTCGTGACGGCTCTGTAACCATTCGACTTCATTGATCCCGTTTTCCAAGAGGACGCGGAGGGATGGACTTTCCAGTTCCATGGGTAACATTGCTTCCATTCCGTAGGTGAGCGAACGGAGTCTCCCCGTGGCGGTTCCGATCGATGTCTCCGTATCCCCAAAGGGCTAGATGTAGCTTTTCGGCCGCTCCCGACCTCTCGGTGGTCATCTTTCTCGATTATCATGGCGAGAGTCTCTGCTCGCTACCTCTACCGCACCATTGGTTTGTGGTCCGTAAGGTGAAGACTTGTGACGCGTGACTCGAATTGGTCGCCAGCTTGGTCACAATCTCCTCGAAGTGAGTCCCATTGTCGGATATGATCTCGTTGGGCACTCCGTATCGGCACATGATGTTCTCTCCGATGAACTCGGCCACCTTCTTAGAATTCAGTACCTTGTACGATCTGGCTTCTACCCATTTAGTGAAGTAGTCGATTGCGACTAGAATCAACTCGTGACCATTGCTCCTTGGCGGAGTGATTTTGCCGATGACGTCGATTCCCCATGTGGCGAAAGGCCATGGTGTAGTCATGCAATAGAGTTCGTGAGGAGGGATGTGATTGAGGTTGGAGAACCGTTGACATTTGTCGCAGCTTGGACTAACCGGATGCGCCCGTTTCCATCGATATCCAATAGTATCCCATACGGAGAATGATCTGTGTCAATGCTCGGGCATTCATGTGCGGACCGCAGGTTCCGTTGTGAACTTCGTTCATTAGCTCGCTGGCTTTTTCTTTGTTTACACACCGAAGGAGTGGCCCTTGGTGGCGCTTCTTGTACAACATATCCCCCAGAATGACGAAATGGGATGCCAGGCATTTTAATGCCATCATGTTTTTGGCTTTGATCCCTTCTTTGTATTTTCCATCTTCATTTGTGAAGGAAGCTTCTCCGTTTTGGAGGTACTGGTATACTTGATTGTACCAGGGTTCGTCGATCGTTTCTTTTTTTATTTCGATCTCACAACAATAGGGGGGTGTTTCCTGTCTGCCTATTTTGAGGGGTTTTACTGATTTCCCATCGAGAATTTCGACAAGAAAGGCGAGGGTTGCCAGGGCATATGGGAAGTGGTTCCTGTCTCTTGGCAAATAGTGAAAAGAGATGTCCTTGAACTGAGCAATGAGCTCCTCCATGTACGCGTGGTACTTCTGGAGGCCAGAATCTACCGTCTTCCATTTGTTGGATACTTGATTGATTATCAATGGTGAGTCTCCGTATACATCCAGTTCTGAAATGTTGCGCTCGAGGGCGGCTTCCCGGACTTGCCGCACGAGCTTCGTGATTCTCGCCGCATTGTTGGTTGTTTCAAAATTCAATTTGATGGCTATGGGAGTATGCTCGTCCTTGGGATCGACAAGGAGCATTCCAATACCATTTCCCTTCTTGTTGGCTGCCCCATCGAAGAAGAGTTGCCAGCGGGTTGCGCTGTCGACTGAGAAGATTCCGTCGTCCGGAAATTGCGGATCAGGACCCTTGGGCTCACTGTTTGGGAAGTCGGCCAGCTGATCTGCCATTACTCTGCCCTTCGTGGATTTTCGACCATGTAATTGATGTCGAACTCACCAGAAGAATGACCACTGCTAGTCGCATTGACAGGGATGGCTTGTCAAAGAGATATCTGACGGGGTCCACTTTGGAGACCAGGAGCACCGAATGTGACCGCATGTAGTGTTTCAGCTTTCCCGACTACCCATACCAAGGCGGTACAAGTTTTCTCTAATGCCGAGTAGCCGAGTTCACTTCCTTGAAGCTTCCGGCTTACGAAGTAGATTGCATGCTCAACCTTGGAATCTTTACTTTCTCGTTCTTGTGCCACAGATTGATCCAATTGACGTGTACCGACACTTTCAGATATAGGAGTAGTGGCTTTTCTTCATGTGGCGGGCACAAAATTTGGGGATTTACCAAGTAGGTCTTGATTTTCTCGAAAGCCGTTTGGCACTCTGAGTCCCATTTGATATCGGCATTCTTCTTCATCGGTTTGAACATGGGCTCGCAGAGAGATGTCAACCGGTTGATGAAGCGACCGATGTATCAAGTCTTCCCATAAAACTTTTCACTTCGTCGCAGTCCGAGGCGGCTTCATGTCGATGATGGCCTCGATTTTCTTGGGATCGGCTTCGATACCTCTTTCGTAACCATGTACCCCAAGACCTTGTCGTGCTTGACGCCGAAGGTGCACTTCGCAGGTTCAATCTCATGGAGTGCTTCCCGAGTCTCGTCAAGAACTTTCTCAGATCTCGTCATGTGTTGCATGTCCGATCCTCCGGAGTGGATGATCATGTCGTCGACATATACTTCGATTTCTTTGTGAATCATGTCATGGAAGAGGGTCATTGCAGCCCATCGGTAAGTAGCCCTGCCGTTTCTTCGGACCGAAAGGTACATGACCGTGTAGCATGTCCCCTACTGAGTGGTGAAAGCCTTGGCTTGGTCTTCCTCGGACATTTTGATCTCGGTTATATCCAAAGAAACCCGTCCACGAAGGACTTTACTTCAAATTTGCCGTGGTGTCGACTAGCATGTCGATGTTAGGCAAATGGGAAATCATCTTTAGGGTCGGCCTTGTTGAGATCCCTAAATCCACACAAAGATCTCGACCTTTCCATTGGCCTCGTGATTGTCACGATGTTGGAAAGCCAAGTAGGGTACTCAATCACTCGATGAAACCAACTCGAGCATTTTCTCAATCTCTTCTTTAACTTGCAAGGACCACTCGGCTTGATCTTGCGCAGCCTTCGTTTGATGTGCTCGATTCGGGATCCAGGGAATTCTCGTACTCCACGATCGAGGGATCGAGTCCTCGGCATGTCCCGGTATGACCAGCGAACACGTCAACATACTCCCTGAGGAGGCTTATCGTGGCTTCTTTTCTCGCATCGGCGAAGAAACCGCCCACTTCAGGTCTCTTTAGGCTCAGACCGACCCCAGTTCACTTCTGGTCATAACCTCTTCTACGGCTTGGGCCCGGTTATCCTCTTGGTCAACTACACGCTCGAGAACTTCTTTAATGTATTGTTCATTTAATGTGTCCGCTTTCTTTATCAATTGAGTTATTAACGTCTTTTAAGTTGTTTGTTAACTTATCGCTTGTTAAAGTGGCAATGAGAGGATACTCCGAAAGGTCGACTTTTCTATCAACGAGAAAGGAAATACATGGTTGGCTACATTATCATAGTCTTCCACGTAAGGCCGTTGGACGACTCGCAGGACTGGACTTTACAAGGACTCGACTCGCAGGGTTCGAGACCGGGTTTAGGAGATGTGGGTGCAGCCCGCCTTGTCTTCCAGTTTCGTCCGGCTTGCCCTTCGTCCGGTGAAAGTTACCTGGGCTTCTTCAGTGGCATTGCCGGATGCCGGATGCTTGATGAGGGTTCTGGGATCGAGAGGCTTTGCTTCGTTGTCCCAATCATGGCAATCATGTTGTTTTCGAGCCTGTGTCAATCGTTTGGCACCTCCATGACTTCTTCAAAAAGACTCTGTAGAGCCGGTCCACCGAGAGCGTCTTCTATGAATTCCCGGTTCCTTCGCTTTGGAGTTACTATCTCGAATGTGGCCTCGGCGGCCGATCCGAAAACCGTTTCCCATGGAGAGTACCTTGAGTTGCTCCTCCAAGTCTCGGGATTCCTCAATGTGTACTGCGGCCGGATCGTGGTGGCGCTGGTCCAGTAGAGCCGTGATGTCGAGGAACGCTCCTTATCGGATTAGCCTTGAGTCCTCTGAAACGCTGAGGTCCCGTGCTAGCTTTTCCATCCTTTCGTAGTCTCGTGTTGACTATCCCCGCTTCTTTCTCATCTTCATCGGTTCCACCGCGGTCCCCTCAAGCTGCCGTCGGATCCCTTGTCGGTCTCCTCGAGTTACATTGTCGGTTCCCTTGTCGGTCCCCTCGCTCGCTTCTCGGTTCCCTTGGCGATCCCCTCGCTGCCGGTTCCCTTGGTGAAGTAATGAGCGAGGTCGAAACCGTAAGGCCTGAGGTTGGGTGTGCCATCGGAGGTTCCCTTTTGGGCCGCCGCCTTGTGCGGCGAGCCTTTTGTTCTCCCCCCGATGTCACCGGTGTTGGCACGTAACCAAGCCCTGGACCGTGGTGTGGTCCTTGACTTCGATGACTTGGTGTTGGCCCCGTAACCTTTTTCCGAGCCCTGCCCCGGGATGAAGTTCATGAGTTTCATCATCTTCATGGCGGGAGGAATCTTGTCGTGAGATAGTGGAAGGTCCACGTTGCATATTTGGATTTTGGAGGTCTCCGCAGTGAATCCAGCTTAATGCCATGTCGTCATTATGCTTGATTTCTAACACCGGAATGTCGTTGGTGCCGGTCCCCTGGTGGTGACGCCGTCGCCGTAGACTGTGGTTAGCTCGTTGCCTTGCATGAACTTGAGGCACCGGTGAAAGGTGGATGCCACGCCATTGATTTGATGCAGCCAGGGACGCCCCAGATGGCTGTGGAAAGTGATTGGAATGTCCAACACTTGGAATTCGATGGGGATCATCCGCTTGCCGAACCGTATATTAAGAGTAGCAACCCCGAGAACCGTACGGAAGTAGAGTCATAGGCCTCGACAAAGGTGGGATCAAGGCTTCAGATTCGTAGGCTTGATGTCAAGTAGTCCATCATCTTGGCGGGCAAGACATTCATTCCGGAACCTCCGTCTACCAACACGCGGAAGGCGACGCTCGTCCACTGGATCGTGATGTAGAGCGGCTCATTGTGATCAGCCCCAAATTTTGGAAGGTCCAAATCGTGAAGGTGATAATGTTGCCGTAATGGATGTTGCCGATCATCCGAATGACTTCGCCTCGGGGTCAAGGCCCACGGGGACCATGGTACGGGCCGACTTTCCTCTAGCTTGAGCTTGTGAGGATATGAAGATGTGAGCAGGACCAAAGGGAAATGTTCGCCGGGTCTGCTTGAGCCGAGCGAGGATCGGGTCCTCTTTCGTGGAACTTGCGTCTTCGGGCCGGCCGGTGGCGCTTCCGGCTCCGTCGGCTTTTTGGTGGCCTTAGGTGGTAGTGCATGAATTTGACCCGATCGGGTTAGAACGCCGACATCGTGCTTGGTTCCTTCGAACAGCCGCTCTAAGTTTGAGCCATAGTTAGAGGAGGATTCCTCGTAGCGTAGGGCCACATGTCTTCCTCAATTCATTGATCGTGGACGTGTTCCTGAGCTTCGGCAGCCTTTACGGATTCTCGTCCCCAGGATACCGGCTTGGGTGCCTCCGTGGGGAGGTAACCTACGGTTTGACGCACTGTTCGAACGTCAATGCGCAATGCTGGTTTCCAGATCGAACCGTTGCTGACCCTCCGGGGAGGTTGGAGAGTTCTTGGTTCAGCGAACAATCTCCTTGATCTCTTCACGGTATACCGCGCTCCTTTCCTTCTTGCCGAGCATACTCAGTGGCATTCTCGAGTTGGGTCCGGCGATACTCGTGGTTTGCTAATTTTCCTCCACTCTTGGCCCAAATCAACTTTCTTGCAAAGCAGCCTCGCGTCGAGAGTTAGTGCCTCGTTTCTTCCCACGTGAGAATAGCCTGCTTCTTTGAATTGCGCGGCAGCCTAGATAAACCTCCATCGGGGAGAGTTTTCCTTTCCTCTTTATCTCGAGTGGCGGGTATGTCTAAGGTGAGTACACGGCTTCCCGAACATCTCGCCCATGTAACCGGTTGCTGTCCCAGTTGATCGTTTCTGTAAACGAATGCCGAAGACTGTGGAATCTCCCTGAGCAGTTGCTGGAGATGAATTTCTATCTTTTTATTCATTTTGAATGGACCTTCCTCTCTCAGTTGGCCTTTCAACTTGAGTGCGGAAATGATCCGTCCCCATCCTCCCAGGACCCTTGGGAGTCCGGTTTTGTTGACATCATGCCTGGCATGGAAGAGAATGGTTCCATCGTCTTCGTCGTCGCCTTCACAGAGGACTTGCTTTCCTCAGGGAGATAAGCGCTGGTATTCATTCTACTGTGCCGTTCCATCTCCTAGGTCATCGGGACCGTTGACCACCCTCGTTTGGCGGAGGGGGTTGGGTGAGAATAGACGGTAGTCGAGGAAGTTGCCGTGAGCAAAACCCTTGAGGTCGAACTGGTCTAGAGTGGCCTCTAGCTTTCTGTCTGAAGCTGCTTGTGACACTTTAAGGGCTTGATCCCTGTGGGTCTTTTGAGCTTGGTTTTCGTCCCAGAGACGGTTCTCTTGAGCGGCTAGTTCCATGAGGGCCTTCCTAGCGAGAGCTAAACAGTCTCCGTAGGTGCACGCTGTCTGGCTAGTGTCTAGAACTGTGATCACATCCAAATCGCCGAATGGCGGAAATACTTGGATTATGTTGATGAAGGAAGTCAGGCTGGGACATTCCATGCGGCCTTCCTTGATCTCGGTTACCAAGAAATTCGCTCATATCTGCTTGATTGAACACACGGGGGTGTTAAATTCTGCGATGTTGACAGTCTCGTGATCTCGCTGGATCGCCAAGTCTATCGTAGCTAGCGCTTGGCGGGATGTCCGAATCCGTGGCCGTGACGACCGGGAGCAGACCGAACTTGAGCATGTTGATGCCGAGGTGGTCATTTCCAACGTCGGAAGCCGACTCGTCTTGCGGGGAAGACCTTCACAGATGTTTTCGGGTGGCCGCCTAAGCGTTCCCGAGGTTGATCTCGACTTGTAGCAGTGGAGGAGCTTTGTCTCCTTCGCCGTTGCCCTTGGCCTTGACGGCGCTTGCGGCTTTAAGCTTGACCGACGGCACGGGCCGGTTGCCACCGGGCCGGTAGTCGGAAGTGATGGGAGCTCGAGCTCGATTGGCCGTGGCCTCGTTTACCATGAGCAGCAAGCCGTCGAGGGTAACTTTGGCGTTGCGTAATCTCGACAATAAGGACCGGATCCTTGGTATCATCGTGATATCTCGAATAGATGATGTTGACGAAGTCGTCGTCGCCACTTGATCGAGAGGGGTTCTTAGTCGTGTCAACCGCTGCTTCCAATTGTCTGATAGCCGCCAGACCGGACGTTGAGCTTGACAATCTCCATAGTGTTGGAGCCCCGGTCGTAGGTGACCCGATCGGAACGGTGCCGTCCTCGAAACCGAGCATATGAATGTAGGGATCTTCTTGCGGGTCCGCTGCGTCCTCGACTCCGTGAGAGTCCTGATTCGTCGCCGTCTGATGGCTCAACCCAAACGTAGGGACGTATTGCGTCCGGGTGCGTTGCTGGAGCTGCTAGGAAAACATCATGCCTTCGCTGGAGAAAAGGGGTTCAGTGGGTAGTTCCTCGTGGAGGACATCCCATACGACGTCCATGCATTCAAGACGAGTATGGCGGTGCTTGTTGACCTTTATCATGAAAATCTCTTCACTGGCGCGGCGTAGAGTTGGCTTGAAGAATGCCGACGAACCTCCGACCGGAGACAGGGGTTTATGTGCCCGCATCATGGCGATGCTCGGTGTTTCTTTCCAATCCGCTCCAAATGTTGGAAACGACAATGAACTTGATGTACCGGATCGCTTCGTGGTCCGCCCGCTCGAGGACATCGACATAGTTAGCATCTCCGGACTCGAGGGATTCGATGAGATTTGCCCCGATAGTCCCTTGGTTGATTTGAAGGAGGTAGCCCCGTGCCTCGGTTGCGGGCACGCTTACCGCTGTCTCGGCTTCGTTTCCTATGAGGAAACCGTCCCTCGATGACTTCAAGATCTCCTTGGCGGTTAATGAACTTGACGCACTGATGGAGAGTGGAGGCTATGGATTTCATGTGATGTAGCCAAGGGCGTCCCAACAGAGCTGTGAATTCGGACGGAATGTCCATCACGTGGAATTTTGCTGGCACAATTTGGGTTTCGAACCAGATCTCCAGAGTCACCGTCCCCAGGATGGGATGAGACGTGCTATCGTAGGCCTTGATAGTCCGGGTTGACGGAATCAGGTTGCTTTCGTTGATACGGAGGGCTCGCATCATACTTAGAGGGAGAACGTTAACGGCAGACCCGTTGTCTACCAATACTCCAGGGAGTGATATGGTGTTGAGCCTGAGGGTGATGTACAGAGCTTCATTGTGCCCCGAGGCATCTCTCGTGGTCTTCGTCACGTAACGTGATCATACCGCCATACGCCGGGAATCGTAGATCTGATCTCTATCCGGAGAAGGAGAGTCATCCAGCCATCCGTTTCTAGTTTTCCTCTTGCGAGGTAAAGCCTTCGTTGGAGCCTCGGGATGGTGCTGAGGCCGCTTGTGGCGGTTGCCGCCCTCGTTAGCACGTTGATCGAGTGCGAGTGCCAAGCCGACTTTGATCTTCCTTCACGGTCCGTGCTCTAAGCCGGACAAATTGAACCTTAGGCGATCCCGCGGGGGTTAGGCTTCGACCGGGCAAGAAGATTACCAAGATCCGAGGTATTCCGGTCCCAAGGTCCGAACTCGGTGTCGCCAGGACTTTTCGGCTTTCCCACCCCGTTTGCTCTAAAGCCGCATGGCCTGGAGGAAGGGAGGACTGGCTGGAGTAGAGTACGTAGTAGTCGAACCTCCCGGATGGCTCTCCGAGTGTACCCACACCGGTGTCTCCAAAGCCTTCGTATCTTTCTCTCGCTTGCTGAGAGGACTTCTTCTTCGTTTTCTGAGGATTGCTCCCGACCATGTCTTCGGGACTCGTACCTGTGCATGCGGAGCGCCACAAACATCGTAGCCGATGTGGACATTAGATGAGGACCCTACGGAAGAGGCGGAGGAACCGGCTCGCGGCAATCTCCTTGGGCACCCATTCAATGGAATTCACACTGCTGTTGTTCGGGAAAGGATTCCCGACTGTATTGGGTCCACGGGGACGCTCCAATTTTCCTCCCTCTATCAAGTTCTGGATTTCGGATTGTAACCCCACGCAGTTGTCGGTGGTATGGCCGTGATATCGATGGAAGGCGCAAGATTGCTCTTGTCGCATTGACTACGGGATTCTTGGGTTTGTAATTTGCAACGGGTTTAAGGAGACCTTCCTTGATTAACCCTTCCAAAGATCTTGCTCAGTGGCATGTCAAACTTGTCGAAGTGTACGGCAGCCGCTTCGAGTGGAATTGCCGCTTTGCGGGACCGGGTTTCTCGTTGCCCGACCGCTGTCCCCGATGGATGTAGTTGACAGACGTATCTTTCCCTTCGGGGGCCGGTGCGGGATTGAATGCAACCGCCGATCGGTATCTGTATGGCCGTGCAAGAGCCAACTTCTCCTTGAGATCCTTCTCGAACCGTGAGCCGGCATTGACCATGGCCCGGAGATCTCGGGAAGAAATGATGACTGATGAGAGTTCGATGGACGGTCTTAAGCAGGACTTGAAGATCCGCATCTGCTCATCCTCGAGAGTGGCTCCATGATTTCGGAGAGTTTCCAACTCCACCTCTTGTAGAATTCTCCGACGCTTTCATCCGCTTTCGCTCAGTGGTGATTAAGTCCTCACGACTTGTTTCCCACTCTAAGTTGGATCTGCACTGCCCAGAAGATGTTACCGATCCGATCCCAGTGTGTGGCGATCCGCAGCTTGACCCTCGAAACCATCGTAACGCCGAGCTTTTGAGCGTATGCCGGAAGTGGTCGGCCATTTGCCGGAGGGTTGCTCCTTTCGCTCTCATGCCGAGAACGTAGGTATCGACATGCGTTTGAGGACATTCGATTCCGTCGAATCTGTCCATCTCCGGCATTCGAACTTGGCAGGAGAGGCGTGACCATTCCTGATCTCGCGGATTTGAGCGTTTCGCTTTGAGCCGCTCATGGTGGCTTTCGTGTCTTTCATCCGTTCGACCATCCAGGCTAAGGTAGGGTCCAGTGGTGGACTGTGAGGCTCGGCTAGCCGGTGCTACCACGTGAGCGGTAGTGATTGGAGGTGGAAGGCTTGATATATGAGGATATACGGGGCCTTTTCTCGAATCAGACGGGGTTTGTCCCCGGTGTTTTGGGATTCGTGTATAGGCAACGGGATGAACCCGGAGGGTATTGAAGGATATTGGCATCTCGTTGAGATGGTCCAGTGCGCCGGTGGTATTGAGTGATGGGAGTAGCACCGGCTTGGCCAAATATGACAGGTTGCCCCGAGAGGTGGCAACGTGAAGCCTAGGTCGCCTGCTTTCCTTGGTTCGAAGGAATCCCGTAAGTTGGCGGGGGAGGAACCCGGTTGAAGGTTTGAGGAACCGGTTTCGGGAATCGTCATCCTCGACTAGGACGAAAGTACCATCTCGACCGGGGATAGCCGCTATACCTCGCTCATTCGAAGTTGTACCACGAAATTCTCGCCGATCTTCTTCGCCTCTTGTGAACCTCACAAGCCCTGGATGGCTTCTTCCAAAGTCATATCGTTACCGGTGGCGGGGTCCGTCCCCGTCACGATTTCTCGGTGAACTAGACATGTCGGAAATTCTGGCCGAGGGAACCGAGGGAACCGAAGAACCGTCTCGACGCCGCCGTAATCGTAATTTGGCGAGGCGCTGACCCGGAAATCTGAACCACTTTCTGCTCGCTGCAGGGAACGAAAGGCAGGGTTTAGGTTTCGGAAAAGGGTATTTGGCTCAAGGTTTCGGGCTTGTGCAATGTGCAGCTACCGATTAATGTTTACTTAAAACGCATTTTCTCAGAGTCCTAATCGGTTGGAAAAGAGCGCGTCTTCTTTTTCGCAACTAATCCTAGAGCTCTAATTAGTGGATCTCGTCACTACGCTTATAATCCCCTCGTTTCCATTTGTAGATCATCTTTCTCGGGACGGACTATCCCGAGCGAGGTCCTATAAGGCAAGCGAGTTCCACCGACAAAGGAAAAAGTGAACTTAAGGCTAGCTGATCACGCAAACTTCCAACGTATGTGACGCACGGGCCATAGTCGAAGTCAACGTCCTCAAGTTAAGGCGGGGATCGTGCCAAAATTTCGGCATGACCTCTCCTGACTCGCTTGCGCGAGGGACCTTAGCTTTTGGCGTTGGCCAAGTTGTGGCTGGTACGATGCATACGGTGAGATTTGGTGACACGGTGTCACATTGAACCTTCGGGTATATTTTTCGGCAGAGCTCCGCGTCAAAGTCAAGGCTGAAAAGCTCAAGACTTCGGGTCGGGAACGACCTTCGGTCTCAACCTCTCGAGCTTGACTCGTGGCGGAACCCGGCGTAAAAAACATACACTTAGGCTTTATGACACGAACTAAGCCAAAAACCAACCGGGGTCTTGGACAAAGTGTGACACAAAGAGTGCATGGCTTACACGGGCTAGGATGGGCTGTTTGGGACGACCCCGTGCGCCCTCGAAAGGTGTCTGGCAGACCAACCGAGGTGCAACTGATAAGGCCATCCCGGGTTACGGGTCGTAGTGTGCAGTGTACCGAGGCAGCAAGTGCACGTGAAGTGCGGTGTACCGAGGCAGCAAGTGCGAGTAGTGTGCGGTCACTAAAATTCTTTTTCTGAGTAAAACAGAGATTTTTCAGAATGTGTCTTAAAGAATTTTATGCGCAGTTCAAAATGTAACAATGAAAATCAAACATGGATGGGGATGCACAAACATGGTATGATTTTGAAAAGACGACAATGTAATGCCCTTGAAAAAACCGTTCGAGGTTTAAAGTAACACACGCACACGAAAACGAGGAAGGGTAAACGAAAGTTTGACCCACGGAAGGCTTTTTGAAAACAACGGCAGTTTTGAAAAAGTATCCTTTTCCCCAGCGGAGTCGCCAACTGAAATTACCCGGATTTTCGCGCGGACGCGGAAAGGCGGTTGTCTTTCGCGGAGGGTTGGTGTCTGAGACCTCGCTTTTCGGGAAGGAAGAGGAGTCGCCACGCGGTTTTGTATTTTGAGCCCAAACGTTGAGAAACGGCTATTGTTTGAAAAAGGTGTCGTTTTTATTGGTAGCAAAAACTTAGGAAAAGGCTATTTGAAAACGGGGAGTCATTTTTATTGGTAGCAAAAATGAGTAAAAAGCTTTTTTAGAACCAGAGATTGTTAGGTTCGGAGGTCACGTTACGTTTCGAGAAGAGTATGTTGAGATCACCCGAAACGCCTCGTATGACGAGTCTTTCTACCTTTCTCGAAAACGTGTGCGTGTGTGTGTGTGTTTGCATTTTTGAAATGGGGGCTTGAATGACAAGCTTAATCTTGGTTTGAATGTCAAACGTTGATTAGATGACTTGTTTGAAAAGGCGAGCGTTTGAATGACAAACGTCGATTTTGTGGTTTTTTGGAAAAGTGGCGCGAGTGCTGATTTTAACATTTTATCTTAAGTGTCAAATGTTTACTTTTAAGAAAAGAGCGTTTGAATGTCAAACATCGGTTTTGCGCATTTTGAAAGAGAGTTCGAAGGTCGAACTCCGGTTTTGAACCGGACGTGTCATTGTTAACGATTTTTACGGGAAAAAAGTATTAAATGATTTGAGTGTCAAAATTCGGCTTTTTGAGTTTGAAGATGAGCGTTTGGATGCCAAACGTCATTTCGCGCATTTTGAAAGAGAGTTCGAATGTCGAACTCCGGTTTTGAACCGGGCATTACATTGTTAACGATTTTTACGGGAAAAACGTATTAAATGAATTGCGATCAACGAATAGGGTTGCGACTCGGACTTTGAAAGGTAAATACTATCACGATCCAAACGGGTCGGACTTTGTAAATGACAGTATTTAAATTGCAGTATCAACGGAATCAAACGATCCGAAATCGTAAATGACGATCGACGAGCCAAACGACTCGGAATTGTAAAGTTGCAAGAAATGTAAATGACGTTCGACGGATCAAACAGTCCGGAATGGTAAATGACAGGAATTTAAATAACGTTCAACGGATCGATCAATCCGAAATTGTAAATGGCAGAAATTTAAACGGAACGGGGTCAAAACGCCGTTTTAACCCGTGATTACTTCTCTTACGGGAAGAGAAGAGGATCGAGGGGCTAAAACATATCGGACCTCATTAGACAGAGGCGTCTACATTTCAACGATGTTCGTCCGAAACGGTTATAGCGACTGGCACGTAAACCGAGACGGAACGAGAGATTAGAGAGAGGGAGTTATACCTATGGATAGGGTCGACTCCTTTGGCTCGGGGGTGTATACAAGATACAGAAAGTGGTTTGGAACGGTGTTTCAGAGTGGAGGGGGCTTATTTGATCGAAATACGAAGTTTTCACGTAAATCGAGACGAAACGGGAGCTCGGGAAGGGGTGAAAAGGGTTTGGGACATGGCTGTGGTGATTTTGGAGAGTAAATTTGTTGTTATAAATGGCTTTGACAGCCCTTCTATTTATAGGTGAAATTTCAGCAGGAGTCTGGACGGACTTAGCTTGAATTTCAGGGGGTTTTGTGAAACTTTGGAAATTGGAGGGACTTGCTGGCAATTTCTGAGAGTCTGCAAAGGAGTCCGGCCGGACTTAGACTGCATACCAGGGGTATTTTAGTCTTTTCTCCTTGATTTCTGATTGAAAGGTGACTAGAGGAAGGTGGCATGCAAGCCACGTGTCCCATGAGTCACCAGCCATGTGGGAGTTCGTTCTCGGGTCCCGGTTTTGTCCCTTTTTTAAATAACAGTCCGGAAAATATTCGAAACGCCCCCGAAAAGTGCCGAAAAGTGCGTTTTTCAGGGAAAGTCGTACTTTCACGTGCGATGACGTGTGTTAAGTACGCTTCGACGTCGGGATGCACGGGGCAGTCCCGGGACGTCTCATTGGCTTGGCAACGGGGAGCTTAACGGGTTCCGGTTAACCTGGAGCGGGCCAGTTAACGGATTCCGGTTAACTTTCTAACGGATTTTGACGATCCGGATTTGGGTACTTACAACATGGGACCAAATTCAAGAAGCATTCCTTGGTCGATTTTTCCCACCAAGCAAAATAGCCCAAATACGCACAAAGATCACTAACTTCTGTCAAACAGATAGTGAAACTTTGTATGACGCATGGGAGCGGTTCAAGGAACTTCTCAGAATGTGCCCCCACCACGGGCTCAAAAAGTGGTTAATTGTTCACACCTTCTACAACGGTCTCATATTCAAGACAAGAGAGACCATTGATGCCGCTGTAGGAGGAGCATTGATGAAGAAGGGAGTCGATGAGGCATATGACCTTATCGAAAATATTGCATTGAACCATTACCAATGGTCAAATGAGAGGGAGCAACAACAAGGTACGCCAGGTAAATATAATGTTGATGTAGTTACTCTTCTCTCTTCTAAGGTTGACATGCTTTTAAAAAAATTTGAAAATCTTAATGTCAATCCCGTGGCTAATGTAAATGTTTTATGTGAACTATGTGGGTCTAACTCACATAGTACGGATAACTGCGAGTTGCTTGACATTACTTCCAATGATCAAGTGAACTTTGTAAATTTTTTTGGACAGAAGGGGGGGATGTATTCTAATACATACAATCCCGAATGGAGGAATCACCCCAACTTCTCCTATAAGAATAACAACGTTCTAAACCCGCAACCATCCACACCACATCCGGGATTCACATTTAGAAATTTCAATACTACTTCAAATGCTTTTTCTCCCCCTAAATCGAAATTAGATCTTTTAATGGATTTCATAGTTGAAAGCAAAAATGATCAAGAAAAGACTAATACAGAGTTTAGGGAATGTTTCAAGTTATTAAATGATAGATTTGATAACTTAGCTGCACATAACAAAATGCTAAATGAACATGCTAAGGCGGTAATTACTAGAAGCAGGAAAGAGCTTATTGATTGTCTTCCTAAGGAAAATAATCCCATTGAGGAAAGTATTAGTCAAAACCTGCCTATGGTTGAGACTAATGATGAGGTTGATAAGGGAACAGAATCCCCTAAAATGACTAGAAATTTTGATCCGCCAATACCTTACCCTCAAAGGTTGGTAAAAGCGAAACTTGATAAACAATTTGCAAAATTTTTTAAAGTTTTAAAATCTATTTACATTAATGTACCTTTTACCGATGCTTTGCAACAAATGCCTTCTTATGCTAAATTCTTAAAAGATATCCTTTCTAACAAAAGGAAGCTAGAAGAAAATGAGACTGTTGCATTAACGGAAGAAGTAAGTGATGTTTTACAAAAAAGTTTACCTCCAAAATTGAAAGATCCCGGCACTTTTTCTATTCCTTGTAATATAGGTAAATTTAATGTAGATAATGCCATGCTAGACCTTGGAGCTAGCGTAAGCCTCATCCCACTTTCAGTTAGCAAAAGAGTTGGTGTGGGGGAATTAAAATCTACAACCATATATCTGCAATTAGCGGACCGTTCCATTAAATATCCGATGGGTATTATGGAAGATGTCCCTTGCCAAATCGGGAAATTAATCATCCCGGTTGACTTCGTAGTTCTTGAGATGGAAGAGGATAATCATATTCCTGTAATTCTGGGTAGACCATTTCTTGCCACAACTGGGGCAATTATAGACGTTAAACATGGTAACCTCTCTTTGAATGTAGGAAATGATAAAGTGGAGTTTAACTTGTCTAAATTTATGAAAAATCCCAATCTTGAGAACCCTTGCTTAGACATTAACGTTCTAGAATCCATTAGCAAGGAATTAGAAAGACCCCAATCTAAAGACCCGCTAGAGAAAAGTCTTATAGATTGGAAGAGAACTTTGCATGATGATGACGATAATGAAATTGCAAATTATACTATGCTTTTAGATATTAATCATGCAGCAAAGTCTAGTGGCAACACTGACTATGAAGAGTTGGAGACTAAAGCGGAGCCATCCAACAAAGAGGAAAAGGAGGTAATTAAGGCACCTCAATTTGAGTTAAAACCTCTTCCTACAAATCTAAGGTATGAATTTCTGGGACCTAACTCTACTTATCCCGTGATTATAAATGCTAAACTAGGCCCTCTTGAAACTGAAAAGTTATTAAATGAGCTTAGGTTGCATCAAAAGGCCATGGGATATACGATAGATGACTTAAAAGGAATTCATCCAAAAATTTGTATGCATAGGATTGATTTAGAGGAAGATCATAAACCTTCCATTGAGCATCAAAGAAGACTCAATCCTAACATGAAGGAGGTAGTTAAAAAGGAAGTCCTTAAATTACTTGACGCGGGCATTATCTATCCAATTGCAGATAGCAAATGGGTGAGCCCCGTATAAGTTGTCCCTAAGAAGGGAGGAATGACAGTCATTCGAAATGATAAGAATGAATTAATCCCGACTAAGACTGTCACGGGTTGGCGCATGTGTATAGACTACAGAAAATTAAATAAAGCCACCCGAAAGGACCATTTTCCCCTTCCTTTTATAGACCAAATGCTAGAAAGATTGGCCAAGCATTCCCATTTTTGTTATTTGGACGGATATTCGGGATTCTTTCAAATCCCTATTCATCCAGACGACCAAGAAAAAACTACTTTTACTTGTCCTTATGGTACCTTCGCTTATAGAAGAATGCCTTTCGGGCTTTGTAATGCTCCCGCCACTTTTCAGCGTTGTATGATGTCCATTTTTTCCGATTACATAGAAAATATAATGGAAGTTTTTATGGATGATTTTTCTGTTTATGGATATTCTTTCGACGAATGTTTGAAAAATTTATCCAAAGTCCTACAATGTTGTGAAGAAGTTAATCTTGTTTTAAATTGGGAAAAATGTCACTTTATGGTAAACGAAGGGATAGTATTAGGACATATGGTGTCCGAAAAGGGGATAGAAGTAGATAAGGCAAAAATTGAGATTATTGAAAAATTACCTGCGCCTACTAATTTTAAAGGAATAAGAAGTTTTCTTGGTCACGCCGGTTTTTACCGACGATTTATAAAGGATTTCTCAAAAATTTCTAAACCTTTAACTAATCTACTAATGAAAGATGCTCCATTTGTGTTCGATAGTCCTTGTCTTGAAGCTTTTAACAGGTTGAAAGAAGCTTTGGTATCCGCTCCCATCGTACAACCACCCGATTGGGATCTCCCTTTCGAAATAATGTGCGATGCAAGTGATTTTCACTACAAGAAAGCAGGTTATTTACGGCACTCATTTACGGCGGGTGATACGCGACCGCCGTATATATTAGTTATATACAGCGGTTGATACGCATCCGCCGTATATAAATAATATATACGGCGGTATACACAATCGCCGTATATATTTGTTATATACGGCGGCTTACGCCGCCGTAAATATGTTATGTACGTACATTTGACATATACGTATATGAGATTGAAGTTATATACGGCGGTATATTAGTATCCTCCGTAAATAGATACTTATTTTCGGTGGTTGACACGCGTCCGCCGTAAATAGTACATAATATTTACGGCAGTGTATAATATCCGCCGTAAATGTTATTAAATACCGGGAAACCCAAATTTCCCTATTCAGTTTCGCGCTTTCTCTGTCTCTCTGTCTCTCTTTCTCTCCTCTACCTTACCTAGGGCACGAATTTCCTACCGCGCCGGTGACCAGCGTGAACAACGATCAGGTAAACATTTCTTCGATCAGGTATAGCGTGATTACTGATTTACTTTTAATTTCTGGGTATTTTTGTTCTTTGTTGTTGCTGATTTCTCTCTCTCTCTCTCTCGCCTCCAGCCAGGGAAATTGAAGCTGATTTCTTCGATCAACAACAATCAGGTATACATTTCTTCCCCTTTTCTGATTTACTTTTAATTTACGGGTTTTTTTGTTCTTTGTTGTTCTTTATTCTTTGTTTGTCATTCTTGTTACTAGAGCCGTCAAAATCGAGCCCGGCCCGTGGGCCCGGTCCAGCCCGCCCGATATTTTAAGGGCCTGGGCCTCAAATTAGGCGGCCCGAAAAAAACCGGGCCTCTTTGGCCCGGCCCGGTAGGCCCGCGGGTTTAGGCAGCCCGAACCTAAGAAGCCCGCAAAAGCCCGGCCCGGCCCGATAAATTAAAAAAAAAAAAAAAAAAAGAAAAACCTATCTATGTATCGTCTCTCATTAGCTCACTATGAGTCTCTCTCTTCTTCACACTCAAAAGAAAAACCCTCTAAGACTAGAGAGGCGCCCTCCAAATATAAATCCCCTGAAAATGAAAACCCTTCCGTTTCTCTCTCTTCCCCCTGCGCTCGCTTCTCCGAGATCCCCCACCCCCAAACCCTAGCTAATTCCTGGAGAGAGTTCCCGCGGCTCTCTCTCCGTTCTCGAACGCATCTCCGATCTCGACAATTAACAGGTAACGCAACAACGAATCTACTCGATTAGATCAGCTGGTCTCTAAATTCTCTGTAATTTTTGTATTTTTATGAGTTGTTGACTTATTAATTAGTGTTTGTTTAGGTTTTTGAATTATCGATCTGCAATGGCGACACCGGCGGCGGCGGCTCAGCAACAACCGGTCCCTGCTCAAGTTGTAAGTATTCGATTTTTGAGCTTTAGTTGTCCTTTAATTTTTATTTTCGGTTTGTTTTATGCTGATTGAGATTTTGTTGGTTTTGGTTATTTGTAATTTTGTATTCAGGTCGGCAATGCTTTCATTCAGCAGTACTACCATATACTACAATGGATGTATGTTTCTGTTTCTCTTCCTAGACTCACTCGTATATGATATATCTATATTATTTACTGTATTATTTTGGTTGGTTGGTTTAGCTTTAGTTTGTGTGTGCAGTGTGCTTGGTCTTTAAGATAGATGTAAGATTTCTCAATTACAGTAACCAAAATCTGCATTTCCTTGGATTGGCCCATAGGCCCGAAGCCCGGAGGCCCGATGCTCACATGGGCCGGGCTTGACTTTTACCAGGCCCGCCAATATTTAGGCCCGGCCCGGCCCGACATTAAGTGAAGCCCGGTGGGCTTGGGCCGGGCTAGCCCGGCCCGGCCCGTTTGACAGCTCTAGCTGTTACTGTTGTTGTTGTTGTTTTTGACTATATGTGAAGCAAATTGCTAGTTTACATAGTTATAATTTTTTATTTCAATTTCAAATGACTTAATTTTCAAGAAAAAAAAGTTAGTATTAATAACCATTAATTAAAAAAAATATTAAAATTATTTTAAAAGTATATCAGTTTCCATAGGAGTATACTTGTTATTATATGTTACATAAGTTCATAATTTGTTACCAAAGTTGATTAAAATTCAATGATTTTCATTACTTTCATCAAACTTTAAAAAAATAAAAAAATAGATAATTATTATGGCACGGAGTCAGTCCACTCCAGGGAAGTGAAGAGCATATATGAACCATGCACCCCCAGTGGAGTAGACTAAGGAAAAATGGGAGGGGATAGTAGGGTGAGGAGACTTTTAGTGGTTTTAATGGTTGTGGGGATGGTGATTGGAGGGAAGTCAAGTGCAACTGATTCTTCCAGGGAATGTTATACAAAATGTTTTCTTTTCTGTATGATTGAGCCATCTCAAACTCTTTGTTCTTGTACTACCCAGTCCTTGAAAGAATGCATTTTCCCTACTCCCAATTCTGCTTCGGCTTCTTCGTCTATGAATATGAATTCCCATCATCATCAACAAGAGAGCCTTGGCTTCTGTAAGCTTGGTTGTACCTCCTCTTTATGCTCTAATATCAGCTCTAAACTCAATCCAAGTACCCTTCGTAGACCCTACACAAAAAATAATGTTGCGCACTTCAACCTAGTTCCTAAAAATAGTTCCAAATCTTTTGTCGCATGTGCATCAATTCTTTTGCACATCAACCTAGTTCCTTAAATTAGCTTCTCAATTAGGGGGCTTGTGAGAGAGAACGAATGAATGTTGTCATGGGGTTATACTATATCATGGGCCCAAGTTCGACTAATAGGCTAGGCTCCAACAATGTATATTATCTATATCGAGCCAAAAGTTGTACATATTTAGACTATGTTTGTTTATGAGTTTATTTTTATTCTAAAATTTGTGTCTCTCGGTCTTATATATAGGTTGTATTTTAACGTTAAAAATATCAAGTCAAGTCATATATGGACAAAAGTTGAATTGATTTGGGTAATCGAATTTCAAATGAGTATATGTCTGGGGTTGACAACTTTCTCGATTTTGCATTCTCAAAAAAGTCTGTTGGTGTTAAAGAAATATGTTGTCCTTGTAAAAAATGCGCAAATCGTTACCAAAAAGTCCCATCCCAAAGTCATAAAAGAGGTTTGTCATCGTTCAATTTAGTTCTCAGTTGTCAATTAATGTTTCTTTTTGTATCGTATATAAATATATTTTTTTTGGTCAAATGATTCTATTATAAATTGTAGATAGTAGACGAGGGATTGCCAACTGATCGCGTAAGCTTGTTCATAGCTACGCGCACGGGCAAAACAACCTCTCGTATGATTGTAAGTTAAAGTTTCAACCTTTTCTGTTTCAGTTTTGTTCTACTATAGAATACTTTTTTCATTTCTAACTTCATTTTCATAATATTAATTACAGTTAAAACATTTATATTGAACATGTTGTTTTTGTTACAGTTAACGTTTAATGATGCAATTGAAGAGCTGTCGGAGGAGCAACAAAACTCTCCCAGTGCGCGAGAAAAGATTTTTACAGATATGATGGGCACTGATGACCACGGGAGAGTGCGATGTATGGGAGGCGGTGTTAACAAAACTAAGGTGTTTGGAAAATCCTCAACTTCTCAGACAGCTGTATTGGAGGCGGTGTCATCCGTCAGAGCAGATCTTGAAAGGCAACTTGAGGAGCAACGCCAACAGTTTCAACAACAAATAGAAGATTTGAAACGTTGTTTTATGGAACAACGTGGAAAAGGTAGTAATGAATAGGTGGTGGTATGTTTCTCAAAGTTGTGGATTTTAAACATTGATTGAGTTTTGGATACATTCAACTAACTTTTTTGTACATGTTAATGGTTATTATGTTTGGTTATTATGGTTATTATGTTTGGATACATTCAACATTGATTTTGTGTTAATGGTTATTATGTGGATTGTAAACATTGATTGCGGGTGTATTTTTGGTTATATACAGGTTGCATTTGTGTGTGTACAGGTTGAATTTGGTTTTTGCGAGTGTATTTTTGGGGAAAGTGAATTATATAGGGCTGGATGGAAAAAAAATAGGCTTATTTACGGCGGAACCCTTCATCCGCCGTAAATAGTGACCTAGACGACTCGTGCCCAAAGGGGGGATGAGGGAACCTGGGTGGGGTACAAATAGGACGACTCGTGCCCTGGTGGACGACTCGTCTCTAACAAGTCATTTACGGCGGAACCCTGCTTCCGCCGTATAAAAGCGTAGTGGACGACTCATCCCCAAAGGGGGGACGAGGGATTCTGGGGGGGTGCAATTGGGACGACTCGTGATATATTGGACGACTCGTCTCTTATTTACGGCGGTTACATTACCTACCGCCGTATAAAGCTTCCTCAAATACACCAGTTATATACATACGGTATATGTATTTCATTTATACACGGCGGTCTATAAAGCCGCCATATTTGTACTCATTTTATATACGGCGGTGGTATTTTCACCGTATATAGTATTTACGGCGGGATATCCGCCGTAAATACTATATACGGCGATGTTTTATACGATAGACTATATACGGCGGACAATCCGCCGTAAATAGCATATACGGCGGGGCACGTTTTATATACGGCGGATTTTAACCGCCGTATATAAGCCTTTTTCTTGTAGTTTTTGCAGTT
Organism: Adenophora triphylla var. japonica; assembly: GCA_022495995.1. Taxonomy (NCBI): domain Eukaryota; kingdom Viridiplantae; phylum Streptophyta; class Magnoliopsida; order Asterales; family Campanulaceae; genus Adenophora; species Adenophora triphylla. The sequence goes on from JAFEMH010003712.1 coordinate 25,809, forward strand.
GGAGCTGTTCTAGGGCAGCGAAAAGACAAGAAAACACATGTTATATACTATGCTAGCCGAACACTAGATGAAGCACAAATGAATTACGCCACCACAGAAAAAGAACTATTGGTCGTGGTATTTGCTATGGATAAGTTTCGGTCATATTTGGTGGGATCAAAAGTAATCGTATACACGGATCACGCAGCAATAAGATACTTATTAGCAAAGAAGGATGCAAAGCCAAGATTGATAAGGTGAATCCTTCTCCTCCAAGAGTTTGATTTAGAAATCCGTGATAAAAAGGGAACGGAAAATTTGGTTGCGGATCATTTATCCCGTCTTCCCAAAGATTTGGAAATCTTCAATAATGATGACCTTCCAATTGATGATTCATTTCCGGACGATCATCTTCTTGCTATAAACAATGTCGAAACCCCTTGGTTTGCGGACATTGTTAATTACCTAGCATGTAAGATTCTCCCCCCAGAAATGAGTTATCAACAAAAGAAGAGATTCTTATCAGAAATTAAATACTATTTTTGGGAAGATCCGCTCCTTTTTAAGCATTGCGCAGATGGAATCATTAGGCGGTGGGTACCTAATGAAGAGATTAATGACATTCTTTATCATTGTCATTCATCCCCTTATGGCGTTCATGCAAGCACAGCCAAAACTGCCGCCAAGGTTCTTCAATCAGGTTTCTTCTGGCCCACAATCTTCAAAGATTCTCGACATTTCGTTATTTCTTGTGATCGTTGCCAGAGAACCGGCAACATTTCAAGAAGAAATGAAATGCCTCTTAATAATATTTTAGAGGTTGAAATCTTTGACGTATGGGGCATTGATTTCATGGGACCATTTCCAACGTCCTTCAATAATAACTATATTCTAGTAGCAGTGGACTACGTCTCAAAATGGGTAGAAGCCATAGCATCTCCAACAAACGACTCAAAAGTCGTCATGAAGCTTTTCAAAGATACAATTTTCCAAGATTTGGGGTTCCAAAAGTTATCATAAGTGATGGTGGTTCGCATTTTTCACATCGCCAATTCGAAGCTTTATTAAAAAAGTACGGAGTCTATCATAAAACGGGCACCGGGTATCATCCTCAAACAAGCGGACAAGTGGATGTATCGAACCGGGAAATAAAGTGGATCTTGGATAAAACGGTAATAAGTTCAAGGAATGATTGGTCAATAAAATTGAATGATGCTTTATGGGCTTATCGCACCGCTTTCAAAACACCCATCGGAACAACTCCTTTCCGTTTGGTGTATGGAAAGCCATATCATTTACCAGTAGAGCTTGAGCACAAGGCATATTGGGCAATTAAAGCTCTAAACTATGACCTCGCAGAAGCCGGTGAAAAGCGAAAACTTCAGTTACAAGAGCTCGAAGAACTCCGATATGAAGCATACGAAAGTGCCAAGTTATACAAGGAAAAAACGAAGAAATGGCATGATGCTCGTATCATAAAAAAGGACTTCAAGGAAGGAGACATGGTACTACTTTTTAACTCTCGTTTAAGGCTTTTTCCAGGTAAATTAAAATCAAGATGGACAGGCCCATATCAAGTTCGTAAAGTATATCCATACGGAGCCATCGAAATTGGGAACGAAGCACAAGGAGAGTTCAAGGTAAACGGTCAAAGGTTAAATCACTACATGACCGGAGACCCGATTGGAGTAGTTTCATTCATAACATTAGAAGAACCCACCACCCAATTTTAGTAAGTTTCTCTTTACTCCCCCGAGATTGACGTTGTTCCTTGAAATATTGAGGACAATGTTCATTTCAAGTGTGGGGGGGTATATCTATCTTTATTTTACTTGATTTTTAGTTTAAATTTACTTGCTTTTTAGTTTAAATTTACTTGCTTTCTAGTGTAATTTTCCTTTTTTAACTTAGTTGCATTTTCATTTCTTTATGCATGTATAGTATAAAAATATATATATATATATATATATATATATATATATATATATATATATATATATATATATATATATATATATATATATATATATATAATCCCTATGATGATCCATATCATTATTCCTTATGCTTGCCAAGTAAATTTTAACTTAGTTGCATTTTCATTTCTTTATGCATGTATAGTATAAATATATATATATATATATATATATATATATATATAAATAATCCCTATGATGATCCATATCATTATTCCTTATGCTTGCCATTTGCCCTAGGATAATACCTTTGTCTTTCCTCTCATATTTTCTATAAACTTAGAAATTAATAAGAAGAAAAATATAGGGATATTTTTAGGAAATAAATTAAAAGCCTCATAAGTTAGTATAGCAAAATATAGGGTTTTATCAAGAAAAAGCATTTGATTAGAAGGAATCTTTATTGATCATCTTTATTCACTTGGTTGTTCTTATGAAAAATTTTGAAAATATTTCTTTAAAATTGTACATTTTAAATTTTATTAAATGCTTATTCCCTTATTAGAAGCATTCACTTTGTTTTGCATCCCTTGAATCACACCTCTTCATCAAAATTCCATCTTTCCATTTCCACTAATCGAATCAAGGTTAGGAATTTTATCTTATTGCTAAAAGAGTGACTTAGTCACCAAACCTTAAAAACAAAAAGAAATCTATTACTTCTAAAGTAACTCGGGGCACGGCGTTCGCTGCGACGATACTTCCTTGCCAAATGGAAGTAATATCCAAAGTATTCTTGATCTAAGTATTAGAAACATGGGGTTCGCAGCCACAATGTCTCCTACTTGAAAGGATAAAAAATAACTAAGGTCTTTTGCAAAAATTTAACACGTGCAAAAGTAAGATGAAATTGTTGAAGCCTTGATGATATCTTTCCACTATCATCATCCATTTTTCGCCCTTGTGATTCAAAAATGCAATCAAATTCTACGGAAACTTCTAGTTTGTGAATAAGTGTTTATACTTTCCTTTGTACATTTTAAAGCAATAAATTCATTTTTCTCAAAAATCACTCTAAAGAGTGAAAGCTTCTCTTTTACCAAGTAAATGATCTAAAATTTATCCTTCTAGCATGCTTTACTTGATCAAATTCTATATATGCTATATTAGGTTATTGTCTTAAAAATTATTTCTTTGAAATATCCCCAAAATGCTTCTTTATAATAATTTTTAAAGGTATATAAAATATGACTAGAAAGATGAAGACAATATCCAAAAGGCATTTAGGGCTTGCTACTATATTTCTGAAGGATCATTCTTGTTTTTTCTTTTTCTTTTCTCCCTCTCCATGTTTTTATCCTAAACTTGCTTGGGGACAAGCAAGAGCTTAAGTGTGGGGGAGTTTGATAAGTGACTATTATATAGTCATTTATCCTAAATTTTTATATACTTTTACTTAATTAAATTATCATTTTCATCTCATTTTAGTATATTTTTAGTTCCTTTTTCATATTTATTAGATTTTACGCTTTTTGATATAGTCTATGCATTTTAGACAGATTTTGGAGTCTATTATTATCAAAGGATGCTTAGACACTTTTTGGTGCAAAGGCATGGAGAAGCAACAAACAAATCGAACACGCAAGCCAAAAATCAGATGGAGCGGCCGTGCAGCCAAGATGGAGCGGCCGTGCACTTGGCCATATTCAGGCCATTTTTGGCCCCAAAACACAGAGTGGCCGTGTCTTGAAAAATGCTTGGCCGTGTTAACCTTCGGAGCGGCCGTGCAGCTTAAAGTGGAGCGGCCGTGCAAGATGTCCAAACTCAAATTCAAAACTGGCGCCAAGAGAGCACGGTCGTGCAAAATCCTTGACTCGGCCGTGCAAGTCGCGTCTGCTGATTTAAAAGGCACCTCTTGAAGGCACCTTCTTGAAGAGTTTCCTCCCAATTATAAAAGACCCCTTGTACTCAGTCTTAGAAATTGAAAAATACCAAATTTTCATAGTATATTCATCAGAGATTGTTAGAAATTAGATACAAATACTTATTACATTGATTTCCAAAGATCCTTTGAAGATTCAAGTCTACATTTATTCTTGAAGTTACTTTGGAATAGAAGCAATAAAGTGAAGCATTATTTCCAGTCATTCATCTTCTTTTTCATCATAAGTTTCTCTTACTCTATTCTTATTATTATTGCTTATCTATTTTTACATGGCTAGTGAGTAATCTCCCTTGTTCTTGGGGTTGGAAACTCAAAGCATAACCGTTCATCATCTTAAAATGTGAAAGTCTTGTCTTCTATCTTCATCTAAACAATTTCTTTATATCAATCTCTAAATGTCTTACATTTTGGAGACGTCCAACTTGTATGATTCAGTCAATTGAGAGAAGGACTTAGCGGAGAATCTCGATTGAAGGAACCATATAAAGAAACTGGGTTCCATTGATCACGAAAGTAGTTCAACGGCCTAGGGATGTTCCTTTAATGGAAATTATGTTGACTCTCGTTCTTAATGGATTCTTACTAATTATGGTCAGCTAGAGATAAGCCGGAATGCCCGTTTGTGACAGGGCGGGAGTACCATAAACGAAAATCTCAAACAGTTAGAACATAATTAGTGAAGAATACAAACACTACTGTCTTAACCCGAAGTAGTGTAGGCTTAACGTACCATCCTTGATTTTTATGAAAACCTTTATTTTCTAAGACAATGACTATTTGATGAACAAAATTATGTGTATGATTTCCAATCCCGAGAATGCTTCGTTTATAAAGTTTTTAAAAGTATTTTATGTATATGTTTCTTTCTATTTCCTAAACCAATCTTTATCTCCCCCAATCTATTCTATAATTTTAATAAAGACAAAAATAGTTCCTAAGTAAACCCTGTCTCTGTGGGATCGATCCGTACTTGCATCCGCTATATTGCAATAGCCCGTGCGCTTGCGGATATTAAATAGACCGTTAGGTTTCGACCTCGACATTAGGGTCACTCCTTATTACCACCACCTTGGTATCCTCTTTATAAATCACTGTGAAAAAATGATGGAAAGCAGACTGATAAAGCTCAAAGCCTAAGCTGCGATAAAGTATTATGAAGCCGGTGAGGAACCTCACGGCATTGGCTCCTAACATGGCGGGACAGCTTGTATGTCCTCTAGAAATTCATTTATGAAAGGGTCTAAGGGAAGACGAAGGCCAAGTTGAAATTGTTTATAGAAAAATGTACATGATTCAAGGAGTACATGAAGTCCTTCATGGATTCCTCGTCTTTGACAGGAATACCGGGAAGGTAGCTTAGGCGGTAGTCCTCTCTCGACACACCAAACCTAGAACGTACTTCCTCTATCATTGGGTCACCAGCCTTAACGGGCTTGGGCCCAGGGGTGTACACTCTCCCTCGGTTGGACCTTCCTCATCCTCTACCTCGACCCTCAGCATCGGCTACCTCTGTAAACGCATCTACGATCCTCCCCGAAGTAGAGGGACCAGTAAGACGAGCAGAGTCAGTTCCTCTCCCAGTCATAGTTGCACAATAAAAAGTACAAGGGTCAAAATTTGGCCAAAGCAAGATGAAATGACAAGGAAGAGTATCCCTCCTCGTCCTATTAACTAAAACCGAGGAGGGATCCTTACCCAGTATTTGCCACTGCAGATGTGAGTCAAGATGTGGCCACATCCAGTCACACATCTGAGGACTCCATAAATGCTCAACTGGAAGCTCTAGATGCAAAGATTGTTGATGCTGAAGCTCTCTCCACAACTCTTAAAGCTCAGCTAGTTGCCTATCAGACACATGCTGAGAATCTCAAAAGCTTTGAAGGTGAATCTTCAGAAATGGAAGACTATACTTTCTAGCCAAAAAGGGGGAGAAGAAGATGAAGCTGTTTATGCTGCTGCTGATAATACCACTGTAAGGGGAAGTTGGAAAGATGTTTGAACTAAGGGAGAGTTATAATCTTGCTTTTTTGTTTCATGATTTGGTTGAACTCTTAAACTGATTTGCTATGTTTACTTGTTAGGATTATGTTTTAAACTGAGTTGGTTTGTAACCACCTAAAACATTTACTGGATGTTACTTTGTTTTGGTTTGTTGAACTACAATTTTTTGTACTATCTGATGTCTATGCAGTTTTTGTATAAATGTGTTTACACATCCTCACGCACATCCATTTCAGCGGGAGGTTTGAAATCTGTTAAGACTTGATTATTTAATCTATAATTGCTAAATCTTTGTTTTGACCAAAAAGTTCAAAATAGGGGGAGATTGAAAGAATAAGTTTTTAGGAAATATTGACTTCCCTAATTCGAATCCAATTGGTAAATTTGATAAGTGGATTTTATAACTTTCTTATCAAAGTTTTATATTCATATTTGGAAAAGATATTGTTAAATATGTAAATATATTTTAGTCATGTAAATATATTGTGTTATATTTAAAATAGGACTAATATTACTAACAAATCTCTTTCCTTGTAAGTATCAATATATGTTTTCTTATAGAAGTTGGATTGTATAAAATAAGGAAGAGTTTGACTGAAAAACTTCTCAAAGGTGCCTATAAATACAAAATCATCAGCAAATTGAGAAAACACGATTTGAGAATTCTTTGAAAGAGAAAATTTATTCTTCACGGATTCAAGACATCTTAGGTTGTGAGTGCAGTTGTGACTTAGATCTGAACTCACATCTAAATTTCATTCAAGTTCTTTGTTCTACTTCTGTTTAAATAGGTTCTCCTTGGGAAAGGAAGATTGTTATTGATTTATAAGTTGGTTAGAACTTGTTTTAGTATTTTAATATTTTTGTTTCATTTATTCTTGTTTTCTTCTGTAAAAAAGATTTTAATAGTGAAAATATGTTTGTTCTTAAAGCCTTGTTTGATAGGACAGAACCAGTAAACGTTTAATTTCTTTTGTTCTTTATTTTATTATGCTGCTTATTGGTGGATGTGTGAACAGTTGTGACTCACATCTGTACTCACATCTGTAATCTGTTTAGTTAAAAATGATTTTCTAGATACACTAAACTTTCAACCTCCCTTCTCTGATATTCGCAACTAAGTGTGAATCTCCGACGCCCATGCTTATCCATATTTGTGTCCATTACTTCAGAAGTACCGACATTTATGTGTTTTTTAGGGACTAACTAAGAAATGGGATTTCAGCCAAAAATATCAAAAAAATATTCTAATATCTTATGTACAAGAGTAATTCTGGTCTTATACATTATATATAAAAGCGGACTGGCTAATAAATATGAGATTTTTTAAAGAAAATATGAAATTTTGTAAAAAAAAATTACTCTATTTCCTTAGCTATACGAGTAATAATTGTCTTATACCCAAGTATATGAACGGTCTGGTTAATAAAATATTAAGAAAAAAAATATATGATTTTTTTTAAATACTCCCTCCGTTTCAATAAAAGCTTCACTAATTATCCAAAAGGGCGTCCCGTTAGAAGCTTCACATTTCCTTTTTTGGCAAAGAATCTTTACTATTTTCTCCACTCATTCTCTCTCCTACATTATTTTAATACTCACAACACCATTATAATTTATTATTCCCTCCACTAATTCTCTCTCCTATTTTCAAATTACACTCACAACATTTTTTTCCCCTCCCATTTCCATAATTTGCGTGCCCACCCAAAAGGGTGAAGCATTTATTGGGACGGAGGGAGTATGAAAAATTGTGAAAAAAAATAACTCTTACTCTCTCCGTCCCATAAAATCTTACCCATTTTGCTATTTTGGGCGTCCTACTTTAAAGTCACACTTTCCTAAAAAGGAAACTTTTTAATACTTCTTTATTCATGGGACCCACTTGTCATACTCACAACAACTATCAACTTACTATTCTCTACCCCACTTTCTCTCTCCTACCCACTCACAACTCATACTTTAATAACATTATACTCCCTCCGTTCCGGAACAATCTTCACAAACACTGTTTGCACTGGTTTTAAGGAGGGAGTATTATATTGAAAGTGTTGTGAGTGTGAAAATAAAATAGGAGAGAAAATGAGTGGAGAGAATAGTAAATTATAATGGTGTTGTGAGTATTAAAATAATGTAGGAGAGAGAATGAGTGGAGGGAATAGTAAAGATTCCTTTCCATTTTAGATAAGTTTTAAATGTGTGAAATAAGTTTTGGGACGCCCAAAAGGGAAAGTGTGAAGATTGTTCCGGGACGGAGGGAGTATATATTCACTCTTTATTTTCCGTTATCAACATTAAATGAGTAAGATAATGTGGGACGGAGGGAGTATACCTTAATTATAATAGTCTTCTAACTAATTATAGAAGCGAACATGTTAATAAATATGTTAATAAATATGAGATTTTTCATGATTTTTCTTAAGAAAATGTGATTTTTATGAAAAGATAAATAACTTTATAAGACTATAATTACTTTTATACCTAAGTTTTTTACTTTAGGCATAGGAGCGGGCTGGTAGGAATAGTCTTATTTTTTATGTTGGGTTTGATGTCATCTATCTTGTGAACACGCCTAAATTAGGGGATTAAACAAGCAGCAAATGTGGTAATTCATGTGACAGCTTTTGGGAGAGACCGCGCCGTACAAGGGGAACGACCGCCGGAGTTTCTGCCAAAACGGGGCGATCGCGTGCTAGGTAGAGTGATCGCACGCATGGCGCTGGACAAAGAGGGAGATCGCACCCTAGGTAGGGCGGTCGTGCCTTTAGCGGAATTGGGCCTAAGCGACGGTAAAGTCTATGCAGGGCTGAAAACCCTGCAGGGTTAGGAATAGGCATATAAATACATCATATTTCCTAGCAGTTTTATGTATGTAATTGCTAGTGTGATAGAGATCAATAATTATAGGTGTTTCAAGGGTTTTCTTGCTCATCTGTTTCTCTTGATTTAGGATTTGCACATTTGTAAATTCCTGTGATCAATAATTCGTGAAATTGATTAGAGATTGTAATTTGTGATTTCTCAAGTTGATAATAATATTCTTGTCCTATCCCCGTAGACGTAATCAAGTTGATGAATCACGTGTATCATTGTGTATATCGTTGCTTTGTTTAATTTATTTATTTTCTATCTTCTATATAAATATGATATAACATATTTTAAAAAAAGAAAAAGAAAGAAGAAACCTTGATTAAGTCCAAGGTCAAGTTGGACTAGCCATTATCAATATTAGCCCATCTCCATCTCCATCTACTTTTTAAATCCCCTCTTAATTGATCACGCTAGATACCGTCCAAGCACTTCTCTCTCCCTCCCTCTCCCGCCCATAACCTAACCGGAGAACCACCAAAGAGAACCCTACATTCTCACTCTCTCTCTCTCTCTCTCTCTCTCTCACACACACACACACACACTCACCATTCTTGAACTTCATTTCTAAGCTAGCAACTACAAATTAAAGAACCAGAAAATGGACCAACCCAAAGATCGAATGGTTGACTTCATCATTTTATCAACCCTTCTTATCGTGGGTTTTTTCTTTATTTATCTCTCAAATGACCACAGTTTCTTTCCTCTTCAAAAATTCAAGTCTCAGCCAACAACCATCGTAAGCACCCCCTCCCGCCCTCCCTCTCTCTCTCTCTCTCTCTCTCTCTCTCTCTCTCTCTCTCTCTCTCTCTCTCTCACACACACACACACACACACACACGCACATGCACTTATGCCCTAGCGATCATGTTGTATCTTGTGCCTAAAACACTGTACTTTCCTAAAAAGAATTCCTTTTCTTGATTGCAGTATACCATGCCCATACACGGAGACAAGCTAGAAGGAGCACTAGCAAAAGCATCAACACCAGACAAGACAGTTATACTAGCAGTTGTAAATAAAGCCTATGCCGAGGGCGATAAACCAATGCTTGATCTTTTCTTGGACGGTTTCTGGCTCGGAGACGACACACGGCGGCTAATTGAACATCTTTTAATGGTTGCAGTTGATCAAACATCTTTCGAACGGTGCGAGTTTCTTAAGTTACATTGTTATAAGCTTGAAACTGAAGGAATAGATTTTGGGGGAGAACAACTTTACATGTCCGAGGATTATATTAAGATGATGTGGAGGAGAACGTTATTTCTTGCCGACGTTCTAAAACGAGGGTACAACTTTGTATTCACGGTAAGTAGTTTAGTTATTATCCGTCCCTATTTATTTGTTTTTGTTAGTTTGAATGATATTTGAATAATAATTTAATTTACTTTTTTATACCCAAAATCTAAAATTTATTATTTATTGATGCATCATTGTAAATTTTATAAACAATATATTATTTTTTATTAAAATAATTAAAAATAACTTAAATTACTGTAAAAAAGTTATTATGAAATGTAGGATGGGTAAAGTTTGTAGTTTCTGAATTAGGGTTTCATCTCTCCACAAATGACATAATTAAGTTTTTAAATGATTAAGACATTTTTATTAGCTAAAATCTGGGGAGAAACTTGGCCCGATTTGTCGCGCGACAATGCAGGCCAAGGCTTCTGGATATCCAGAAGCTTATGAAAGTGATATCCAGAAACCTTCAAAATGATTATCCAGAAATTTTCAAAATGTTTCTGGATATTCATTTGATGGTTTCTGGATATACATTTGAAGGTTTCTGGATATCCAGAAACCTTCAATAAGCAATTTCTGGTCTTGGCCTTGGATTTGGCTTCAAATCTATTTTTTATGGATATCCGTCCCAAAGGCTTCTGGATATTCGTTCCAAAGCTTCTGAATATCCAGAACCTTTTGAGACTGATATCCAGAAATTTTTTTCTGTCAAACGCATACTTTTTATTAAAAACACGTTTCTCCATAGTTATGGAGAAACGCGTTTCTCAGCAGACCTACTCTTTTTATTAATAGGTAATTTAATTTACTTGATACTTGGAAAGTAAATCCATCGTTGGTGGTGTATACTTAGTCGAAAGTTCAAACTTTCTCAAAAAATTGTCTCACCAAAAAGTTCAAAATTACAAAATGAAAAGTTTTTATTATTTTTTTATTTGTGGGTCTTAAATGTTATACTAACAACAATTATCCACTAACTATTATTTACCTCACTTTCTCTTTGCTACCCAACTATCTACACAATGCATCACCTTTTTCACTTTTTTTCTTGATTCTTAAATCACTTTATTTTTGAACTTTCAAAAATGAAGGACGAAGTATTGAATATCTTATCTTCCTAAAAAAAAATACTTGTTGGAGACTATAGCCCATGGATCCATCAAGAAATGTCTTGATCGTAGACTTATAGCAATCAGAATTGTTAGTCGTGGAATTATTTCACATAAGAAGATGACTACATGAATCCTAGGAGACTATAGTCCCATGGATCCATCAAGAAATGTCTTGGTCGTCACAGATCGTGGGCTTATATCAATCACAATTGTTAGTCGTGGACTTATAGAAATTACATTTATTAGAGACCAGAAAAAATCGAATTTTATTCACCAATAAGAAGACGACAACGTGCTTGACACGTCTCAACCATGCCCCAATATTCTCTTTGACTAACTTTTATTTTATTGGAAAGAAAGAGCTTCATTCTTATAAATTCTTCTAAGATTATAGATCATTTCTTCGGAATTTATCATTAAAGTTGCTTAAAAATCCAAATGCACCGTCCCAAAATTAATATACGTAGTATTTAACTTGTCAACGTTTTTAATATAATCTTATTAATTTGTACAGTTCTTGTACAATGATAAAACTTCATTAAGTCTCTTTTTTTATATTAAGAGCACAACATTTATATTAATATGAACAAAAAAAAAGTGTAATATATTTATTATAGAATGAAGAAAATATTAAATGGTTCTATGATCTAAGAATTATGTAAAGTGCTTAAAAAAGAATTATGCTTTGCATTTAGCATAAATTCCATTTTTCCAACCTTAATTTACGTAAATAGCTCTTTATAAAGAGCTGTGCATTCATATTAAGGCTCCGTTTGTTTCGCGTAAAATATTTTCCGGAAAATGATTTCCTGCAAAATGTTTTCCGAAAAATGAAAATGTTTTCCGGAAAACATTTTAGAATAAGTCAAATCAAACAAGGAAAATGATTTCCTTGTCGTTACCAAACACCGGAAAGTCCGTACCGGAAAACATTTTAGAATAAGTCAAATCAAACAAGGAAAATGATTTCCTTGTCGTTACCAAACACCGGAAAGTTCGTAAAATGTTTTCCGGAAAACATTTTACGGCAAACAAACGGAGCCTAAGAATGTGTTAAACTTCAATATTAATATTAATATTTTTAGTAACATTAGTTATGCCACAAGAGGGAGTATATAATTAGCATGTCGATGACAGGATACGGATATACTATGGCTAAGAAACCCATTACCGAGACTAACCGGCAAAACACACAGCCCAGACCTCCAAATCGGCGTCGACAGGTTCAACGGCGACCAGTGGTCGGAGAAAAACCCCATAAACACAGGCTTCTACATGATCAAATCAAACAACAAGACGATCGCATTGTTCGACGAATTATACGGTCGGAAAGACAGATCGAAAGGACTAAAAGAACAGGATGTAATGGTTAATCTAATGAACGAAGGAATGTTTCGAAAATTAGGGTTGAAGGTTCGATTTTTAGATACGATGTATTTCAGTGGGTTTTGTCAAGACAGCAGAGATGTTAAGGTTGTTGCGACGATCCATGCAAATTGTTGTCGGCATATGGGTGCTAAGCTAACGGATTTGACGGCGGTGATTCACGATTGGAAGAGGTTTAAGAGTTTTAGGGGGAATGAAAGTTTGACTTTTCGATGGTCAAACCATGTTGCTTGTGCAGATTCATGGAAAAATTGATTAATTTGTGTGTTCATTTTTCTATGTAAGGCTCCGTTTGTTTCATGTAAAACATTTTTCGGAAAATGTTTTCCTTGTTTTCGGGTGTTTGTTTCAAGTAAAATGTTGTTCGAAAAATGTTTTACCTACTTTCGAGTGTTTGGTAACCACTTGTAAAAGAAAGTCAAATGTAAAACATTTTACAAGGATGTAAAAAAAGGAGGTTTTCTTTGTAAAATGATTTACCAATTTTAAATTCGTAAATCATTTTACAACTCTTGTTCTTGGCCTTAATGTACAACTCATATTACGCTCGGTACAACATAATAATAATAATAATTAAAAAAAAAATTTAACTGCCCCCACCCACCCCACCCCAACCCCCCCCAAAAAAAAAAATATTTTTTTTTGGAAACCGCCCCACCCACCCCCTGCCTACCCCACCCCACCCCCCACCCGCCCCAAAAAAAAAAAAAATGTTTTTATTTTTTTTTTGGAAATCGCCCCACCCACCCCGCCTACCCCACCCCCACCCCCCCACCCTCCCCCCACCCAAAAAAAAATTTTTTTTTTTTTTTGGAAGCCGCCCACCCGCCCCTGCCTACCCCACCCCCCACCCCCAAAAAAAAAAAAATTTTTTTTTTTGGAAACCGCCCCACCCACCCCCGCCTACCCCACCCCCCACCCTCCCCCAATTTATTTTTTTTTATTTTTTATTTTTTTGGAAACCGCCCCACCCACCCCGCCTACCCCACCCCACCCCCACCCACCCCCAAAAAAAAAAAATTATTTTTTTTTGGAAACCGCCCACCCACCCCGCCTACCCCATCACCCCCACCCTCCCCCAAAAAAAAAATTTTTAATTTTTTTTTTTTGGAAACCGCCCCACCCACCCCCCGCCTACCCCACCCCTACTCCCCAAAAAAAAAAAAAAAAAAAAAAATTTTTTTTTTTATTTTTTGGAAACCGCCCCACCCACCCCCTTACCCCACCCCCACCTACCTACCCCCCAAATTTTTTTATTTTTTTTATTTTTTGGAAACCGCCCCACCCACCCCCGCCTACCCCACCCCCTACCCACCCACCCCAAAAAAATTTTTTTTTTTGGAAACCGCCCACCCACCCCCGCCTACCCCACCCCCCAAAAAAAAAAAATTTTTTTGGAAACCGCCCCACCCACCCCCCGCCTACCCCACCCCCCACCCACCGCCCCTCCCAAAAAAAAAAATTTTTTTGGAAACCGCCCACCCACCCCTACCCACCCCCCCCACCCCCCAATTTTTTTTTTATTTTACACCCCCTACCCACCCTCCCTCCAAAAAAAATATTTTTTTTTTTATTTTTTATTAAAAAATTAAAAAACAAAAAATTGGGGGGGTGGGTAGGCAGGGGGTGGGTGGGGCGGTTTCCAAAGTTGATTTAAATTAATAAAAAAAAAAGTGACATTTCCGGAAAACATTTTCGTCAAATTTGCCAAACAACTGAAAACAAGACCATGATATTTTACAAGAAAACATTTTACATGGAAATCTTTTTACATGAAAACATTTTACAAGGAAACCTTTTTACATGAAATCATTTTACATGAAAACATTTTCCGGAAAATGTTTTACGCGAAACAAACGGAGCCTAAGTATTCAATATTCAATGTGATTTGCGGTATAAATTTGATCACGCGTTGCGTATATAAATTTGATCACGCGTTGCGTATATAGATTTGGAACGGGATGGGACGAAGTATTTTAGTCTCGTCCCGTTTCGTTCCATCCCGTCTCATTCCGTTCTCGTCGCGGGACAACATGGTGCGGTCCCGCCCATCCCATTCCCGTCCCGCATATTTCGGTCCTGTATATCTCTCTGGTTTGATTTCAGTGTTATCAATATGGATAATCCATATTTAAGCACTTCAGCTTTTCACCAGACAACTCCTCCTTAAGGACAGCTTTGTAAGATACTTCATATACTCACTTGTATCTTCTTTCCCCTTCCTCCAGTGATACTTGATAACCTCTTAATCCACCCACAGAAAAAGAATCCTACTAAAAAATCAATCAATCTTAGTGTTCTTTAGATGATGCTTGTCAGGTCACGATTCGTTAAGATTGAGCTAGATAAATTGGTACATCTTTCTTCGCTCTTGTCTGCATTGTTCGCTTTCTATTCATTTGATATGATCAGTAGCCACTAAAATAATCAGTGCTGCATGTTGCCATTGCTCGCAGCTGTTGCTACCTTTTTCAGACCCTCCTCCCCCCACACACCTTTCTCTCCCTTCATTCTAGTAGTCTCTAGTCACGATTTTATGTAGTCAACGCTTATCCCTCCTAGTCAAAAGTACCGCATGGGTTTCGCGGGATCCCGCGTCCCGCAAATGGGACGGGATGGGACGGAGTATTTTAGTCCCGTCCCGTTTTGTCCCGTCCCGTCTCGTCCCGTTCCCGTCGTGGGACAACATAATTTCGTCCCGTCCCGTCTCGTATTCCCGAATTGACAGCTCTACGTCCCGCTACAAATCACACTTTTCTCTTTGGGCGTCCCGCTATAAATCACACATTTTTTAAAATGGCAAAGAATCTTTAATATTCCCTCTACTCATTCTCTCTCCTACATTATTTCAATACTCACAACACCATTATAATTTACTATTTCCTCCATTCATTCTCTCTCCTATTTTACTTTTACACTCACAATATTTATATTATTATTTTTTTTTCTTAATTCACGCGTGTACAATAACTGAGTGATTTCTAATTGGCCGGAGGGAGCAGAGGTTACAGTCTTACATACTACTCCTTTTATAATGGTCAATTGGTTTGAAATGAAATCTGAAACTTTATCGTTTATTTTTAAACAACATCAAATTTGAAAAAAAAGAAATCAACATTTATTTAGGAAAAATGAGAGTAAGAAAATTGCAAAATGCTCATTTTAAATTCAGCATCTTTCGGTTAAATCTCCCAAATTAGGGGAATGATGACAGAATTTGGTTATCCAAGAACAAGACAATTGCCTTCCTAAGAAAGGAAATTAATGGACTAAGGGACGTTTGGTAGGTCGATAAATGATCGAATAGAATTATTAGTTTAATAAAAATATGTTTGGTAGATTAATTGCAACCATAGTAATTATTCAAAGTACAACCCAGATAAGCATCTGAACACCTCTTATCCCCTTCTTCTTTATCCTAAAAAAAGAATGATATTATTAATTCCTGAATTATTAACCTCCTCCCTAATAAGGGCTCGTCTGGTGCAAAGTTTTATAAACGGAGCAATTGTGAATTGGAGCTTTTTAAAACGAACCATATTTTTTATAAATGTGTTTGGTGAATCATTTTAAAACGCTGATATAATTTTTAATATTTGTTTACAATGACATTTTTACCCTTTAGAAATAACATGATTTATTTTATAATATACTCATTTTGAGCTCTATATGTATTGTTCATAAAAAAAAAAACCATGTTAAATCACTGGACACAATAAAGAAGTATTGTATTATTTTCAAAATAAAAATATCAAAACATAATTATTTATTAAATTTGGAAAAAATGACATACATAGTTTTTCTTTTGTCCAACTCAAAAACCAACAAACAATCATAATTATACAAAGATTATCTTTTAATTACCAAACTCAAAAACCAACAAACAATCATAATTATACAAAGATTATCTTTTAATTACCAAGTCATTTTTCTTAAAATGCAGAAATAAAAAAGAAAATTTTGAAAAAAAAGAACTCGCCATTCCATTTGGTGATTTTGAACGCACAAAGGTCAAACTCGCTATAACATTTAGCGAGTTTTAAAAAAAATATACATTTTAATAAATAGTTTGGAAGGATTGTTATTTTGGAAATTATATTTTTTAAAATGAATATTTTGTGAGAAAAAGGGTTCAGGGGTATAGGGAGAAACAAATTTTTTTTTAGCGTTTCTTAGGGTATAGGGAGAAACAAATTTTTTTTAGCGTTTCTTATTATAGCTTATTTCTAGACGCTATAATTTTTAGCGGCCAAAAAGTCCCCAACTTTTTAAAAAGCAACTGACTAAAACTTTTGACTAACACGCTTAATAAAAAAAAAAGTTGAGTTTTTTAATCTCCGTTTTGGTTGAAACGCTCGACAAGACAGGGCCTAATACATGCTAATCTTATCGGCCTACCAAACAAGATGTTTTGCTTAACCTAATTCATGAAGGCATAAATTCAAGGGAGAGTGATCGGGAAGTTCTAAAAAAGTTTCATAATACCCGAAAAGTTTCTTCACCATGTTGTATTATAGATGCAGTATTTTATTCACATACGAGTGAATATAATAATATTGCATGCAGTATTATATATTACTGCATAAGAACTTACATGTCATTTCGATTTAATGAAAAACTTGAGGGGAAGTGATTTGTTCCAAAAGGAACTTCCTGATCAAATTCCCTAAATCCAAAACTAGGTTTGAAGCTTGCTTTGTCGACACGGTTTCAGTGAATTTTGTCAAGGCAATAGAGATGTTAAGGTTGTTGCGACGAAACCTGCTTTTTTTTTCTTTTTTTTTAACGTCCCCGTCATGAGAAAAGGATAGATGGTTTGAACTCTATCACTCATCGATGGTTAGACTTGAATTTATCACTGGGTCACTCCTTTGGATAACGACATAACAGTTGTTCATGTCACAAAAAAGTTTAGGAAATTTGATCCATAAGTAAGTTTCTTTTCGAACAAATCACTTCTCTCAAGTTTCTCATTAAGTCACACAAATTCTTGTGTATTAATATATTATACTGAATGCAATATCCATTACGAGTAAGTTTTAGGAAAAATCTGTTTCTCCATAAGTTATAAAAAGCCCACTTTCATCCTTAAAAATATCAAGTTTAGACCTTAAAACATTGAGTTTAACCCTTAAAATACCTAGAAAATAAAATAGTGAGTTTAGGCGTTAAAATAGTGAGTTTAAGCTAGAAAATAAAATAGCGAGTTTAGGCCTTAAAACAGTGAGTTTAGGCTTTAAAACACCAAGTCGGTATATTTAAAACATGATTTTTTATACTTATGGGGAAACAGGTTTCCTCCAAAATTTTCTATTGAAAATTATGATACAGTATTATCAATTTTGCCGCCTGCCACCATCACTGTCGGATGTTGGTTGCCAAAAATCGATCGCCTCCTGCAACCATTCAAGCAATAGTGTATTTATCTATACAGTATAGTATTATGATACTTTTTTTAGAATTGACGAAGTATTCTTCCAAAAATTTAAGTTATATACTCCCTCCGTCCCACCTTAGTGTAGACTTTTTTCCTTTTTCGTCCGTCCCACCTTAGTGTAGACTGTCAAAATTAGAAAGTTTTTTATTATTTTTTATTTTTCCTACCCCACCCACTCATTCTCTCTCTTCATTTTTCACCATACAATTTATTCAACCAACCTACTATTCACTCCACTCATTCTCTCTCTTCATTTTCTACCACACATTTTCATTATCTTAATAATATTCCTTAGTTATTGTGCCCACCACCTTAGTCTACACTAAGGTGGGACGGAGGGAGTATATGGATCTGGGACGAAGCCAGGTAGAGACAAGGGGGTCAATTGAAACCCCGCCCCTGAACTTTCAAAAATTGACCCATACCCCCTTAAAGTTTATTAAAATGACATATGCATGCATTTTTTACCCCACTAAACTTGTGTCCACTTAAATTTAATAAAAGACGTGTACATGAAAATCTGACACCCCCTAAATTTTAGATGAACTTACAGGAACCCCCTTGAATTTGAAAAAAAAAATGTAATTTCAAGAAAGTAAAGTGAATGGGATAAACTGTTAACTTGAAAAGTAGATTTAGTAAAATCTTAAGTTTATAAATTTCTTGTTCTAACTTGATTAATACTAGCTTCATCTCGAATAAAAATAGCCTCGCTTTTCTTTTGTTTAAATTTTCAAATGAGTAATCATTCTTTTAAAAAGAAACTAGTGTAACACCCGTGCGTGAAACTGGTACAGGTATGAAAAGGTGGTGCAAGTATGGAAGGGATTGGTCGGAATAGGCAATATTTCACAATATGGAAGGAGGCAAGATTTCACAATCAGTCAAGAATATTTCACAATCAGTCAAGAATATTTTATTTAGTTTTAAAAGATTTGATTATTATTATTTCTTTTATTAATTAGAGCTTAGAAGTAATATAAATAAGTATGTTAGGGCTTAGGTATTGGGCAGACTTTGATATTGATTTATGAGAAAATATTGTTGTGAGCAATTATTAGGGTTCAATCTCGTCTTGTATCGTCTTTTCAGTTCAGTCTTTTCTCTCAAATTCTCATATAACTTTCCGTCTGTATCATTTGGTATCAGTTTCCTGGTCGAATTGATGGTTGAATGAAGGCGTACGTCGTGGTGTTCATGGTGTTCGTAGTAGGGTTCGTGAAGCGGATTCCCAGGAATACGATCCCCATCACGAACGTGAACTATATGAAATCGCGAATGACGAAGTGCGAAGAAAGATTCAAGATCTCCAACTTCGTTTGTTGCGTTTCGAGATTTGAGAACTCCAACGATACTTTGAACGGATGGAGGATCGACGAATCCAACGACATCTAGCGCGGTTGGAGAACTCGGATTCATACATATCGTCTGAGGAAGAGGGTGTAGCGGTGACCAATCCCTCCGCTAGGGATCACGAACTTGGTGACAGGAAGTGGAAATATCCTTCTAGGGTTATCGGCGACATGAAGACCGAGATTTCAGATTTAGAAGGTAAGACACAGCCTGAAAAGTTTGTTGATTGGTCTATACCACCGGTGTTTGATAAGTGTGATTGCGAGTTTTGTCATGTTGTGACAACTCAAGTAATTGACAAGGCGGAACACCCAAGGAGGCTGCGACCTGAGAGGACGGAAGTCAGCCTGGGAAAAATACCCAAAGCAGTAAACAACATGGCTGTGACCGAGGCAGCCGCACCACCCATGCCCCGGCGAGCGCCTCACCTGAAGGACATCACGGCTGAGCTTCTGGAGTCGAGGCGAGCGCCTCATTTGAAGCAGGCGGGCGCCTCATTGACGGGGGAGTTTCTGCATCAAAAGTGTCGATGGTTGGTCCACATGTTGATTTGGTGTGGAATTTTGAAACCATGTTTTTTTATCCGTATGAAGATCCATTTGATCGTTATACAACACATCTTTCACCTTCAAGGTTCTTTCATAATTTTGGGTATAAGAATCCACAGGTTGTATCGTTCCAATGGTGTGATTGGATGGATGTTGGGATGAAAGGAATGAAGTATATAGTTCATCGTCGATTCAAAGATAAATTTCGAACAGTCTTTCCCGGTACGACACTCAAAATTCGAGGTCGAATTTTTCTAAGAAGGTGAGAATGGTACATGTATGGAAAGGTGGTGCAAGTATGGAAGGGGTCGGTCGGAATAGGCAATATTTCACAATATGGAAGGAGGCAAGATTTCACAATCAGTCAAGAATATTTCACAATCAGTCAAGAATATTTTATTTAGTTTTAAAAGATTCGGTTATTATTATTTCTTTTATTAATTAGAACTTAGAAGTAATATAAATAGGTATGTTAGGGCATAGGTATTGGGCAGACTTTGATATTGATTTATGAGAAAATATTGTTGTGAGCAATTATTAGGGTTCAATCCCGTCTTGTATCATCTTTTTCGTTCAGTCTTTTCTCTCAAATTCTCATATAACCTTCCGTCTGTATCAGAAACGCACGGCCATAATATTTCGACAAAAACAGAGCCATAAATAAAAGAGTCAATATAAATATAAGGATAAATATTAAATTGACTCTTCAATGATCTCAATATTATCATTTGTAGATTACAAGGCAAGAAGAAACTGTATGAAACAGTAACTTAAAAGAAATATTGTAATATATAAATTATAATGCTTAAAAACATATGGATTCTATGCCTGAGTACGCAGGCGTTAAAAGTCTTGGCGCTAACATAGCATTTTCATGACATTTTCAATTTACAGAACTGAAGCAGGAAATTGAAAAAAAAAACATTTTTTTTATAAATAATATAATTTGGTTACATGATTCCTTTTGAAGGAAAGATAAAAGTAAGATGATCCTTCATATTTCACCACTCATTACATAAAAAGCCAACAGAATAAATGAATTACAGTGTCAAAAAGGATCAAAATTTCTGATGGCCAGATTTCATTATCCATGGGTCTGCACAATGAGAGGTGAATCTTACTGCTTCTGTCCCCACCATTTCACGCAGGCACTGGAACACATCCGAGATTTCAATTAAGACAAATGACAAACTGGACAAGAAAAGAAGAAAAAGGAAGACACTGAAGCCATGGCTGACAAAATATAAACTGTCAATAGCAAAATTACCATATTTCTTGGTAAATATACAAAAGAGAGTTACCTTCATGACTGTTAGGTGAATTAACTTTCTTCCTCACTCTATGAAGAACTTTTTTTTATAGGAGAGAGCGGTTTGCCAAAAGACTGCTTTATTTCACATTCAATCTCAACTTCCATCAGCCGATGATTTTCTTTGGAGCGGATCATTGAGAAACTAATAGCAAGATCATCCCCTTCTCTAACAGGAACGGAAGGGGCAAGAGGAACACCTGCACATAGGGAAAGTGTATACAGATAAATGTATTTAATCAAGTCACCAGTGGCGTAGGCACAATGATTCAAGTTAGGGCAACCCCCCCCCTCCACACACACACATCCAACCCGTGAATTTTACATAAACATATAAAAGTTTAATTTCATTTCTAACCATTGTACTTTGGACCAACACTTCCATTTTAACCATTATATACTTAATTTTTTGCACAAAAAAACACTATACTATGGGAGATGTTCTCCCAATCCCCAAATGATGAATGGAAAACTATGGGGGGATGGAGGTGTGACTAACTACAAATTTCCATCCATCATAATCTAACGGGGTAAACTTTTGGGGCTGGGCAAACATTTCCCAGAATATAGTGTTCTCGTGAAAAAAAATAATGTAAAATGGTTAAAATGGAAGTTGGGCCAAAGTATAATGGTTAAAAATGAAATTAAACCAACAAAAAAATCAACTGACTATTACAAATTTCGAAAAATATATTAGGAGTTCAAAATAGAATAAATCCAAAAAATTCCAAACCTGCTGGCCCCAATGAGTGCTATCATTTTCGCTAGGCTCAGTTGTCAACTCCACCTCCTCTTCAGCTGGATTCACCTTACTTCCCTGCAATTGCAAAACAAATTGTGTTTTTTTTTCAAGATTTCGGAAAAATTAAACGGATGCCTGAGACATGTTGCTAGCTGCAACAGAAACACGGTCTACACACCTGAAAATGAACATCAAACCACCCGCCGAAGCCACATAACCTAGTCTCCTCTTTGGAGATTGAAGATGAAACTCTAGCTCGAACGTTCTGGATATCTTCAACATTTGCTGTTGAAAAATCTATCTCTTTTACGATGCTAGGGGTTCCAATAAATTGATTTAGATGTAGGCTGTTCCACAGGGATGTCTACACACAAATATACACTTCTTCAAGATTTATTGCAGACATGTATGGCAGAAATAATTACAAGGGGTAAAAAAAATTCTAGCCAGTCTTGGCAGACTGAGCATATGCGTGTGTGTAGATGTGAATAGTACTCCTGTCCCTTAGTGTGTCATGTTTTGCTTTTCGGTCCGTTTCAAAATAAGTGTGGCATTTCTAAATAAGGAAATATTCTTGGTGTAATTTTATCATGGTACAAACAATGTACAAAAGTCAATTGTGACACTTAGTATGTGACAGATCCTTAAGAAGCAAGCCATGCCAGAAATTGGTGAATCTCATATTTATGATTCATATGATCGTAGCATTATGTTCAAGAAATAACACAAAATCAATCCCAAAAAGAGCAACTCACAAATCAAATAAACACCATAAATACTTTTATGATTATACTCTATGAACTTGGAGAAAGAACAATGCATACTCAGCACTACCGGCCTATAGCACCACACACTTCACAAGAACCTAGAATTTTGACTATATTGGTTATCAACATTTAATTTGCCATGATGGCCCACAACGACAGCTAGTAAAAGAACATTACACCCAAAATCAAGTTTCACTACATAACTTGTGAAACTGTGGTACAACCAACCTGTAGATAGTATTTTTTTTTTTCTGCTCTTTAGAGAAAGCCTTTGTGAGCACGCTCATATAAACTCCATAATAAGTTTTTGTTTCCTTCTCAAAACCATTCCAATCATCCATGCGGCCTTCATAATCACCCATTTTATGATCTTCTATTCCAGATCTAATTGGTGCCAACCACATGCGAGCACGACTTGGATACCTAAAAAAATGCTTGCTGGATTAGCCTTGTGCAGACTCTAAGAAAATTGTAGTGCTGATAAAACTTTTTGACAAGAAACCATTTTCCGAAATTGTTAACACAAACAGAAGAGGATAATGTGATCAGGTTAATTGCAATACCACTATGCTAATCAGAACTACTCACTTTCTTTCCGCTAGAACTACCCTCCAGAGAGTATATTCATTAAACAGCACTAAAGGGATTCTGTGACAATTGCATAATTGCACAAGCGCTCAGCGGTAAAGGGTAGATGTTGCAGTTGAAGGAACTTTCACAATGACTGTGATATGAAAATAGCATGTCCATAGCATTTGAAGCATACTCATAGGCAAGGACCCAGAGACCACCATCTATAGAATATCCTAGCAGCTCAACAACATTATCATGTTTAATCCTTGACACCATAGAAACCTGTTAGAAAAGACAAAAATAGTGTTGAGATAGACTTAATATAGAACATGCTCAATCTGTGTAAGACATAAAATTATAACAGGGACCAACCTGAGCTAAAAAATCTTGGTATGGTTGCTTACTGGAGTCTAACTTCTTAATAGCAGCAGCCTGCCCAGTTTTCAAAGCACCATGGTATACTCAACCATATGACCCCTCACCAATCAAAGCTTTAGAACCAAAGTTGTCTGTAATTTCTTTTAGTCATCCACTTGAATTGCAGGAACAGAAATAGGTTCTACAACCACAGCCAGTGTCCTTTGGTGCAGCCTCTATGGCGCGATAACCCGCACTATTACCTAACATGACAGTTTCCAGTAAGTTTCCCTCTAGAAATCAGGTGTATTAGAAGATAAATGAAGTAACAGTAAATTATGCTCATGTATAACCATGAAAAAGTAAAATATAGATCCACTTAGCTGAATGGGCAGCATTCAACCACGTATATTAAACAACGCCAAAAATTGTTAATAAATTAACCTCTAACCACGCATAAAATGCTTTCTCGACTACAAGTCGAACATCAAACCCGCATATGAGATACAAGCTTTAGGGTCTACTCCTTGATAATATCGAAACATACTATTCCGTTCCAAAATGAATGAACAATAAAAATACAAATTTAATCTTGTCAAAAGGAAATTTGAAATTTTTTTGGGCATTGATTTTGGGACGGAGGGAGTACTATTTATATCCCAGAGGTTTTATGCAATAAACCTAAAGAATTTACATGCTGCATTATTCGTCATGAATGGTCCATTGTCATACGTCTTTTGCATATTATCTTCGCCACAACAGCTGAAACAGCTCATGATTGCTTCCTTCTGGGAATATTACTGAAAAAGCAATTCCATCCAAATCATGATCCCATATAACTTAATACAATAATCCAAACCTATCCTCATTTTTTTTGTTCACTTTTCAAATTAAAATCAGATCAATATCTAACCAATTAAACTTCCTAAGTTGCAAACAACATTCAGAAATTACATTAGATCACTAAGTTCAGTAAAGAAATTGTGGAGAGAAGGCCGAAGGAAGGAACTGTTGACGAAAGTAGTAAAGAAACAAACGAATGAACATGTTGACAAAATCAGAGGGAGTAGATAAATCCATAAGTGAATATTTCAGGTGAAGAACCCTTCTGCTCCACCATAGCTTTTTTCTCCTTCATCCCCATCCTAATTAGTGACCAAAAGCAATTTTTGAAGCGTAATTAAAAAAAATGGACGAATATAATAGCAAAATTCTCAAATCAAAATCTTAAGAAATTGTCAAAAATCAGGCTTTATTACCTGATTTATGGTGGGGAAATTGAGGTGTAAGAGAAGGCTAATTCTATTTGCAAGGCACCATTGTGTACAAGGCACAGTAATGCCTAAAATACCCTTATCCGGATACGCCTGTTTCGTGTAAACGTGAACGAAATAATGGGTTTATTTTGCATACTTTTACACGAAATATGGCAAAGGTAGAACTTTTTGTTTCGCCTGATTTTACACGAAATAGTACGTTGTGTTTCACCCAAGTTTACACGAAATATAACAGACCCATTTCATCAAAGTTTACACGAAATGTAACATAGGCATTTCACAGTTCACAGTTCACATTTCGTGTGCCTATACACGAAATATTGTGAATTATTTCGTGTAAATTTATACGAGCTATAAGGACAAGTTTCGTGTATAGGCATACGAATCTCAAAGGAACAGCGTTGAGTTTATTTCGTATGCCTATACACGAAATATTTGGAACCATTTCGTGTAAATTTACACGAAACGTTGTGAATCAACTTGTGTAATATTACACGAAATAAGGCCCGTCCAGTACCATATTTCGTAACTCAAATTCAAACTAGTTCAAAAATGGAATTAATAATATCAAATTCAAACCCAGTTCATCAATAACTCAATTTCAAACCCAATTAATCAAATCAATTTTTGAACAATAATCACATTCTAGCTTTGACCTAAAATCAATAAAATAGAGGCTGGAGCGGCGGTAGAGGAGGCGGCGCCTGACTTGCCGCCGACGGTGGCGAGCTTCTTCCTCATTTACGGCGGTGTTGGTGGTGGTGAAGGTAACGGTCTTGGCTGGGTACGTCGTGTACGAGAGAAATAGAAAAACGTTGTGTACGAGAGAAAGAGGAGATCCTGGTGAGTGAGGGAGGGAATGAGAGAAATCAAGAGATTTTTTATTTATATAGGAGGGTATTTTAGTAATTTTCTCGTGCCTTGTATGGAGTGTGCCTTGCAAATATGTATGCCCGTAAGAGAATTGCCTTATCCCCAACTCCCATCATGTAAATCAACCCGAATCCAATCGCTTCAATCGATCGTTACGTCGCTGTCTCTTAATAGGATAGTAGCATTCCGCATAGTAGTCTGAATTTATGGATGAGTTAAAACCCTAATCCTTATTTTCTCTGCATTTAACCTTTGGGTAGAAGAGTTAACTGCAAACACATGCACCAGTAGAATAGATTAGAGAGAGGGGGACAGCCATGACGGAAAAGAGAGGGTGAGGCGACGACATTAATCGAAATAGGAACAAAATTGAAAGAGGATTTACCGGATTTTTTGGAACAGGCGTGCGAATGTGGAGTAGATTGATGATTAGAGGCCGGCAGTGATTGCCTTCCCGTTCTCTTCCTCCACAGTACAGTACTAATGGCGGCATTTGTAGCAGAGGGCGTGGATGTTAGGGGGTAGAGGAAGCGACGACGGCATTTGTCAAGAGAGAGCGTAGGAGTAGATCAGCGGTTGGAATACAAAAGGTTTGGTTTAACGTTATCAAATTACCACTCTAAGGCGATGTAATTATAAATTTGACTGGACATCAAATTACTTCCCTACCCTTATTTTGAGCGGGAAAATAAGTGCTCTCACTTGCCTCATTATATAGTTATATATTACTTGTGTTAATTTTAGTTCAAATTTAACAAAGTACAAATGCAACTCGATAATTGTTACTGTAAGTAAATATTTCGATCCCCAAACCGAATTGATTCATGGCTACGTCCCCATATGAATCAGAAGGTGTAACGGCTCAAGATGAAAACTAGATCCGTTACATAAGTTGTGGTGCAATTTTTGCACATATAAATCATAAATCAGAGTAATATTGCAAGCGGGTGGAATCAGATCTGGAACATTGCGCTCTGATATCATGTAAAATTACCACTTGATCTAAAAGTTTAAGTTCTTAGATCGGGACTCAACAATTTATATCAAGCTTTTACATTAGTGCCTAATAATAGTATACCTATTTGAACGGGATATTTCGTGATGGGCTGAGCCCAATACTTGTCTACGAGACTGGGGCCCAGCAAGCCCAATAATGGATCAAGACCGATGAAGCCCATCAAGGGTTGGAGACATGGATCATCGATATGCTAGGTGGCGGTCGTCGCCTATGAGCGACCAAGCCCATCTAGCGACGGACCTTCCCGTCACAAGCCAGTCTATTCCAACATAAAACGACGATCGTCGTCATTGAGCGATCTGACTCGCTCGTCCACTCTCTCGTCGAGTCCTGATAAGGCGACGACCTTCCTGGACATACAGCTCCAAGGTCGTCCCTTCACTTAGCTACCTCAATAAGCTTGATTAATTAGCTATATTGGGATAAGGTCAGACCTGACAATGGGACATTCTGTGCGTGCAATCATGGAAGCAGTAATAGCGCCAAAAGGCGTGCAAGTTGACTTTCCTTTATAAGCCAAACTACTTATCCGTGTCAGACACAACAGTGTCCTTACTTATACGGAGCAATCACGGCGTGACACGTGTACGCCTAGGGAACAATGATGATCCAACGGATGGCAGATACCCAATCCAACGGTTCAGATGAAAACCCTAATACCACTTCATCCACTATAAATATGGAAACAGAATCATGGATTAAGGTAATGCTTTTCTGCATATTTATGAACACACACACTCTCCATACTATTTTCCACTATTTTCCAGTCCATACGCTGATTCTCACGCCGGAGGGGCTTGCCGGAAGACCCCCGGTGCAATTCACGGTTCTTTTCTTGTGGTGTGCAGGTCACAAGTCAGCTCAATCATTTCGCTGGACATCAATACCTGAGCCCAAACACATTCCTGCACCATCAGATTGGTTCCATTGCCGAGAAAGTTTGTCAGTGACCTTTCAACCACAGAATAACAGGCGGAAAAAACCTGGAAAATGGTGTCAGACGGACACACCACTAGCAAATCCACCGGAGACGCAGGCAGACTACCTTCCCATCAACAGTGCCAACAGGAGGAGCCCAGACCTCCCTCACCTCAACCTAGGTATCCTAACCAGAGGGTTACCAGGTCACATGGTGTGGTAGATGACACTGGACTTCATACTGCAAGGAGAAGGGATAAGAGGCAAGCAACA
This sequence comes from Adenophora triphylla var. japonica, assembly GCA_022495995.1. Lineage (NCBI taxonomy): Eukaryota > Viridiplantae > Streptophyta > Magnoliopsida > Asterales > Campanulaceae > Adenophora > Adenophora triphylla. Next base: position 53,706 of record JAFEMH010003712.1, read on the forward strand.
GAAAGACAACGACGACCCCCACTGGAAAGGAGGCCCGAGGATGCTGCTGCACGAAACCTGGAAGGCCCATCCAACCCGCCCCTTGATAGAGCGGCATTCCTCGTAGAAAGAGCCAACGCTCTCCACGAACTCCTAAGAATCCAAAACGAACTCATACAACTGGCTGAGGACCAACCCCCACAGGTATCTCACCACACTGTCTCGTCGAGGAGAAGAAACTAGAGGGGAAATAACGGTCGTCGTGAAGGAACTGCTGCTGAAAATGAACGGATTGTGCCCCAAATTGATCTCAGAGAGCACCTCAACCAAAGATGAAGTGATGGAAATCCATCCCAACGACGGCGGGAGGAGGCAAATGGAGAGCCTCGTCGATATTTAGCCAATGAGAATCCTGTCCAGAACCAAGTTGTCTGCGGTCGTCAAATGACCCCGTCGTTGAGAAATGAACGAGTCCCAAGTTATCGGGAAAGAACGCGTACCCCACCTCGTCGTGAACGGGAGCCATCAAGATCTTATAGACCGTCTCCACCACCAAGCTACAGGGGAGAAAGGTCCATCTCCCGACGACCCGCCCCCATCGAGAGGCAGTAGTCTAATATCGTAGCCCGGGGGCCTCGTCGAGAAAGGATCCCTCCCGCCGGCCCAGCAGGCGAGGTCGATATGAGAGAATTTCTACGACTCAAGCGTCAGGTGGAGGAGTTGACGACTAAAAGAAACAAGGTATATAGTGACGATTCGGAAGATGATGGTGGTACGATGAATCCCTTGGCACCTTGGATGCTAGAGACAGGACCTCCCGAACCAGGTTTTAAACTCCCTGATTTGAAACAATATGACGGATCTACAAGCGCCATAGATCACATACAGCATCTTGAAGCTCAGATGTATGTGGTGGCTAGAGCATCAGGACATGACGATGTTTTGTGTAAAGCCCTTACAAGCACGCTAACTGACGCTGCTTTACGATGGTTTAGAGGCCTACCTAAGGGGAGCATTGAGTCGTGGAGACAGATGAGGAAAAAGTTCTTGGGAAGATTTGCAACGGCAGGAGACCGTCGTAAAACTGTCAACGACCTCAGCAACATATCACAGGGAGCCAATGAAAACTCCATGAGTTATTTCAAAAGATTTAAAAAGTTAGTAGATCAGATTAATGAGGATCTAACTGATAGGGAAATCATCAACTGTTTTAGACATGGCGTTGCTTCTTCTATGTTGGACTACGAGCTACAAGTCCATCCAGCCAAATCCAGAAAGGATCTTTACGCCAAGGCATATGCTGTGGTCGAGGCTGAGGAAAGAAAATTGCAGAGTGAAGGAAAGGCTGTCGACGAGGGTGAGACGGTGAAATCAAAAAAGGATAAGGCTGGAGAGAAAGGGAAGAACAAGCAAGTAAAAGCTGAAAAGGTTCCAGAGTCATACACTCGACTGACGGTATCGAGAGCTGAAATTTTGAGCAATGTAGATTTTGGCCCGGCGCCAAAGATGAACCCCAATGGAAAGGGGAAGAAGAATATGAATAAATATTTTGAATACCATCGGGATAAGGGACATGACACTGAGGAGTGCTTCAGTTTGAAGAAAATTATTCAAAGATGGATTGATGATGGTCGTCTTGAGCAATACGTGAGGAGGGATCGTCAAGCAACCAACACTCGAGCTGCTAACAACGACCCTCCGGAGAGACAACCAAGGATGGTCTTGGTAATCTCTGAGGAAACCAGTAAAAATCAAATCAAAAGTGCAATTTACTACCTGAAAAAAGCCCCCCATGTTCCCCTAAAGTCTGAGATCCCAAATGACGTGATAAGTTTTTATCCCTACGATCTATCAGCCAACCCTTTAGCTCGCCAACAAATGCTGGTCATCCCTGGTTTTATCGATAATTGTGAGTCGAGACGAATTTTGATTGATACTGGGGCGGCCAAAGATATCTTGTTTTACAATGTCTACCAACGGATGGGTCTACCCGATAGCCGCCTAAGTCCTTACTTAGGTCGTCTAGAGGGATTCACCAACCACAGGGTAGACGCAAAGGGTCAGATTGATCTTCCCGTCGACATTGGAGAATACCCGTTGAGAACCATTCGAACAGTGACTTTTGTTGTGATTGATGTCGTCAGTGACTACCATGTGATTCTCGGCCAACCTGGCCAGGCTGCCCTAGGGATCGTTGCTTCAGTCCCTCATCAACGAGTAAAATTTCCTACACGATCGGGAGTTGGATGTGTGCTGGGGACGGCCCCAGAATTCTTGGAACATGTGCTGAAGGCAAAGCGGACTGTTGAAATAGACGACCCAGATCAAATCGTGAAGCTCTCTAAGTCAATCAAACAAACGACGACCTCTTATTCCAATGTTTCCACCATCAAGTGTGTGGACGACCCAGAAGACTTCACTGAAAAATTCATGGACGACCAAGCTGCTGCTCCGCAACTTTTGGTCACCCATGAATCGGGGGCCGAGCTAGATAAGCTGATTGAAGACGAGGTGCCAGATCTCACCCCCGAGGCAAGAAAGAAAATCAAAGAGATTGTTATTGAATCCATGGACTTTAGAGATGATGCTCCCAAAATGAAGCCGGCCGACGAGCTAATTGAGCTAATCGTTAACCCAAACTATCCAGAGCAAAAAATTAAACTGGGGTCTCAGTTATCTACTGAGGAGAGGGAAGAGATAATCTCCCTACTTAAACAAAACCTCGATGTTTTTGCCTGGAGAGTTGAAGACATGAAGGGTATTAGAGAAGATGTGGTCGTCCATAGGCTCGGAGTGAATCCCACAATGAAGTTCAAGGAGCAAAGATGCAGAATTTTTTCGACTGAAAAGGAGGTCTCCATAAAGAAAGAGATTGAGAAGCTATTGAGTGCCGGAATTATCGTGGACGCCGGGTTCACAACGTGGTTGGCGAATGTGGTTCTGGTCAAAAAACCCAATGGAAAGTGGAGGCTGTGCGTTGATTTCACCGACCTAAACTTGGCATGTCCCAAAGATAGTTACCCCTTGCCCAGAATCGACAAGCTCGTCGATTCTGTGGCTGGTCATACGACCTTAAGCTTTCTGGACGCGTATTCTGGCTATCACCAAATCAAGATGGCCGAAGAAGACATTCCAAAGACGGCCTTCCAGGCCGCAGGGGGAACTTATTGCTATACAAAGATGCCCTTTGGGCTCAAAAATGTCGGGGCAACATGCCAGAGAATGATCAATAAAGTATTTAAGGGACAGCTCGGTGAAAATTTGGAGGCATATATCGAGGACATGGTCATCAAGTCCAAAAAGAGGAAACATGTAGACGACCTCCAGCAAACCTTCACCAACCTTCGAGCAAATGATATGGTACTCAACCCGGCCAAGTGTGTATTTGGAGTTGCCGCCGGAAAATTCTTGGGATTCATGCTTTCACAACGGGGAATTGAAGCCAACCCCGAAAAGATTAAGGCTCTGATTGACATGGCTGAACCTACGAGCATCAAGGAAGTCCAGCGGCTGAATGGACGAGTCGCGGCTTTGGGTCGTTTCATTTCAAAATCCGCCGAAAGATCACTACCATTTTTTAAAGCTCTCCGAGGTGCCAAAAATTTTGAATGGACAGAAGAATGTTTCGAGTCGTTCAAGCAGCTTAAAGAATATCTGGGCTCCCCCCCACTCCTCAGCAGCCCCGTTGCAGGGGAAGATTTATTTGTATACCTCTCGGCGAGTGATAAGGCCGTCGCCGGCGTGATGGTAAGAGAGGAGGAGGTAATACAGAGGCCCATGTATTATGTAAGCAAGGCTTTGTCCGACGTAGAAACCCGTTACTTCAATGCTGAGAAAATAGCTTATGCTCTCGTCATAACAGCACGAAAGCTACGAGCCTATTTCTCAGCTCACCCAATTGTTGTGTATATAAATGCCCCACTGCGCAAAATCTTGCACCGCCCAGAAAGCTCCGGTCGTCTGCTGAATTGGAGCATTGAACTAACGGAGTTTGACATCCGATATATGGCGAGGAAGACCGTACAAGCCCAGGCCTTGGCTGATTTCCTGGTTGAAACATCGTTCACCATTGGCGACGACCAAAGGCCACCACAAAACATGAACAAGGGCAAACAGGTCGACGACAAGCCGGAGGAATTGGTTTTGCCCGTCGGGTGTTGGAAGGTTTTTTCAGATGGATCGGCAACAAGAGACCTCAGTGGGGCGGGTATTGTGCTCGTCGAGCCAGAAAGTAACATGGTCTTTGAAGAAGTTTTGAGGTTCAAATTTCAAGCGTCGAACAACCAGGCGGAGTATGAAGCACTTGTAGCGGAGATTGAGTACGCTAAGTGTTTTGGGGCTACGAAGATTGCAGCTTTCTGTGATTCTCAACTAATTGTGAACCAAGTTCGTGGGGACTATCAAGTCGTCGACTCAACCCTGAAGAAGTATCATGCCTTGGTCGGCGAGTTAATTCAGGGGCTGGAGTTTTGGGCCATCCAGAGAATAGCCAGAGAAGATAATGAACATGCTGACCTGCTCTCCAAATTGGCCACTGATCAATTGGCGGAGGAAGAACATGGCCATCACCTGGCCTACCTCGAACAGCCGGCATACGAGCGAGTGAAGGTTATGTGCGCAGGAGACGGCCCAAGGTGTTGGATTGACGAGCTCAAGGCCTTTATTGAAAAAGACGAACTACCAACTGGTGAAGTATTGGCACGGCAAATCAAGAGGAAGGCCGCCCATTTCTCGGTCGTAGAAGGTGAACTTTATAGACGATCCATCACCAGGCCACTGTTGAAGTGCGTCCACCCTGATAAAGTGGTTAAGCTGCTTTTTGAAGTGCATCAAGGAGAATGTGGGGGCCATCCTGGGGCCCGTACATTGGCCGACAAGCTGATCACCATGGGGTATTACTGGCCCCATCTCCGAGAGGATGCCAAGCAATTTGTGAAAAAATGTGATACGTGCCAGCGGTTCGCCGACCTCCCAAAACTTCCAACGACGGAACAGACCCCAGTCATGGCAGCTTGGCTGTTCGACATGTGGGGTGTTGACTTGATTGGGCCTTTCCCACATGCCAAGGGAGGAGTGAAGTATGTGATTGTGGCAGTTGATTATTTCTCTAAGTGGGTGGAGGCCAAAGCCCTGAACAAAATTACAGAAAACAATGCCCTAAGCTTCATCCACGATTCAATATGGTGTCGCTTTGGGATTCCAAGGGTAATTGTTTCTGACAACGGCCTACAGTTTTCTCGAAAGTTTGAGCAAGAGTTGAACAGAATGGGCGTCAAGCATTCTAAGTCGTCTGTTGCCTATCCCCAAGGCAATGGACAGGCTGAAGCAGCAAACAAGCTCGTTTTGTCAGCTTTGTGTAAAAATATTGAAGGTCGAGATACGAGATGGTTGGACGAACTCCCTTCAGCTCTCTGGGCAGTCCGCACAACCACTCGGGGGCCTACGGGGGAAACCCCATTTGCTTTGGCCTATGGCTCTGAGGCCATGGCTCCCGCCGAGCTTCAGCTTCCAACTGATCGAGTGGCTCTCTACGACATTGAGAAGAATATCCACAACAGACAGGTCGACCTTGACCTTGTGGACGAGCGAAGATTGGACGCTCAATTGAGGATGGAGAACTACAAGAAAAGAACCAAGGCGTACCACGATAAGAAAGTGAAGAAACGAATTTTCAAGGTCGGAGATCATGTCCTTAGAAAAATTGAAGCAACGGGACTCAAGGCCCGTCAGAACAAACTCTCCCCCAACTGGGAAGGTCATTACATTGTCACCAGTGTGGTTAGAGAAGGGACATATCGCCTTGCTAAGCCAAATGGTGAACGGCTCAAGCATCCATGGCACGCCAACCACCTCATGAAGTACTACTTCTAAGATCGTCGTAACCCCTCAGCGCCCTCAGGGCACCCTACTTGTGGTCCTTTATTTAACTGTCAAAAGGAAATTGTTGTAGTTTTTGGAAATTTGTAAGGGATAGACTATAAATCCCAGTAGTTTAAGAAGCGATTAGAAGTAATGTCCATGTAATGTCATTGTTGAACAGAGATCATCAATGGAAACTCGTCGCTTTGTTGAACATTCTCTACAAACTCAAAAAACTTAGATCGGTTGAAGCCAAACTTCGACCCCTGCAATGACTTTGATCAAGTATAAAGATCAGTCGAAGCCAAGACTTCGACGCTTACATCCACTTTAGCCAAGTATAAAGGTTAGACGAAGCCAGACTTCGCCGATTGCTATAACGGAATAAAATGACTTGTCTATAGAATCTTGCCTACGAGCAAAGATCTGTGGACCCTCGTACTATTCCTACGAGCCATTGAGAAGTTGAGAAAACACAAGTATGGATAAAGGTCAGTCGCATTGGGACGACCCATGGTCCGGTCATCACTTACGACAACCATTCACACTTGTCCTCAAACTTACTCATCTAATAAGTTATCACATGCTATCTACGTTACATACAGATTAACAAACAGAAAACAAAGGCAGTGAATAACTAAAACATCAAACAAATTGTATGACCCCCTCTAAACTACGAGGAAACGGGTCAATTACATAACAAAAATTAAAAACTGTTTGAAACATTGTTTGAAACCACCAAATCAAGATGAAGCATTGTTTGAGACATTACAAATCATTTCAGAAAGATAAATCACTGGAGATCGCCGGCGTTGACTGGAGCCTCGTCAGGATCAAGACCATCTCCAAGAAAGTGGTCGTAATAGGCATCGAAATTCCTTGGATCAATAGCTGAGACTGGCCACTCGTCCTTCCCTTCCTTCTCGTCGTCTTCTTTAATAATAAGTAGGTCGTTGTCATTGAAGGGAACGAGAGGATGGACTGAACGAGCCTCCTGGTCATGCGACGGTTCCGTGCAGAGGTCGCCCAGTTTCCTCGTAGACATTAAGTCCTTGGTCTCTAGATCCGCAAGGATCCGCCTTGCCAAATGCTTAGCCCCATCCTTGAAGAAGCCCCTGGCCTTCTCGGTGACAGCCTGAAGATATTCAGCACCTCCCTTGTACTCCTCAATTGCATCCAATTTAGCGTCGGCCACAGCGACCTGATGATCAGCCCTCATCGCTTCGATCTGACCCCGAGCAGCCTCGTAGTCAGACGTCAACTTCTCAACTTTACCCTCGGCAGCGCGAAGGCTGGTGGCCCAGATCCCTGATTCTTTTTCCAATTTGGCTTTGGCAGCTTTCAGGGTCTCCACCTCCTTCAAAACTTCATTTTTCTGAGCCATCAGGGACTCGTAGGCAATAGTCAGTTGGCCGACATTATTTTCAGCTTCCTTCAGTTTCTGCTCAGCAGCCTCCTTAGCCCCAACAGATTGGATCAACTGCTCGTTTTCCTTTTGCTCGGCGTCAAGGCATGCCTTAAAATCTGCCGTCATGGCATCCATCATCGACGTCATCTGCAACAACAGTGTCATTATTATTACAAGTGTAAAACGACGAGAGATGCATGAAGTGCGCAAGACTGAATTACCTCAGTCTGGATCAGCCCGAAGCGAGCATGGTAGGTCTCAGGCTTGAACTTGGCCTCCCTCATCTGGCGGACGAGATCAACGTCCCTGCCCCGTTTTGTCAAGGCCGCCCCCAGGATGAGAGGGGGACCACTTCTTGACAAGTAAGGAGTCCCAGATATCTGAGGAACTTTGGCGTATTTGGTTGCCATTTCCATGGCCTGTTTCCTGGTCAAGGCTCCAGAGGACGAGCCAGGGGTGTCGGCCTGTGGAGTAGAAGGGTAGAAGGAACTGACGGGCTCGTAGTTGGCCTTCTTATTTCTCTCCTTTTCTCCCCCAGATCCCAAGGGGTGATCCTTCCTCTTTCTAGGGGCTTGTCTGTTGGCCTCCGGGTTAGAGTCCGAGCTCCCAACGGCCTCAGGGTTAACATGCTCACCCTCCGTGACGACAATCAATTGGGCATCAGCGTTGGCAGCTGCCGCGCTTGTCTCAACTCCGACCTCCCACTCAAGCGTGTCAACTCGTGATTGACGACCCCCAGTATTCAAACTTTCAACTACGGGCTCCCTTTCAATCAAGGGGATGGCGCCAATAGTGTTGTCCTTGGGCAACTGATCATTCCTCTTCGCCATGTTCTCCTGACGGTCGTAGATGGCGTTGGACGAGGCTCTGTCCTTATTCGATTTGCTCCGATCGTTGGCTCTGATTGGCCCACTCACGATATCAGCTTCAATTCTGGCAATGTCCCTTGCAGAAAGAACTGCCAAATAAAACGGAGAAAGGTTAAGTCATTCACGACGAGACAAAATACAGACAATCAGAATAAATAGACAAGTATTAAGAACCCAACCCCCAATCATTTCAAGGTTGGCGCAACGTTCTTCAGGATGATCGAAGCGGGCACCGGCACAGTTAATACAGTTTTCTTCCCAAGTCAAGTCGTTGTGAACGACCCAGACGGGATAACGAGCGTCGAGTTCAATCTTCACCAAGGGATCGGGGCCTTTCGACGGCCTGGACATTATGCCGACCCTTATATACCTCCAGTATGAGGCTTCTATGTCCTTCCATGACACCCAACCAAGACTCAGCAAATCCTCAATTTTCTTATTTAACTCGCGGCCCAAGGCGTCGGCCACACATGCTCGTCTGCAACCATACTTTGACTCTCTGGAAAGGGAAATTGCCAACCTACCCTGCTCTCCACCAAAATCATGTGGCTATCCCAGCCATACACCTTATTCTGAGTGTCCAAAAATAAGCCTTGTACGTTTCTAATTGAAGACACTTTCACTACAGACTTTCCCTTCACAGTGGTTCGGATCGTCCGATAGAATTGGCGAAAAACTTTATTGCATGGCTCGTAGCCAAGAAATCTGCAGACTACGATGAAGCAAGACAAGATCCTAACTGCGTTGCCACTTAGCTCCATTGGCACACAACCTGAATCCTCAAGGAACTCGTTGATAAAGGGATCTAGGGGCAACCTTAATCCAAGCTCGAACTGTTTGTAAAAGAAGGCAACTTTCTCTTTGCTGGAAAGGAGGGCCTGCCTACGAGGCTCATAATCTTTCTGGCTGAGATACTCAAGCCTATATGATGCAGCATGGACTCTGAAAGAGTCTCGAAGGGAATCAATCATCAGCTTCCCAGTATCTCCTTTCCTCGTACTGACCTTGGTGACGGCCCAGTCCCCTTGTGCCCCGGCTCCGAAGCCTCGTTCATTTCTCCCAGCTCGTACACTGGTATGAAAGGCGTCAACAATTCTAGCACTCCCAGCACTTGTACTAGTCTCGTTTACTTCCTGGGCCGGTTGATTAGGGCGTCCGTCGTGATCCATGTCTACAAAACAAGGAGAATGAGAAGGGGAATCAGTCCTAACATCCATAGGCGACGACCTATCTAAGGGCAACCTAGATTCCCCTAAGACCAAATCACTAAGTGAATCACGACGGGACAATGAGTAGTGAGTTTGGATGTGATTGGGTAGGTCGTTCATTGACCTGAAAGATGTTACCCTTGGGTCATCTTCCTCAAATTCTCCAAGGACCTCTTCAGTGGGAAACCCCAGGCTCTCATTTTCAAAACTAAATTTTACCAGAATCGAAGAACATTCAGTCAAAGGGATTTCCCTCCAAATACCCCTAGCACATTTGTACACCCTTTGATTTAACCCAAAACCAAATCTAACCTCAAAGCTTACCGTTCTGGGCCCCATTAAACAAGTTCTTAAACCCCAAGAAAAACCCAGAAAATGAAGAACAATCAAAGGGTAATACCTGGTGAAGGGTTTGCCGGTGAATTTTCCGATGAGTTTTCCGGTGGGAGGTCAAAGAAGTCCCTTATCCAAGCTCCCAAATGCCTTACGAACGGAGTAGCCAGAACAAAACGGGTCGCCGGAGACGGTGGTTCTTGCTCGCCGGAATTCCTTTTGCTAGTTGCCGGAAATCGCCTTTGCTTTTGCTCTCAACAATCAAGGTCACGTAAAGTTTGAAATGGAGGAGGGAGGAAGCTTTTATACTTGAGGAAGGTGAAGGGTTTGTGCCTGGGAAATCCAAACGGCGAAATGATGTGAGCATTAAATATCCGCTGTGGTTTTCGAGGAGAATGTCCCATCACGGGACGTGTGTCAATTAATGGAGGGATCCTAGCCCTCCACGTCATCAATGCTGACGCCATCACAATTCAAATTTCAAATAGACGGTCGTACGAAAAATCCTAAAATAAAGCGCGAACTCCTGGCCCATCAAGACGACCCATGAGTTGGGGGCCACTGAACGGGATATTTCGTGATGGGCCGAGCCCAATACTTGTCTACGAGACTGGGGCCCACCAAGTCCAATAATGGATCAAGACCGATAAAGCCCATCAAGGGTTGGAGACATGGCTCGTCGATATGCTAGGCGGCGGTCGTCGCCTATGAGCGACCAAGCCCATCTAGCGACGGACCTTCCCATCACAAGCCAGTCTATTCCAACATAAAACGACGATCGTCGTCATTGAGCGATCTGACTCGCTCGTCCACTCTCTCGTCGAGTCCTGATAAGGCAACGACCTTCCTGGACATACAGCTCCAAGGTCGTCCCTTCACTTATCTTCCTCAATAAGCTTGATTAATTAGCTATATTGGGATAAGGTCAGACCTGACAATGGGACATTCTGTGCGTGCAATCATGGAAGCAGTAATAGCGCCAAAAGGCGTGCAGGTTGACTTTCCTTTATAAGTCAAACTACTTATTCGTGTCAGACACAACAGTGTCCTTACTTAGACGGAGCAATCACGGCGTGACACGTGTACGCCTAGGGAACAAATATGATCCAACGGATGGCAGATACCCAATCCAACGGTTCAGATGAAAACGCTAATACCACTTCATCCACTATAAATATGGGAACAGAATCATGGATTAAGATAATGCTTTTCTGCATATTTACGAACACACACACTCTCCATACTATTTTTCACTATTTTCCAGTCCATACGCATACGCTGATTCTCACGCCGGAGGGGCTTGCCGGAAGACCCCCGGCGCAGTTCACGGTTCTTTTCTTGTGGTGTGCAGGTCACAAGTCAGCTCAATCATTTCGCTGGACATCAATACCTGAGCCCAAACACATTCCTGCACCATCACTATTTATTTAAAAAGAAAATGAGTTTTAGAAATGACATATCATTTTGAAATGTTTTCCATGTGGATCGTGTGTGTTACATAACGCCTAGAATGTATGCTCTACATTTGACTTTTCGTGTACGTACGTACTGTGCAATGTTGAGAGCTCCTGACTTGTTCAATATGAAAATCTAATTTAATAAAAAGCTAAGAATAAATGGCATTTTAAACAGTCATCCATTTTGAAAATTAAATTTAAATTGATTTGATTTTCTTTATAAAAGTCTAAAATAATATATTTATAATATTTATGAAGGTATATCAATAATAAATTTTTAATTTTTATTAAAATAATTAAATTAATATAAGATTATTGCTTAACAGTTATTCAAATTGACAATTAAAAAAGTGAAAATAATTTCGGGACGGGACCTACTCCTATCCTAAGGATGTCATGAAATTTATCTTTAGCAATATTTTTATCTAATATATACAAATTATTATTATGTAGATATTTATGATGGAATAATTCAATGAGGCTCCCTTTTCTCAAATCATTCCGAATAAAAGCCTATACGAGATCCAAAAATTAATACGCAAATAAAGGCCAAGGTAAAAATGTCATAAAACCCCAATTCACGTTAGGGATGCGATCGCTCGGGCTAGGGGAGCGATCGCCCCCTCAGTCCCCCCTTGTTTTTTCAGATTTTTTTTAATTATGATCTTATACCCTTAGGTATATGAGTGGGCTTTATTATTTTTTTAAAAAAAAATTATGAAAAAATGTGAAAAAAAAATATTAAGTATAATAGTAATTCTGGTCTTATACCTTTAAATATAGGAAGGTATAAGAGAAGATTGTTCAAGAAAAGATGAAAAATTGTGAAAAAAAAAATTGTTTAATAAAAGTGACGAGGGAGGGGGTATATGTGGGCATGAATTTATATGAAATTTTACATCTCAATTGTGATTTTATAACTTTAATGTCTCGCCCAATGGCACTAGAGTCCTCACCCCATTTATGATAAATGAAATAAATATTGATGTAATCAGGGGCGGAGCCAGGAATTGCCCGAGGGGGGGCAAGATTACACGGGGGTTCGGGGGCAGCGCCCCCGAATTTTTTTTTTCGGGTCGGACAAGTTAAAAAATGGATCGGATCCATGAAATACAATGTATTTTAGTTAACAAAAATGATAAAAGTAAATAATTCAAAAAACGATTGAAATAATGTTGAAGTATTTAACGCAAACAATTTATTAAAATATATTACTCGTACAAAAAAGAAATTCAAATTTGCTAATTAAATTTGGGATAATAGGAAGAAAGACCAAAAATAAAAAAAATGGGAATAGCCTAACTAATTAATTAAGATTGAAAAAATGTGAGAAAATTAGGAGAAAGAGAAAAACAAAACTGTTAAGAGAAAGAAATGGAGAGAGGGAGAGAATAGCAAATATGGAAGACAAATAAAATTAATTGAAAATGTAGGTAGCAAGGTTTGAACATGGATTTGAAAGGAAACATCAAATTGAAAGGAAACATCAAAGGCTTTAACTTTCACCCCTTCTACTGCTGAACCACACCACTCACTGGTGTTAATCTTGAAGTTAATTATATAAATACATATATAACAAAAAATATGTGGGGGGGACAAAAAAAAAAAAAAATTCCACTGCATTTCCGTCGCTGTGGGGGAGGGGGGCCAGTGCCCCCTCCTGCCCCCGACTCCGCCCCTGGATGTAATAGAAGTCTAACACCAAGTGCAAAGGTCCTGTAAAAACGTTACTACAAGAAGTGATAGGAACACTAAATCCTCAAAGCATTTGATGTAAGTAATGGAAATAAATAAATACTAAAATTGTAACAACTTTTGGGGGATACATAAAGTCTTCTTCTCGCATAATATACTTGAATGGACAAGCATTTTAATTTTCAGTAGTTTTATTATATTTATTGGAAGCGTTTGCCATCAGACATATACAACCCGTCAGATTTAGGTTAAAGGTCACAATCGTCTTTTGATGATTTGTCAATCACCAATAGTGAATATCCATCAACGTGATTAATAAATATTCTTATCTCTGTTAAATCTTGAACTTCAGTAAAAACGACAAAACAATCATGTTATATGTTATATATAAAAAGGACAAAACAATCGTGTTATATGTTATATATGTACCTAATCCTTGCTCAAACACATTCAACTAACTCTAACTAAATAAAATGTATGGACATCACAAATTCAAGAATGCTGTTGAAATTTATGACCATGCTTTGCCCTTCCTCTTCCTCTTCCTCTTCCTTCCCCCAACATCCATGGAAGCCAAATCTCAAGTCAAACCACAAATTTAACTCCACAAAACCAAAAATGGTAGAAGAACTCTCTCAGTCACATATTCCTCTTCTCATTTTGTTTAAATACTTCCTTCCCTCTTCCATGCATATTATCCATATTCATCATAAATATAAAAAAAAAAAAAAAAAATTCTCTTAAAACAAAAACAAAAAAAGGAGAAAAAATAAAATTATAAGATGGCCGGAAAAATGATATCCATTGTCATCTCAATCCTCTTCTTCATCCCACGAGTCCTCACCGACGATGCAACTCCTATTCCGGCAGATAAATCCCAACTTGAAACTTGGTTTAAAGAAAATGTGAAGCCTTTAGCTGACCGGAAAAGTACTCTGGACCCTGCCCTGGTGGAGGCAGAGGCCACTCCCAAAGTCGTTAAGGTGAAATCCGATGGCTCAGGCGATTTCAAGACGATTACGGATGCAGTCAATAGTATACCAAAGAACAACAAGAATCGAGTCATTATTTCAATAGGTGGAGGAAAATATACAGAGAAAATTAAGATTGAAAGGGATAAACCATTTATTACATTCTATGGTGATCCAAAGGATATGCCAACCTTAGCTTTTGGTGGTACAGCGGCCAAGTACACGGTGGTGGAAAGCGGAACCCTAACCGTTGATTCAAATTACTTCTCTGCTGTTAATATAATTATCACGGTTAGTATCATACAAAATATACAGATTTATGGTTGATATATATATGTATAACCAAAGATCTATAATTTTTGTTTTTCCATGAATTAACTAACTAAATGACATAATTTTAAATTTTGCTAGAACACGGCGCCAAGGCCGGATGGGAAGATGGTGTTAGCTCAAGCGGCAGCAATGAGGATAGGCGGAGATAAGGCGGCGTTCTATAACTGCAAATTCAACGGGTTTCAAGACACTTTATGTGATGACAAAGGCAGGCATTTCTTCAAGGATTGCTACATTGAAGGCACCGTTGATTTCATCTGGGGCGGCGGCAAGTCTTTATATCTGGTATTACAAATATCATGCATTATTAAAGTTGAACTTGAAACACGAACAATCGGTGTGGGTACGTTTTAACATAAGAGAATGTATAATGTACGTGTGCGTGCAGAATGTTGAAGCTCATGTTATACCGGGTGACCCGATGGCAATGATCACAGCACAAGCAAGGGAGAACCAAGCACACGATCTTGGCTACTCGTTTGTACACTGCAGCGTAACGGGTGGTGGTCCCGGTACTGCTTCACTGGGTAGGGCTTGGAAGGCATTTGCCAAGGTGGTGTTTGCTTACACTGAGATGGGCGATGTGGTTAAGCCTGAAGGCTGGTCTAACAACGGCCACCCCGAATATGACAAGTAAGCCCTATGAGCTACATTATGAATCGAAATATAGAAGACTGCTTGTCCGTTAGTTAAAACTCGTGTCTGACTGGTGTCTGAATGAACCAGAGACAGACAGTTTTAACTGACTGACAATTTTAACTGATTGTCAATATATAAAATTTATGGTATTGCAGAAACTTATTCTTTGGAGAGTACAATAACAAGGGGCCAGGAGCTGAGCTGTCGAAAAGGGTTAGTTTCGTTAAGAAACTAACGGATGAAGAGGTTAAGCCCTTCATCAGCCTCGCATACATCGAGGGTTCCAAATGGCTACTTCCTCCGCCTACTGTGTAAACACGGCGTAGAAGGACCGAGTCATGTTCTTGTAGCATAAGTACGAGAAGAGATGCGCGGAGTCCCATAAGTGTGGAGACTGGAGAAGTGTGTAATAGCTACAGCTACCCGGGTGATTGGAGTGCTTAATTTGAGTCCTTGTTCAATCCCTTGAGGTGTAATTGTGTTTGTATGGGAGATGAAAATTCCTCCCTGTTAATTAGCTAAGCTACTACGATATGGAAAAATACAAGTAGAAAATATCTTTTGGTTGATATTTTAGCACGGGCTTCTGACCGGATTATAGGGTCCTTCGGTCGAATCAATATACTCCCTCCGTCCCAAAATGTTTGTTCCATTTGACTTTTTTGTTGAACTTTGACCACAAATATATGACAATTTAATTATGGTCATGAAATTCTAAAAAATTCTATTGATTCACCATTAATAATATTATCAACAACAACTTTTAGAATTTCATGAACACGATTAATCTCTCATAAATTTGTGGTCAAAGTTCAACAAAAAAGTCAAATGGGACAAACATTTTGGGACGGAGGGAGTATCATATAAGATCAGAAACTTTTTAATATTTCAAATAAATCTTTGCCTTCTACTTTATATATAAAACTAGTTCGTCACTTATATAAAAAGTATGTTTTTCTCAGTTTTTAAGCAACTAAATAAGAAACTCTGATATTTTTATTAAAACTGACTCTTTAAGACTAATAAAATCTTATACCAAAAGTGTAAGATTCATTTTCTCATTATTTTTTTCACTTATTAAGAAAATAAATAAAAAAATTATGATATCTTATTAAAACTGACTCTTATACTTTAAGTATAAGACTAAATAATTTCTTATACCGAAATTATAAGAGTCATCTTCTATATCATTACAACCAATGAATTACGATCAATATACATTGTTATTAAAAAAAAAAAAATCATACAACCAAAATCTAGTCACCGGACCAAAACTACAATGAGTAAAACATAAATAAAAACCAGAAATGTTGATAGTTAACTAAAAGCGACCAAAGAGATCTAGAAAAAAATGCACAACAACTTGAACTTCTGAATTTGACATAGAAGATGCTGACCGGAGAGCCAGATGTGAATGTGGTTAGGTTTGACATTCGAGGAAAGGCACTTTGACAAAGATAACGACTTGAAAGACAGATCTGAATCTGGCTTCAAGCATAGGAGAAGGAGACACGGTCGGTGGAGGTGATCTTGGCGACGAGCATGTGGGAGCATCAGAGAAACCACTATAATCTACTACATAAATCCATCTAATAAACTATT
Source organism: Adenophora triphylla var. japonica (assembly GCA_022495995.1). Lineage (NCBI taxonomy): Eukaryota > Viridiplantae > Streptophyta > Magnoliopsida > Asterales > Campanulaceae > Adenophora > Adenophora triphylla. Next base: position 70,059 of record JAFEMH010003712.1, read on the forward strand.
GTGATACCATGATAAAGTTTGAAGTTTCAACCAAAAGTCAATTGGCTATAAGAAAGTAATTTTATGTATATATTAAAGGCTAAACCAGTTAATTTCCGGTGTGGAATAATTGATTCAGTAACTTCATTTCCTTTAGATCTCGATCTAAATTTAACTTAAAAAATCCAACTTCCGAGTTGTTTCTCATTAGTTTTTCTTAGGCATTTCAGCTTCTTTCTATACACTAGTATGTGTTGGCTCAAATCAAACTGCATGCCTAAACCATAATTCACTTCAGAGCTGCCAGAAATCCCAGCCTCATAATCATAACCAAAACAGGAAAAGAAAAAAAAAAACACACAAAGTTGTGATTGTAACTAACTCTGTTATCTTTTCTATAGTAACAAATGCTATCCGGTTATCAGGCTCTTTCCTTTTTTTTTTTTTGGCAAAACATTCTCAGAAATGAATGCAAAGGAGAAACTTAACAAGAAATACAAGCTACAGGGCATTCATTTGGCTAAAAATAAGGAAAAGAAGAAATTCAGGCCTCATCAACAAATAATGGTACACGAGGGTATAAATTCTAAAAGGCTTCAATATGGCCCTCTAGCCTCCTATGGAAATATCTTGGATCTCGAGATATCATCCTTCAATACGGCCTGTAACGCATGGGCCTCCTGGCTCTGGGAATCCTCCTGCACACGTGCGAGAAATAGCAACTTGTCAACAACGGTATATATATATATATATATATATATTACACACACACACACACAACATATATATATCATGCATAGTAGTACAAACATGCTAAGCTATAACAACCACCACCACCACACATCCTTTCCTATATATCCATGTCTTGACATTCTCAGTACACTAGATGCAAGAAATGGGAAGGGCAGCCTATTCTGTAAGGTACATTAACAAAAAAAAAAAAAAAAAACCCTCCAGTAAGTACAGTTTCTATACTAACTATGGTTTTTGCTAGATAAACCAGCCTACCTTCAGTATTTGTCATTTTCCAAACCCAGAAACTGTATGCCCAGAATATTCTTCTGGGCTAATGACTGCAACTCCAATCATCTGGCAGACTTAAAGAGAAAAATGTTGAAGTGCTTGGCTACAAGGAATGTAAACAGATTTAGTGATTGCCTTTGAGGCTTTGGGCCTTTGACCCTTTGTGACTCATTGTCTCCATCAATCAGCACTCCAGCGCCCTTGGATAAAGTTAAAGCATGCATTTTATTTTTTATTTATTTATTTTTTTTTTAAGGATTTGGCAATTGGCATTTGGGCTTGGGGTTTTAAAATAATAATGAAAAACAAATAAAAAATTAAAAAAATTGTGGAACGTCCCGTCCCGCCTTGTCCCGCGTCCCAAATGGATGTCCCGAATAGGCCCGCTTAAACGGGATTAAAATATACTATCCCATCCCTCCCATTTGTATGGTGGGACGGTCCCAAATTGACGGCTCTAATTTTCGGAATGGAATCTGGTATTCTGTTATAGTATCACAATTCAATTATGTCCACGAATATACTGGATCCTACAAATAATACCACCTAATAGTCAAATGTGTGAAGGACTCAAGGTTTCCATGACTTTCAAGATCTACTTGTTCTTGGATAATATTCCGAAAATTTTGTATGATCAGGTTGTAGCCTAGTGGTCGGCACTCCTCACTTGATACCATATGTCCCGAGTTCGAGTAACCTATCGGGGGAATATGGGAACATGTGTAGATCCTATTCAAAGAAAAGAAAAAAGGTTAAAGGTTTTAACTACTTCTATGTGTAAAGTATATCCAACAATAAGTAAGACATTTCCTGATACTTATGGAGATGGACTCATTGCAGGCTTTAACAGTCAACTTGTTATGAAATCACTTCCCCATATAGTTTCATAACTAGAAAAGTAAAGTGTAGTTCATACCAATAACCATATGGAGTAGTATACATTGGTGGGCCAGGCATGAATGGCCTCCAGGAGCGAAAACCAAGATATGAGCTGGGACGCCTTCCTCGAAATTGTTTCAAGCCAGGAACATTGGTTCTCTTAGCAGCAACCTGCACGACATAAACACCACAATCCACCAACATAAAGAAAAATAAAATATAAAACTGAATTTGTCAAAGCTTCAAATGAATCAAAACATCTTATTGAACCTTCAGTTGACAATCCACCAACATAAAGAAAAATAAAATATAAAACCGAATTTGTCAAAGCTTCAAATGAATCAAAACATCTTATTGAACCTTCAGTTGACGACCATGCAACTCTGACTCATTCAAGAGGAGGGCATTCTGAATTGCATCAAGTTCAACAAATTCCACATAGGCAAAGCCTTTGGGTTGACCAAGCTTGTCTGTAAGAATCGTCACCCTGTTCACTGTTCCACAGGACTGGAAATGCTGCTGTACCTCCTCAGGTGTACATGCATAATCTACCTGAAGTTTAGAATAGTAGGAAGTGTTATTGATGAATAAACTCTGGAGAGAGAAGCAGAGGTACCAACACCTGACGAATATATCAATAAAAGATACTCCCTCCGTCCCAAAATGATTGTCCCACTTTTTTTGCATTTATTACGAAGAAACTTTGAACAATAATTTTAGGTTGATTTAATTATACAAATGAAGATCTAAAACTTGCAATTGATAGTATTATTGATGGTGTATCAATAATGAGTTTTAGATTTTCATTTGTATAGTTAAATAAACCTAAAATTATTGTTCAAAGTTCCTTCGTAATAAAAGCAAAAAAAGTGGGACAATCATTTTGGGACGGAGGGAGTACTAAAGATCGAGATTAATACAGGTAGGCCTTACCACAACAGCAATGTTTACAAGGAATTCCAAAGCAAGACTCGAACTAACTTAAATGCACACTTGAGAACTTAAGAAACTCGAATGACTTATCCATGTAGATCCTTACTGATCCCCCCCCCCCCCACACACACACATTTTATGTGAACCATACTGCTGCTAGATCAAACTTATAAGAATATTTATGGCCTTTACTTTCTCGCTAACAAGGAAATGAGCCAGTGCCTTGCCCATATTTAAGATAACAAAAAATAAGCTGACCTTTGCTTCAGACCCTTTACCCCCCTGGCTACCGACTAGACTTCAGATGGAAAAAGGGCCATGTGCAATCAAATTATAGAGTTGTGTTGCAAATTTCCAGTCAATTTGTTAGAACCACTGTAGTTAGCAGTCAAGTTTGCAACTATAAAACTTTACATAATATTTTCAAATGTTCATTCATTAAGATAGGAGCATGGCAAACCAACTGACCAGATTAGTGGAACCAAATTAAACAAATTAAATTGTGCTAGCTCAAACTCCACAGAGAGAGAATGACCTCGTCTTTTTGGGATTTTTAATCATCTCTTCTGCTAAGATGATGCTTTCAAGAAGATCTATGATAGGTGCCTTTGAATCAAACATCACCCACTATGATTTTTTGTATACCTCCCCCCCAAATTCTGACTTCCAAAAATATCTAAAAATATAATCCTATTCTTTCCATGTTAAACACAGAACGGCTACAAGACAAACACGCTCTTGTCACTGAATAAACATGTCTACCTGTAGTATTAACGCCCACTTCTGTTACTCCCTGTCCCTAGATGAATGTCCATTTTTCATTCAAGTGACATTCTGAAAAGGTTGACATTTGATAAATTTGGTAGCAAAGATTCATATATACCGTTACTATTATTCACGTTATAAACTTTTGGTTTCGCAAGTATAAATGAGAATATGTTACTTTGAAAGGCGAAAATTCATTTAGAAACATTTTTATTGGAAGTTCATTTGAAGACAAAATTATCTAGAAAATGGGCATTCATTTAGGGTCGGATGGAGTACATGAAAGGGAAGAGTAGCTATTTCGCCTCTAGACGTTGTCGTTAGGTCTTTATTACAATGTGACATTCTTACCAGCCACAGGCCACATAAATCCTAGGTTCTTTCCTATTAAGTTCTTTTACAAATTTCAAGCACAACACAATTCCAAAAACAAAAATGCATCGACCGCTTCATGCCTCTAGTCCAGAAGAGGAGTGCTTGTTGCACGCATGAAGGGATCAGTCGATCGAAGAAGTAAAAAAATAGATTACACGCGGACCACAGAAGGAAAAAGGACAGAAGCACTTCCATGCAGATAGTCAGTTTATTCACCCCTATCCTACCACCATCTAAGAAGTAACAATTAGAAATGTGCTCCCATAATTAAATTAGATTATTTTACTTTTTTTCCTGACTAATTTATCATTCAGACCAATCTGAATCAATGGAAGTACAAATGTAACAGAAAGAAGAGCATTATACGCACTGCCAAAGAAGAGTACAACATCAACTGGAAAAAGTGAAGGACCTCACATTTCCAACATAGATCGAACGAGCATCAGCCTCCTCCTTTTCAGCCTGTGTGCCAGATGCACTGGAAGAATCATCTAGAACATGCCCATAACAAATAATAAATGATTAGATGCTTGTTATCCAAATCAAAATGTCAGAACAAAAGGGAAGGGAAAAAAACTCCTGTACAGATACTAATGTATGTACTCAAGAAGGAAAATATACAAGTATTGTAGATGCAAGAATTTTTTGTCCACATATACGCTGAAATATGAGATATTAAAGATATAGGAATCATTAACTGGAAGAAACTTCGGAAGAAGGAATAATAGGTTCATGCAATCTCTTCAAAATGACTTTCCATACTAAGACCAATTAAAGACCTAAAACTTCCTGTACTTGGTTATTATCAAAGTGTCATATAAACTACATCAAGAAGAGGCATAAACATCAGATAGATTACAAAATCACCATATATAAGTGCAAACAGGTACACAGCTTGGCTTACTGTAGCTTGTGCATGTTACTACTCTGTTTCTTTATTATCAAAAGTCTCAAATTTTCACTTTCAGTATAGATTTATGATTCATAATCATCATTTACTGAAAATTACAGTGTTGCCTCAGAGTATAAGAACATTTTATTTAACTTGTCAGAATCCATGTTCGTTTAACCCCTTATTTACAAATCTACATGTAATACTTAACCCCCCCCCCCACTACTTCGTATAGTCAATAAAAATTCACAGAAAAAGGAGGAATTTCCCAATTTTTTCTGTTCTTCATCAGTTTGTATTTATTCTAACAAAAGAAATGAAACTATAGTAATAAATGGACTGGCTCCAAAAAGTCAACTAAGTCTAATATTGTAAGTGGTACACCAAGCACTATAATTGCACTTTCTTTGCTTACATGTGATTTATATTATTACCTAAATCACTTTACTTGCTGGTAATAAACCGAACATTTACTAAATTTCACATACAAGGGTGAAGCTACGACATATATGCCAGTTACGACAATCTCTGTTCTTATTTGCGTCGGAAGGGGGGAGGGGAGCTTCTATTAAACAAGTGTTAAAAATGATTGCAATCCTCCACACACACATACCCCCTCACCCCACACACACACACACACACAAAAAAAAAAAAGTTTAATTTTGTTTATCTGAACAATTTAGGCCTATATGAAGAAAAAGGTATCGCCTCTGAAAATTTCCAGCCTCACCCAATATGTAAACAAAATCACTCAGTGGCTAAATGCCCCATCCATTAATTCACGCTAATAGACCATCGATGTCTACAAATTAGATGCACGTCGATTTATTGCTTTACTTTGCCAAGTTATCTTGTCAATCAAGATATTAGGGGCAGCAATTCTCCGTATGATCTATAAGCTTGGCCTAATCCCAAGTCAAACATATCTAATTTTACCAAATTCATCTAATACAAAGTAAATCTTTTACCATCTCTAAATTTACAAAATTTTACTAGAATTAGATAGCATTATCAAACAAATAACGAGAGAAAGAAATTGACTAAGAACAAAATAGTAGAAAAAGCATCACAACTAAACCAGATCAGAAAAGAAAAATTATTGATATCAAAAGAGGAACATCAATTAATCAAAAGGAACAAAAAACAAAACCATGTACATATCTTACGAGTTGAGGTCATCCATGGAAATGGACAAGGGGGGACATTTGCAATTTGATTGCCCCGTGAACCCATTTTATCCTTGACGTTTATTGCTTTGAAATGGTGTATAGTATATTACTACCTTCAACAAAAATCTCAACTTGAAACACGGACCAATTTAGAACTAGATTTTGAGAGTTGCAGAATAGGCGAAGATCAAAACTGAAGCCCATTTTTATGTAAGAAAATAGCAATTAAAGCCATTATCCACGTAATTCATACACATGTCTCCACACGATTGGCTTGCATTTTCCCTCTCACCAACCCTACTTCAACACTTTGATAGGGATAACACTTATTTCCAATATAATTTATTTATTTTGCAATGTCAAAAGCTCGGTCAAACTATACACCATTTCAAACGTAAGGAACACCTAGGATATAATGAGTTCATGAGACAACTCCTACTTTACCCCTTATCACCTCATTCCTCAACCGATCATTTCTTGTATGCCCACACAACCATCGTAGCATAAATCATCTCTGCCACATTTATCTTATAAACGTGACACTGTTTCACGGCCCAACATTCAGTGTCATAAAGTAGTGTCAGCCTAATTGTCATGCAGTAGAATTTTTCCTTTAATATATGGGACATGCCGGAATCACATAGAAAGCTTGTGGCCAATATAAATGGGACGGAGTGAGTACTAATTTTTTCTTATTCAACTTTGCTTCTCAGGATTTGCAAAAATTCCTTTCTAATCATCTCAAAATAGAAATAGGAGCATTTGTTGTGTGTTCAATGAATTCGGTCAACATGAGAAATGTTTTGACTTCATATTTAGCCAAGCTTATTGACCACATAGAGATATGTTGACCGTTAAACGGCCAACTTATTTGTAACCTTGATGTCCACATCTACATCCTAGCTTGGGCAAGTTAAGCAATGCATTAAAATATACATCTAAATTTTGGATCTAGATTGGCCAAATAGGGAAAAAGATTGGGGAACTCAGCCATTAAATAAATGTTGTTTACGAATTAGGTGAGGGTCGTGAAGCTAAGAAATTTCATTTTAAGGGGTTAATAACAAGTAAATATTTATAACCATAATAGGCCTGAAGTAATTGATGCAACAAGAGGGGGGAGAGGTCAGAGGATTGAATAAATCATTTTATCCAAGTGGAAGCTGCATAAGAGTTTTTGTTTATCCAACTCAACCAATGAACAAGAAGTTCATCAAAATAAGTCAAGACAAAACAAGAAACAATATAAATATAAAGCACCACATATTATTTTATTCTGAAATTGGTACGAACTTGGTTATTAGGTTTATAGCAAACAGTCCAATCACGCTTTACAACCAGAACCATGACAGATAGAAAGCTCCCTTCCATACGCCCAAAGATGAGGTCAAAAGACAAATCCTAGTCCCTACCCACAAGATCAATTGACTATGGGCATGGTTGGCGCTACTGGGAAGCTCTTCTAGTGTAAGGAACAACACATGGCGTTTCCTCGAATCATTTGCCAATCATATTTCAGGTGCTTGAAGGCCCACTAGAGATTGACCCCAAAAAAAGAAAGGGCAAGTACAACTATCTTGTCCTGGTTAGCACAATAAAGGCAAACAATATACTCCCTCCGTCCCACTATACTTGACACCCAAGGGGTGGGTTCAAAAACCAAGGAAAAAGAATAAAATAAAAAAAATGTGTGGTGGAAAATGAAGAGAGAGAATGAGTGGGGTAAATAGTAGTGTTGGTTGAATAAATGTGTGGTAGAAAATGAAGAGAGAGAATGAGTGGTGGGGTAGAGTGAATATAAAAATATAAAAACTTGGTTATTTTTGGAAGGTGTCAAGTATAGTGGGACGGCCCAAAATGGAAAGAAGTGTCAAGTATAGTGGGACGGAGGGAGTATACCATGTTGTTTACAGTAATATAGAAGGGTCTGATCAACATCCATTTGAACCTCATTGTAAGGCCTTAAAGACACTGCATTTAATGGTATTCTCCTTTTCCTGTGCATCTAATAGCTACTCCTGAAATCTACGACAGAATGGCAATCTTTGCCGGAATACAATCCTTTACAAACATAGCTTGTTTTGATGCATGTATCGCCATAAATTCTAATTTCTTCGATAAAGGAATTTCTATGGTTATACAATCTATAAGGAAGTGGCCAATAGAGATATGATTTAAAAATAGCGAGAAGGCACAGAAAAATGAACTATAACATGCGAACTCAAAACGAGTCGACATAAATAAAGATGGCTTTAAGTTTATAAACATAACAAATGTATCTTATGTGCTTCCAAAGCCGCACTATATCGAAGAATCAATGCAGTTTAATCCTCACGTGGTAGGGTTACCAAATAAGTTAATTTATTTACGATAATGTTAGGAATCTATGCCAAACATGATAAGCCCTAACATGTTGACTACCAAGTGAGAAGTTAGCTTAGTTGAAACCTCAATCAGAGTTGTAGGAATTTTAATTGTTTTGTGGTTTTGTTTCCATGGGCATACCAAGAAATTGCATTCTGGACATGGGCCGTTCCAGTTTCCTCAATATGGTTTTCAGGTTAGATAAAAAATCTTCTTTACAACAGTAATACCCCATGTATGGATAGGGCCAAAGCATGGTTTGTCCCAATTCATTTTATATCATATTCCAGTGCATTATGTAAACTGCCAATAACACCATTAATTACTATAAAACTCCATTGCAAATGCACAAATCCTCATGAATCTGACTATCTAGGATGTTTCAGTGAAACTCAAATAGACATCATTTGCAAGCGAGAACTATTACATGATGTTTGATCTGAGGCATCAATCATTTTAGTGCCTGAAAGCAAAGAGAAACTCTATAGAAAAAAAATATTGGTAACTGGCTTATAATAACAAAGTGGTTTCGGATTCTAAATGTCAAAAAGTACATTTCCCACTCATATACACTAATCAAAGAGATTCCATGTGAATAACAAGGTAGAGGATCCTGCACTTTGGGCGTCATAGGTAAAACTTATTTGATGATATTTGTGCTACTAGAGGAAACTAGGAAATTAATTGATCATTAAATTTAGTGTCCCGAACCATAGTGCTACCATGACTATGAAGACGTTTAAGTCTTAGCAACCTCCAATTCGTTAAGGAATTGATCTATTTTAGTAACTTAGGAACACAACGTTTTTATTAACGCACTTTTAGAGCTAAAGTCCTGCCACCTTCACATTGCGCCAGTCACGTCTTTTGATCAACCTTTGTTCCTTTTCTATTCTTGAATTGTGACCATCCACATCTAACAAGAATTTTTTTAAGTAACATCTAAAGATACCAACAACCATTGAACTTGCACCCACAAGTCATTAAGACTAGATAGCCCAATCCTAGACTAATATTTATCTTGCAATGCTTCCGATTGAGCTCAAACCACGTGAATATAAATGTGGTAAAGTTTTATCATCCATAAGCTCTAAAATCTAATAATTCCAATTGAGCTCAAACCACGTAAATATGAATTGTAGTAAAGGTTTATCATCCATACGCTCTAAAATCACCGCATGACTTTGTTTAATACAATGTGCACGCCCCTATAAAACTTACTGTCACATCATCCTACACTAAAACACGTATTTGGAAATAGAGTGGAACATTACTCTCAAACAAATCCTACCAGGATGCTAAGTGATGAAAAATCCATTTCAAGCTCAAACCATGTGATGATAAAAGGCTTCCTAAAGGTTTATCATCAATGCTCTAAAATCCCTGCATTTAAGTATATCCCAGAAACCTTAAAACTCAATATACCACAAACATCAATATTTTGCTATCTCTCACCTCATACTAAATCAATTCTTCAAAGTTAAAAAATCAAACATCTCATAAAACGAAATAGCAAACAGACCTTGTGAAAATGCACCACTAGATGTAGAAACTAAGATAAAGAGAAACGTAAAATAATCCAATCTCAAAGACAAATATAGATACAGAACAGAGACCTTGAACTGCACCCATCTCCTTCTCAACTTTGGCCTGCATTTCACGAAGGGCGCCAGCTTCCTCTTCAATCTCTTTAAGTCTCTTCTTCATATCCTCCAAATCCTATAACACAAATCACAAAAAAAAAAAACCACCAAAATTAGGGCCAAACACACAAACATATACATACACATACATACATATAGAGAGAGGAGAGAAAAGAGAAAAGAGAGAGACCTTGGAGCCATGGTCATCTTCGTCAGCTCTTGACATATCAACATCAGCGTCCATCTCGCCTTCGTCGGGAATTTCTCCTCCGTACACCTCGTGTTCGTGCTCTTGATCTTGCTCTTCTTGATGCTCCATATTTGTTAATATCAAGCCGCCGCCTCCCGGGGTAACCCTACTCTTCTCCCCCTGCGTGCGTGTGTGTATGTAGAGTATATGTATAGTATATAATTGTCGTGAAAATGGTGTGAGCTTGATTGGAAAATTTAGGTTTTTGCAGAAATTTGCAGCTTGAATTGGATTGAAGGGCACAGATTTATGACGGAAAGGAGACAGTGTGAAACTGTCAGTTGGGGGCATTTTGGGAAGATTGCTGAATAAGTGAAGTCGGTACAGCCCAAATATGCAATGAATTGGGCCTCCTTTGTTGTGTCCGAAACATGGGTTAACAAAAAAAGATAATCAAAATAAAACCATAAATATAAAAACTATAAATTTTTAATTATCTTAATAAAAATAAAAAAAATGTTATTAATACATCATTAAAATTAAAATTACTATGTAATACTGATAGCAACACAATAAAAAAAATGTTATTAATACATCATTAAAATTAAAATTACTATGTAATACTGATAGCAACACAAGTGATAGATCGAATACGTTGAAGGGTTCAATTTTAACGTGAAAAACCTTCTCAAATTGAGAAGTAAAAAACACGGACCAAGTACAGAAAAAATCCACTACTACGAAAAAACTAAAAAGGGTTCGGTACAAGAGAGATAGCACAACCAACAAAGATCAAGAACAACAATCTTGATCTAGAGCAAAACACCAAAATGGCCCATCAATACTACTCGGAAACTGCAGCAAACTTGAACTAGAATATCACATGTCTAGATACCTGAAAAATTAGACCGGAATGGTTGGGATCGAAGCTCTGTCTCTTACAAAAATTCTAAAAGAAAAATCAGTTCGATCGGATGGTTAACGAATTCGGAATCACGAACTGAAAACTGATGCGCTGAAAAGAACTTCTACTCGGGAATGCACTGTCTTGTTTTGCGTTACTGCTCCGTTTCTCTCTATTCCAACCACTCCAGCCACGGTAAAGTCTGAAATTACTCAATTAATTTAACCTAAAAGGCCTAATAAGTGGGTCAGAAGATTGGAGCAAAATTAAACTAAGAAGCATAAAATAATTGGGTTTTTAATCAACTAGGAGGGACCCAAAACCCAACAAACTCCCCCACCCGACTATGTTGACTATGATGAGAATTCCATCATACATGCGAGCTCGCAACAAGTATCATGCGTCTTCTTGGGAAAACTCTTCGTCATCATGCCTGAACCATTCGAATAAGTATGCAAGGTGCAACAACTTGGATTGTAAAGCATCTTGAATCCAATGATAACGAAGATCAATATGTTTCGACATGGAATTAAAACTTGAGTTTTTAGCAAGGTGTATATCACTCTGACTATCACAAAATACAACATACCTCTTTTGCAAACACCCAATTTCTTGAGTAAACCGCTTCATCCACAACTTCTCTTTTGAAGCTTTCGTTGATGCAATGAACTCTGTCTCTGTGGTAGATAGTGAAACACACTTTTGCAACCTTGACTGCCATACCACTGCTCCCATGCAAATGTGACCAAGTACCCCGATATAGACTTCCTTGAATCTGAATCACGAGTCATATATGAATATGTGAAAGGTTCTAGAACTGGCTTGCCATCTCCATAACAAATACACAACTTGGAAGTGCCTCTAATATAACTAGAATCCACTTAACTGCTGCCCAATGTTCTCTACTTGGATTAATGAGATGCCGGCTAAAAACACCAATTGCATGGGCTAAGTCTAACCTTTTATACACCATTGCATACATCAAACTAACAACAAATGAAGCATAGGAAATCCGTTCCATTTCCCGTTTATGTTCATCACTTGAGGGACAGTGTTCTGAATTCAATTTGAAGTGACTAGCAAGTGGAGTACCAACGGGCTTGACTTTATCCATCTTGAACCTTTCAAGCACTTTCTCGATATACCTCTCCTAAGATAACCACAACTTCTTTTCCTTTCTATCTTTGTTAATTCTCATGCCAAGAATTTGTTTTGATGGACCCAAATCCTTATTGACAAAAGACTTATTAAGCTCCTTTTTCAACTTGTCAATTTTCCTGATATCATGACCAACAAGTAACATGTCATCAACATATAGCAATAAAATAATAAAATCATTATCAAAAAATTTCTTGACAAAATCACAAGGATTAGAAGATGTCTTGGTATATTTGCGCGTCCCCATAAATGATCTGAACTTCTTGTACCATTGTCTTGGAGCTTGTTTCAACCTGTATAAGCTTTTATTACTTGCAAACAAGGTTTTCTTTTCCCTTTATTTCAGAACCCTCTGATTGCTCCATGAAAATTTATTCCTCTAAATTTCCATGTAGAAAAGCGATCTTCACATCTAACTGCTCAATCTCCAAGTTCATACTAGCAGTTAACCAAGAACAACTTGAAATAAATGACATTTTCACACCCAGTGAGAAAATCTCTCCAAAATCTACCCCTTGTTTCTGACTGAAACCCTTCACAACCAATATTGGCTTGTACCTCTGTACACTCATTTTTTCTTGAGTTCTCTCTTACCCTTAGGTATCTTTACTAGCTTAAAAGTATGATTATCATGCAAAGATTTCATTTTTTTCTTGCATGGCATTCTCCCATTTATCCTTGTCCCCATATGATATAGCCGCCTAATAACACTCAAGTTCTTCCCCATCAGTCAATAACACATAATCAGTAGCAGGATACCTGCTAGGAGGCTGAAAGTCTCTATTAGACCTTTTAGGAGTAATAACTTCAACTGCAGGGGGACTTCAATTGGCTGCGGTTGTGGCTGCTACTGCTTTTATTGATGTTGATCATCAGTCTGCATAGGAATCTCAGCTTCATTTGTATTCTGTTTATGATCATGAAAATCATTCTCAACCCGTTTCGGTGCTGCTTCCAACGGAACCGGATCCCAATCAATTAAATCACCCATGTCATATGACACTGTTTTCTCTACTTTATCAATGTCTGTTATAGACTGGTCTTCCATAAAAACTACATCTCTGCTTCTAATAATCTTCTTCTCAATCGGATCATAAAGCTTGTAGCCAAAATCATCAAAACCATAGCCCACAAAAAATGCACTGATGTGTCTTCATATCAAGCTTGGACCATTCATCATTAGGTATATGCACAAATGCCTTACACCAAAAACACGCAAATGATCATACGATACATCTTTACCTGTCCAAACCTTTCTGGTACTTCAAAATTCAGCGGAACACAAGGTGACTTATTTAGTACATGAACAATTGTACTATAAGCCTCAACCCAAAAAGTTCTTGGAATCCCTACATGAGAAAGTAAAGACCTGACCCTTTCCATTAGTGTCCTGTCCATTCTTTCTACAATACTGTTCAATTGCGGTGTCTTCGGAGGTGTCTTTTGATGCCGAATACCCTGCTTCTTGAAGTATCTATGAAATGGCCTGTATATTCACCCCCATTATCTGTCCAGATATATAAGCTTTCTCCCAGTTTCTCTCTCAACAGAAGCATGAAATTCTTTGAACACATCGAACATTTGATCTTTAGTACGTAAGGTATAAACCCATAACTTCCTAGAGTGATCATTGATGAAAGTCACAAAATAAAGAGAATCACCGAGTGTTCTAGTTTTCATCGGACCCACACATCATAATACAAGATCAAGTAAATTACGCTTTCTAGAAGGAGGGCGACTCCTGAAAGAAAATATGTTTTGCTTACTTGCTAAGCAATGAGAACACCTCTTCAACTGCATATTTTTCAACCCAGAAAGAAGTTTCTTTTTAGCCAATCTTTACATTCCCTTCTCACTCATTTGGCTAAGTCACTTGCGCTAAAACTCAACTGCAATTTCGGACTCTGCAACATTAATGCATACTTTTTCCTGCATCGAATATAAGGTAGAATGCTTACCTTTTGCCAGTCCTTGAACCTATAGTATGCTTTCATTGTCCACGAACGAAAGTATTGTAAAAACCATCATCGTCGAGTCTACCTGCGGATAACAAATTCAGACTAAGGTTTGGAACATGTCTCACATCCCTGAGAACTAGTTCCATGACAACTTCCGTTTTTAAGCAAACATTACCAATCCCAACAATTTCTCTAGGTTACTATTTTCCATCTAACAGACCCATATCTAACATGTGTGTATGATGTAAAAAAATCTAAATGCGAGGTGACTTGAATAAAAGGACTACTATCTATCTGCCTACAAAATTAACACTCTCATCATCATATACGAGAAGAAAATCTTTTGTGGTTGTAGCAACTCGATCCCCATCATTGTTATTATCTTTTTACCATCTTTGTCTTTGAGCTTCTTATTCTTCTTTTTAACTGAAAGCAAAATCTTTTAATGTTCCCTTTCTTACCACAATGATCACACTATTTATGCGTATCTACCCCTTAACTTGTTTATGTTTTTCAACAGATTCTAATGTTGCCTTTGTTGCTGTTCTGACCTAGATGTATGCTTATTCCCCTGTCTTCAACAAACAAGGCATCTGCCTGTGAACTGGAACCCTGCGACTTCCTTCTCAACTCTTCATTTAGAACACTGCCTTTAGCAATTTTCATAGAAATAATACCATCTGGTGCAGCGTTTGACAGAGAGGTTTTAAAAGTCTCTCATGAATATGGTAACATACCAAAATGCCATGAACCTTTAATCTCTTCATCAAACTTTATACCCATATCTGACAGCGGGTTCATAATTCTCTTAAAAGTGTTCAAGTGATCTGTCATCATAGTCCCATCTCTATACCTCAAAGCAATCAATTGTTTCATAAAAAACAATTTACAATTTTATGTCTTACGGGCATAAAGCTGCTAAAGCTTATTCCACAAAGTCCGAGCATGTATATATGTACTGACGTGGTTTAACACATTATCGTCCACCCACTGCCCGATATACCCACAAACTTGTCGGTGCAATAAAGCCCAATCATTTTCAGTTTTACCCTCGGGTTTTTCTGAACAAAAAACAGGTTGGTGAAATCCCTTCACATAAAGAAGATCCTGTAGGTGTTAGTGCCCTAGGCCTATAGAGATAGACTTATTTGTAATGTCATTATTCATTTATATATGAGATTATTACTTTGATTATTATATATGTTTGCATGTTTATTGTAATAATCGTGTCCCTAGTACTTATGAAGCACTAGTATGAAGTTTAATGGATAATCATGTGATGATTATATGCATAGGGATGCACATTAAATTCATGGGTACTTGTTGGAGAACAAGGTACTGGACTTGACCCATTATGAGATTTATGTCATGGTCAAATGTCATAATTAAATCTCATATAGTCATATCATTGATATCCTTTGACCTGAGATTATCATCGTCTTCCGCTCGATGAATATCATGTTTGATATAGTTTAACGTTGTCCTTAACCGGATGACAATAAGGGCTATCATTGGCATGGTATGATTCTTGTTGGGAAGAATGATAAGTCAAGATGGAAAATTGTCCCTCGTAAAGAGAGATGTTTGCTAGGCCACTCGTAAGTAAGATTGATGTAGTGCGTGGCCGTGCCGAATGAATTAATGTGATTAATATCATTCGATTAATCAATTTACTTGGTAACGAGAAAGCATTGAACAATATGAGTTGACGTGGACCATGACTCATGTTCAATATAACATCGTGTGACAATGGGATTGTGATATGTTCTATATAGGAAATCGAACTTGATATTATATTATTTGGGTAGGCATGATGGCTTGCTAGAGTCCGCTTATGTCTTATGAGGATCGATGTGATCGAACTCATTGCCAACATAATATAGTCCTATGGGGTCACACGCATCGAACGAATTGTCAAAAATGAAGAATATGGAGTTTTTGTTCTCAGGGGACGACTCGTCCCCAGGCCAGAACAAACTATTCCCCTTAAGGGGGACGCCAGATTCAGAAGCTGGGTGCCAAGGGACGACTCGTCCCCTGGGGGACGACTCGTCCCCTGGGCACTGGACTGACGCGGAATTGACTTAAAACTAGGGTTTTCACGAGGGGAAAAGTTTTATAACATATAAATACTTACCCCTAGTTGCCCTAGCCGTCATACTCACGTTTTGGGTTTAGAGAAACACAAAATAGAGTGATTCCAATTGCGAATTGAGAATCAAAACACCATTTAATTCCATATTCTTCATTGATTGAAAGGAGTTTCAATCAAAGGATCTAGCAATCCACCTAGAATTGTTCTAGGGTTCGTTCATCGCGTGGATACACATAGAGGATCTTCGCTATTCAAGATCTTTCGTTCGTGATTCATTGATCGTTCATCGAGGATTCATAAGATCAACAATCTGGAGTTGGAATGCGTTTTATCAAAGACAAAAACACACAAGGTTGGTAATTCTATTTCATACTTCTTAATTAATCATCTAGAACGGATCCTAGGGCTCCGGGTTTTCGAGTTAATTTGCATTATTCCGCTGCGCATGGACCCTCGAAACCCAACAGTGGTATCAGAGCCCCGTTCATGATGTTTATATTAGAAAATCATGATAATTAGGTAATGGGATTATGTTAATTTTCATGATGTGTATGATCTAGAATGTGAAATTGTATGAGTTTTGCTTGTGAAGTAATTGTATATATTGATATACCATGATTATGAAATTGAAATATATGATTAATATGATTAATCTAGATTATGGGATGTCAATTTCATTAATATGATTAATGTGATTAATCTAGGATATTTGTGAAGTGTTACTTAGTATATTGGCTGGACACCAAAACCTTCCCCGCAGGCACTTCGATGGAAGTGTGGGATAAATTTGGAGCACGTGGCCGCGTACTAGTAATTACTGACCAAATGTGATTTGTGTTGCATCATTCCATGTTCATAATTATGCTCATATAGTTTTCATGAATCAACCTTGACATGTAATTGATAAGCATGAAAAATTGAACCTTCTTTGTAATTTGAGTTTGTTTTATGCCACCCATGTTTAAACACTTGTGAGTACACGGATAGTTTCATGTAGGCTACGCCACAGCGAGGTACATTGATTCTATCTTTGTATGATAAAGATGAGCAAATAGTGATTGCTATACGTTTAACATGGTTGAACTCAATTAGGCTATCAAAACAGTTTTGGGCCTAAGGCATAAGATGAGATTGAAATATGTGACATATGATGTCTATAATCTCATAATGATCTAAGAGTCATATATAGATATGATTGATAAATGTTATCTACCTTTTTAGTTTAATTTTGAGCAGTCGTGCCATAGCCGACTTGAAATTAAATTAAAGTTGGGTCTTAGCCTATTAAATTATATTATGCATATTTGCATAAGAAGGTTATATAATTTAGTGGGAGTATTTATGAAATACGTTATTTAATCTCTTAAATGAAATCGGTACTTATATGTGTTCATATGTGTTGCATATTTTTGTTGTAGAAATAGCATTAAATTATAATTAATCCTAATTATTGCGATTCATCCTTATGAAGGACAAGTTCGAAAAGAACGGTACAAGTGATTCTGATTTGATCAGATGCTCAAGAAGTGTTCTTAAGCAAAATTGTACGTTCTTGACGAATCTATTCCTACTGAACCCACTGCAAACGTTGCAAAGGGCAGATAAGGAACAACATAAGAAACATAGAGATGATTCCTATGATGTTGTTTGCCCTATACTTGCCACCATGTTTAAAGGCTCTTAAGAAGAACCTTGAACACGTGGAAATTGCTTTTGTTCTAACACAAAGCACAAAAGGAAATGTTCCAAGTGCAAGCTAGACAAAAGATATATGTTGTGGTGAAGGCTTTTAATGCATGAGATGCAAAAGGAGCAATCCACAAGTGTGTTAATGGTTAACACAAGAAAGGGGTTCAAAAGGGAAGGCAAAGAAGGTAAAGCAAAGGTTGCTAAACCTAGGGCAAAAGTTGCCAAAGCCGAAGAGGCTAAACCCAAAGTGTCTCAAAAGGATGCAGTTTGCTACCGCTGCAATGAGATTGTTAATTGGAAGCAAAGTTGCAAGGCTTATTAGGAAGGCCTAAAAAGTGAAGAAGGGCAATATGATTGCTACTACTTCAAGTATCTATATGGTAGATATTTTCTTTTCGACTTCTTGTTCTTGGGTATATGATACCGGATATAGATCCCACATTTGTTTAAATGTGCAAGAAATAAAGAATAGAAAGCTGCTCAAAGAAGGTGAATTAAACCTATGCGTGGTAATGAAGTAAGAGTTGTTGCATTAGCCATAGGGACTTATGAAGTCACTTTACCTTGTGGACTAGTACTTGTTTTTGAACAAGTGTGACTACGTTCTGAATTTGAGTAGGAGTATCATTTTGTTTCTTATGAGGATGATGAAGGATATAAATTTTCTTATTGAGAATAAGAAGCTTTATATTTATTTAATGATATGCATTATTGTAATGCATATATCATTGAATGGTCTTCATATCCTTGATGTTAAGATACAAAATAATATTGAAGATATCTATAATATAAGTGTGAAATCTAAACCGAATGATGTGAACAACACGTTCACATGGCATTGTCGGTTTGGTCATATAAATGAGAAACGTATAATCTAAACTCCATTAACATGGACATTTAGACTCATATGATTATGAATCATTTGAGGTATGTGAATCTCATTTATTTGGTAAAATGACCAAACCACCCTACACTAAGAGTAGTGGGAGGGTAGTGGCTTATTGGCCCTTATACATGAGATGTATATGGACTATTAAGTAGCATTGCTAGGGGAGGAATTCGGTATTTCATCACATTCACCGGTTACTTATCTAGATATGACTATGTCTATCTGATGAAGTCCAAAGGTGAATCGTTTGAGATATTTCGAATACTTCAAGATGAAGTACAAAAACCAATCTTGGCAAAACTATTAAAGTACTTTGATTAGATCGAGGTAATGAATATTTGAGCCAAGAGGTTGACAATCATCTCAAAATTGTGAAATCGTTTCAGAGTTGACTCCACCCGGAACACCACATTGTATGGTGTGTCTGAGAGGAGGAATTGAACCTTGTATGACATGGTTCGTTCGATGATGTGTCAAGTTGACTTTCCTATTTCCTTTTGAGGATATGCATTAGAAATAATGCGGTTACACTGAATTGTGTCCCTACTAAATCGATTCCTAAGTCCCCATATGAGATGTGGCATGAAAGAATGTCTTTCATAAAGATTTAGGGTTGCGAATCTTATGTAAAGAGACTTGTCTCTCATAAGTTAGCACCAAATCTGACAGGGTTAATTTCAGATATTAGTTTTACAACCACAATGAGAACAAAGTGTTTGTTGCTCTATATGATTCGTTTCTTGAGAAACAGTTTCTCAATAAAGGATCTAGTGGGAGTAAAATTGATCTTGAAGAGTTCAAGAACCTGAAAATAACGTGGAACCAAGAGTAGAGACGGAACCAAGTTCACAAGGAGTTGTGGAACCGGTTCAAGATACACAAGTTCTTCGCAGATCTGATAGGATACGATCCGAACCTGAGATATATGGATTTCTCATATCGGAAAGTAATCAAGTGGGAGTCATTGAGAATGACGGACCTATTTCCTATCTAGAGACGATGTCCACTCCTAATTCGGATAAATGGTTATGAACCATGGAATCCGAATTGTAATCCATGTTTGATGATCAAGTTTTGAACTTGATTGGTCCACCTGAAGGTGTAAAAACCATAAGGGTGTAAATGGGTTTTCAAGAAGAAAACCGACATGGATGGAAGGTGTATACTTTCATGACTAAGGATTGTAGCAAAGGAATTTAGGAAAATTCATAGTGTTGACTATGTTGAAACCTTTTTGCCCATTACAATGCCGAAGTCTATTAGAGTTTCAATTGCCATTATCGCATATTATGAATATGAGATATGGCAAATGGATGTCAAAACAGCGTTTCTTAATGGAAACCTACTTGAGGATGTATACGATATACGGCTGAAGGGTTTGTCGATCCAAGAAAATTCTAATAAAGTATGCATGTTGCAAAGATCCATAAGATGGGTTGAAGCAAGCTTCGAGGGGTTGGAATCTTCATTTTGATGAATCGGTCAAAGAGTTTGACATCATCAAGTATGAAGATGAACTTTGTGTATACATAAAATTCAGTGGGAGCGTAGTATTATTTCTATTGTTATATGACAATGATATCTTACTCATTGAAAACAAAGTTCCGACACTTAAGACTGTCAAGTCTTGGTCAAGGAAAGGTTTCTCAATGAAAGATATGGGTGAAGCCGCTTACATCCTTGGTATCAAGATCTATAGAGATAGATCTAAAAGGATAAGTTGGTTTGAGTCAAAATACTCATATTGATAAGGTTCTTAGATGATTCTAAGAAAGGTAACTTGTCGATGGGTCATGGTATTACTCTTAGCGAGACTCGGTGTCCCATGACAGGCGATGAGCAATAGAGAATGAATGAAGTTCCATATGCTCCGACATTTGGATCTGTCATGTATGCCATGATTTGTACTAGACCCGATGTCTCGTATGCTTTGAGCATGACAAGTCGATACCAATCTGATCCTGGTGAGAACCATTGGATGGCAGTCAAGATGATCCTTAAAGTACTTAAGAAGAACTACGGATACGTTCTTGGTATTTGAAAGGTTGGAAGTTAATCTTGTTGTATAGGTTACACGGATGCTAACTTCCAAACTGACAAAGTTAATTAAAATCGCAATTAGGATTTGTGTTTATGCTTATTGGAGGTGCGATTTTATTGGAAGAGTTCCAAGCAGAAAATCGTAGCCGATTCTACTTCTAAGGCTTAATTTTAGCAACATATGATGTAGCTAGAAAAGGCAGGTTTGGATCAAAAGTTCATTAGTGTTTTGGAATTGTTCCACGTATCACTAATTCGGTGGAACTTTGTTGTGACAATTGTGGTGTCATTTGTGCAAGCAAAAGAACCAAGGTCACATCAACGATCCAAACACATTTTGAGACGTTTCCCCCTCATTCGAGAAATCTGTGAAAGGGAAGACGTTAAGATATGCAAAAGGTACCAACGGATGACAACATTTCGGACTCTCTCACCAAGCCTTTGCCACAAGCTAAACATGATGGTCATGTTAGGTCCATGGGTATAAGATACATGAATGATTGGGCCTAGTGCAAGTGGGAGACTGTAGGTGTTAGTGCCCTAGGCCTATAGAGATAGACTTATTTGTAATGTCATTATTCATTTATATATGAGATTATTACTTTGATTATTATATATGTTTGCATGTTTATTGTAATAATCGTGTCCCTAGTACTTATGAAGCACTAGTATGAAGTTTAATGGATAATCATGTGATGATTATATGCATAGGGATGCACATTAAATTAAGATGGGTACTTGTTGGAGAACAAGGTCTTGGACTTGACCCATTATGAGATTTATGTCATGGTCAAATGTCATAATTAAATCTCATATAGTCATATCATTGATATCCTTTGACCTGAGATTATCATCGTCTTCCGCTCGATGAATATCATGTTTGATATAGTTTAACGTTGTCCTTAACCGGATGACAATAAGGGCTATCATTGGCATGGTATGATTCTTGTTGGGAAGAATGATAAGTCAAGATGGAAAATTGTCTCTCGTAAAGAGAGATGTTTGCTAGGCCACTCGTAAGTAAGATTGATGTAGTGCATGGCCATGCCCGAATGAATTAATGTGATTAATATCATTCGATTAATCAATTTACTTGGTAACGAGAAAGCATTAAACAATATGAGTTGACGTGGACCATGACTCATGTTCAATATAACATCGTGTGACAATGGGATTGTGATATGTTCTGTATAGGAAATCGAACTTGATATTATATTATTTGGGTAGGCATGATGGCTTGCTAGAGTCCGCTCATGTCTTATGAGGATCGATGTGATCGAACTCATTGCCAACATAATATAGTCCTATGGGGTCACACGCATCGAACGAATTGTCAAAAATGAAGAATATGGAGTTTTGTTCTCAGGGGACGACTCGTCCCCAGGCCGAAACTATTCCCCTTAAGGGGACGCATGAAGTTTGGGTGCCAAGGGACGACTCGTCCCACAGGGGCGACTTCGTCCCCACAGGGCCGGTGACGCGGAATTGACTTAAAACTAGGGTTTTCACGAGGGGAAAAGTTTTTATAACGTATAAATACTTACCCCTAGTTGCCACTGCTTCGTCATACTCACGTTTTGGGTTTAGAAAAACACAAAATAGAGTGATTCCAATTGCGAATTGAGAATCAAAACACCATTCAATTCCATATTCTTCATTGATTGAAAGGAGTTTCAATCAAAGGATCTAGCAATCCACCTAGAATTGTTCTAGGGTTCGTTCATCGCGTGGATACACATAGAGGATCTTCGCTATTCAAGATCTTTCGTTCGTGATTCATTGATCGTTCATCGAGGATTCATAAGATCAACAATCTGGAGTTGGAATGCGTTTTATCAAAGACAAAAACACACAAGGTTGGTAATTCTATTTCATACTTCTTAATTAATCATCTAGAACGGATCCTAGGGCTCCGGGTTTTCGAGTTAATTTGCATTATTCCGCTGCGCATGGACCCTCGAAACCCAACAGATCCTCCATCTTCGATTTCCATAAATTATACCTTGAACCATTTAAATTAATCATCTTACTGGTATTAACCTCCATCGTTTAACACAAGTCAATAAACACCACAAAACAAAGGCTCTGATACCATTTTGATGAGAGAGCAACAATGTGGAACAAACTCCCTTCACATGTGTGAACCTAATAGGAGCAGAAAATACCAATATTGCAGAAATAATAACCACAACAAGGTGAATAAACAATCACCCATTCAAAGATGATGACACCAAGAATTTTAACATCAGAAAAAATCCACTCTTACGTATAAACGATTCGGTACAAGAGAGATAGCATAATCAATAAAGATCAAGAACAACACTCACGTAAGTGTTTGTTAATAGATTTATGTTTTCTTATATCGTTTTTCCAAGGCAGACGCTCTATAAGTCTATTGTTTATATGCGACACTGATGTGGTGGATGTTGTTATACGTAATTCCCTATTTTTCTAGACATATTATCCCTATTTTGATGTATTTAGTTTAATTTTGATGTAATTTTGGGATAATATATTAAAGTGAGATTGTATTGAAAGTTATTGTAATCCGAGAATATTTGAGTTGTTTTATTTTATATCCGGATGTAATGCTTTCAAGGAGCAAAAGGCGAGCATAAAAGGTTGAAGAAAAGGAGCTTAAGGGATCAAATTGAGAAGCTGAGGATTGTTCTGTAGAAATCTGAAGAATTCAGTGACCAAACTGCAAATCAAGGCGAGACTATTACAGGTACGGAATCTGGAGGACTTAAATAGAATTTGTAAAACTGTAGGGACTTGTTAGGAATCCCGAAATCAACTTTAGAGGAGGACTTTTGGGCTGCCTTTTGGAGGATTTTTAGGAAAGAAAATACTTATTTCTTTCCCTTATTATTGTCCTAGTATAAATATGAGTTTTTAATAGACTTTTAGGTTTTTATCTTATGTTTTCATGAGAATTGAGGAAGAAACTTTTGGAGATTATTACTTTCATGCAGAACTAATTTCCTTTGCTTTGGAATTGATTATTGAACTGTTCTTGATTTCAATTGAGGTTAATTATTTTCATCTCTTTAATCCTATTCATATTTTCTCTTGTTCTTGATTGTTAAATTGATTGCTAGGGTTTTGCAATTAGGTCAATTGCTTGATTCTTGTTATTGATTTATTGTTAGATTTTCCTAAGATTGTGTCAGTTTAGGGTTTCACAAGTAACATCTTTAGGGCAACTCCTACAATGGGTATCAAACTCAAAATTTGATACCCATGTAGGAGTATTAGTATCTCAAACAAAGAAAAATCATGATAGCAAAATTTGGTGTAGTATTAGTAAAGGTACCAAATATGCTACCTTTACTAATACTACACCAATTTTTTTCAAAACTCAATTAATTCTTATCTTTCTCAATAAATGTTCAAATTAAAAAATAATCATCTCAAAATAAATGTTATTTTTGTAATATATATAAGTATTCAAAATTTTAAAATAAAATAATTATTTTATTATTAATTTTAAATTAATTTGACTTTTTATATAATAATAAAATAATGATTATATTTTTTAATTAAAAAATAATTAATTAAAGCATAGTCATAGTTTAAAATAATTGATAATGTTGAAAACATTTATAAACTTAACAAATATAATAATATACTTTGATATCATGAATTTGATACCTATTGTTGGAGATGAAATTTTTGATACTATGAATAGTGATAAGTAGGGATCAAATTTTGAATTTGGTTCCTATCTAGCTAATATCATTGTTGGAGTTGCCCTTATAGTCCATGCATGTGTCATGGTGGATTGTGAATTAGGAGAAAATAAGCAATTAACTATTTGAAATAACAATAAAAAGTGTTCTTGATCTTCATCTCTTAAATCGTTAATAAATTAGTAATTTAAATCTAGACTGTATCAGTTAGATTTGAATATTGATTAGGATTATTAGTGAGTGTGTCACTGCTATTAACTAATATTAAAGAAGAGATAGAGATTGAAATACATCTCGTGATTCCTAACAAGTCCCTACTTATCACTATTTATAGTATCAAAAATTTCATCTCGTGATCGAGTGAAATAACCAAATTTTTACTCTCATAAAAATATTTAACTCATTCAGGTATGAACATATTGTATAAGTCCCGAATTTCTAATCAACATCACATATTTTTTAGCATAAAAAAGCACTTCTATTATGAGGTTGATTTAGAAGTTTATATTATCCGATGGTATTTTTGTCAATCTACATTGTTTTTAATAGAAATATTAACGATAATGGATAATTAAAGTTAACTAATATTAAAGAAGAGATAGAGATTGAAATACATCTCGTGATCGAGTGAATATGATAAAATTGAAAAGAATTGATCGATGATATTTGAATGATAGACGGGGATATTAATTAATCCAAAGTGCTTTCCTTTATTTGTTTACAATCTAGTTTTTATTCCCGTCTTAGGAAGTAATCAAAATCAATCTTAGACCCCTAATCTTGTCAAGTGACAATTGTGCGAACTTATAACCATTCATCGTGTTCGATCCTGGACTTGCTCTAGCTACATTATCGTGGCCAAGTCTTTGGTTAATTTTTAGGCGTGCGGTTTTAGCATATTAGACACTTAACCAAATTTTTATTCTCATAAAAATATGGGTTAATTACCATTTAGGGCCTGAGGTCATATGGCAGTCTTCGTGGAGGGGCCTGGGTTGTTTTTAATGTCAATTCAGGGCCTGTCATTAAAAAATTAGCTAGTTAAGGGATTTTTGACGGAATTCATTGAAAAATTTGTTAAAGTCTCATGTGCCTCGCACATGCTTAACGGATTGGTCCAAACTGAATTTAAATTTCATATTCAGAGAGTTAAAAGTAATTTCATAAAATTAAAAACTAAAAATAATTTTTTTTAAAAAAATATTAAATAATCACATTTTAAAATAAAACGAATAAAAAATTATAAAAAACAATTATAAATTTATATTTTTATATTTTCTTTAACACCCCCCACCAACCCCGCCCCACTCCCTACCTCGGCCCACCCACCCCCCACCCCCGTCGGGTCAATTTTTTTTTTTTAAACATTTTAAATTTATTTTTAACCACCCCACCCCAGCCCCAGCCCTACCCCCCACGCCCCACCCACCCAACCCCCCTCCCCCCCGGGTCAAAAAAAAATTAAACATTTTAAATTTATTTTTAACCACCCCAGCCCCACCTCTACCCCCACCCCCGCCCATACCCCCTACCCCCTTTCGGGTCAAAAAAAATTTAAACATTTTAAATTTATCAGGTTATCCGAGTTGACCCGCTTCATTCAATTCATATGTTAAATGAGTTATAACATGTATTACTTGTCTCCACCCGTTACCCGCTTTAACCCGGCTCAACCAATTGACCCGGCCATCCCGACACATTTACAGTCAAAAATTAAAGTCAAAAACCAAAGTAAAAAGTTTGTTTGTACTTCGTCTCATTTTAAATTATAAAATAATAATATAAAAATTATGTATTAATAAAGAAAACTAAATAGAAATATTATTTTTCATCTCAAATAAATTCTTTAAAAAATGTACTTCTATAAAAAATTATATTCTTCATTTCAAAAATAAATATTACTTTCGACTCAAAATGAATAACCAAAAAACAATACTACATTTTTTATCCCAAAATATTACTTTCGACTCAAATAATTTTTTTAATATCATAAATATTAAAATAAATTTAAAATGGTTAAATTTTTTTTGATCCGAGAGGGGGGGGGGGGCAGGGGGTAGGGTATGGGTGGGGGTGGGATGGTTGCAAATAAATTTAAAATATTTATTTTTTTTTAACCCTGGGGGGTGGGGGTGGGTGAGGCGGGGTAAGGAATGGAGCGGGTTGGGTGGGGGGTGTTAAAAAAATATAAAAATATAAATTTATAATTTTTTTTTTATAATTTTTATTCATTTTGTTTTAAAATGTGATTATTTAATATTTTTTTAAAAAAATCATTTTAGTCCTTTTATTTTGTGAAATTACATTTAACTTCCTGAATATGAAATTTAACTTCAGTTTGGACCAATCCGTTAAGCATGTGCGAGGCACATGAGACTTTAACAGGTTTTTCAACGAATTTCGTCAAAAATTCCTTAACTGGCTAACTTTTTTAATGACATGCCATGAATTGACATTAAAACCAACCCAGACCCCTCCACGAAGACTGCCGTATGACCTCAGGCCCTAAATGATAATTAACCCTAAAAATATTTAACTCATTCAGCTATCAACATATTGTATAAGTCCCGAGTTTCTAATCAACATCACATATTTTTTAGCATAAAAAAGCACTTCTATTATGAGGTTGATTTAGAAGTTTATAATATCTGATGGTATTTTGTCAATCTACATTGTTTTTAATAGAAATATTAACGATAATGAATAATTAAAGTATCGGGGGAACTCCGACTATCTAAAAGTTCAAGTCAAAAATCATATTTTAGTCCTTTTTAAATTGTTTTCATTAATTTTTTTTTTAAATATTTTCATTGTATTTTTGCGTTTTTCAAAATATGCTCAATTTGTCAACATTCTAGTCAAAGAAATAATGGAAATTAGTTAAGTGACCTCATACGACTAACTGACATTATATTTTTTACAAAGACGTTGTCATGTAGATGAAGAGAGGATGGCGAAAAGGTGTTAAAGAGTAAAGACGATGGGGTGATTGCAAAAAATGGGGTGGGGTGAGGTTGAAGAGTAGGGGGCATCTTGAGAATCAAGAGAGAAAGAGAAATGAGATAATTTGGATTAATTGCATTATTAGGAATTAATCAACAGTTAGATTAAAAACTTTACACAATTTAGTCAAGTGAGGTTACATAGCAAACTTTCGTTAAGTTTTTTATGGAAATTATTGACAGAGTGAGCACATTTTGAAAAAAATTAAAGTTTAATGAGGATATTTTGAAAATAAATAGTTAAGTGATCATACTTTGAAAATGACTAAAGTTTAATGATTAAAATATGGTTTTGCCCAAAGTCTGATCTTTCCAACGTCTTAAAAGAGACCTAATTGCAAGTTGCAACACGCTCCGACAAACACCCGTCAAATAACCACCGGCCGGCGATTCAGCGCCGGTTTTAGGAAGTCTTCTGCTGCGTTCTTCATCCATGGATTCGAAGCAGGGAACACCAGAATCCCCCAATTCTTCTTCCATGTAAGCTTCTCCCCCTTTCTTATCAAGCATCATTTCATCTGTTAGGTTTTCGTCCCCTCCTTTTCCGGCTAACGACCGGATAATCATTGCTTAGAATTCGTCTCCATGTCGTTTTCATTTCATGTTTCAGGCCGAAGAACGTATACAAAGATCCGGACGATGGGCGCCAAAGATTTTTGCTTGAATTGGAGTTCGTGCAGTGCCTCTCCAATCCTACCTATATACACTGTAAGTGTTTGCTACATTGTCATTCTTTTCATGTACCATGTCAATAAATGCATATTGTAGGGGAATAGAGTTCTCCTGTGCGAAATTGAGTTTCAGTTGAATCAAGTGCACTACTTGTTGGGATGGTTGACAAGTGACAACACATCTTTTATTGCCGCTTGTTTATATCATATAATTGGTTCACTAAACGGTCTATATTTTATTTGTCCGAATCATTCAAGTGTGAAACTTTAGTTGGATATTTGAGCACTTGTGATAGAGTTCATCGGAGTCTCTCCCGCCTAGGTACATTTCACCTGATTGGTGAATTTTGCCATTTTTTCATTTTTAACTTTCATTATTCATGTTTCAGAGGTTTATTGGCCCTTAGAGCAGCCATTATGACTTATGTCTAACATCATAACCAAATTTCACGTATGATCTTATGTTTTAGTAACTGTTTCTACATATCAGACACTTCTCTTGACTATGCATAAGATTCCTAGTACCAAAATGTACCTTTTCCCTCTTAAAATGATAATTTTCCCCGAAAAAGGATCAAGGCTTCTTGAGAAAGCAGAATAAGTCTATAAGTACAGTGCTTCATAATTTGAATACCTATATACAGTAGATAGTGACTCAGATGTTTTTTTCTTTCTAATTGAAGCATCAGTGGTTAGCCCAAATTATAATCATACTTGGTTAGAACTTTATTCATGTTCAATTAAACTTAAGGCACATGTTCAGAGAAGTCAACAATTGGA
This sequence comes from Adenophora triphylla var. japonica, assembly GCA_022495995.1. NCBI lineage: Eukaryota > Viridiplantae > Streptophyta > Magnoliopsida > Asterales > Campanulaceae > Adenophora > Adenophora triphylla. The sequence goes on from JAFEMH010003712.1 coordinate 99,149, forward strand.
GGGATGATGCATCGCCAGGTGACTGCTATTTAACTGATGGCAACCAGAGTTCCCCTTGCTTGGACACCTCCGTGCACCTATAGTAACCTATTTAGAATAGTATATCTCTGTCGTTAGCAAACTTTTGAAATTAAAATACCAATTAACTGATTAACAGAATCACATTCAACTCGGGTGATGATGGGAGATCTACCTCTTATTAAATTAGCTAGCAAGTGCACTAGTTTATCACTGTAGTAATATGCAATTCCAAGGGTCGAATCCACAGAGACTCGCGGATGAACAAGTATATTCTAGCAGTGCAAAAAAGTAACCGGTTTTTTTTTTATTGATTGGTTGATTTAATTACTCTAAGAAAGCAAGAATTAAAAGCAATTAAAGATATCGAAAAACAAGAGATTCATGGATTGGGGATTATAACAATTATCACTTTATGCTATTTCAAATCATGGGAATCAAGATCAATCTCATTCAAGGGTTTGTTCACAAAAGCATTGGATGAAGATGTTTGATATATTCCGCTAAGTCAATACCAACATTAAAACCCTAATTTCTCTATCTTATTTATAACTTCCGCTAGGTTAACATGAACATTCAAGAATTTCTCGTTAAATCATAAGAGCACAAAAACCTAGATTCAATTAAGTTCCGATAGGTAATCAATTGAATCTACTCATCTCAACTATGGTCAATATATAAATCATCCACACTAGTGCATTGGCTTAAACCCAAATATATTCAAGAGGTCCAAAGTATAATCCGCTAGGTCAATACAATTGATCTCAATAATAATTGTTTAAGAACATTGAGAAGAACAAAATGAGAAAGAAGATAGGAAGAATTAAAACCTTATCATAAAGATTCAATTGTTAATCACCCAATCCACGGAACCAAGAATTTAGCCGTGAAGGGCCATAAAAATAAAAGAATAAAAATCTGGATTAAAAACCTTGAATCCTTCTTCAAAACTTGTAAAGCCTAAATTATGATATGAAAGATCATACAAAACTATTCTATTGTTGTTTATATAGTAGGGGAGGAAGGATCTCTTCCTAATTCGAATCCACTTGCCAAATCCTGCTGCAATCCTTGTCAAATCCGGAGAGGTAAGCACGATCCGCCTCCGGTCCGCCGGGAAATCGTCAGGGTGCGGTCGCACCCTCCTTACGGGGGCGGTTGCGCTCAAAGACCGTAAAAACCGCGCGTTCGCACTCTTCCTCTGTGCGTTCGCTCACCACCTACTGGACAAAGGGTGCGGCCGCTCCCAATTAGGGGTGCGGTCGCTCCCATCCTTTTTCAGCTTAAATCCTTCCTTTCCACTCCTTTTGCATTCCAGCCCCTGTACTTATAAAACACTAGAAATACATCAAAACTCTCGAGGATCGAACACAAAATAGGTTCAAAAGTATATCCTTTGGATGAGTGAAAACACATCCATCATCTGGGCATTGTTGTTTCTTTCCTTTTATGTATCTACCATGAAATTGTGGCAAATTCTGATGCTTAGCGCACTGCGTGCCTTACTTAATGTCACAGATCTGGCACAGAACCGATATTTTGAAGATGAAGCTTTCATTGGCTACTTGAAGTACCTCCAGTATTGGCAACGTCCAGAGTACATAAAGTTTATAATGTGAGCATTTTTTTCTTGGGAGTCTACTTCGTTAAGGATAACTGTATCTGTAGCAGGGTCCAGATCATGGCAGCATAAGAATGTTATTTGCTTGATTTGTTGTATTTTAATTGCTTCTCTTTAACTATATGTGCTGCCTTTTGTGCATGATCACAGGTATCCACATTGTCTCTACTTTCTTGAGCTTCTCCAAAATGCAAGTTTCCGCAATGCGATGGCACATCCTGCCAACAAGGTTATAATATAATGCTATAATGTCTTTCTCCTTATACTTTTTGAATACTTCTCAGCAATTGAAATGCGGGTTGTGTCAATTTCTTGAAGTTTACAATTATTCTAATGCGTGAGAAATCTTCAATACAAAAATGAGTATAACAATATAGTGGTTATGTTTGCTACAAACATGCAAAGTTCTTGGGGATTTGCAGCTTACTGGACTTCAGTGACACGATAAAGTAAAACCTACTAGTTTTTTCTTTCAAACATATGCTTAAACATACCCCATCCATCCCCAAAAAGTACTCCCTCTTTCCATTTTGATATGTCCCTTAATAACAGTCCCATTTCTTAAAGCTACTAATTTTGTAATGCTATTTCATAAAGGTACAAGCATGAAACTGTATTCTCAAAAAGTTGTCTAACGGGAGTATTTTCTTGGGATGGAGGGAGTATTTGTTTTTGTTCCGTCTTTTCATGCAGTGCCATTTTCAAGGCAAGTATGTAGCAACCTTAACTTCATGCTGAATATGATATTGGTTTTAACTTCTAAGTAGTATTGTTTTTATTTACTTTCACATTCTGGAATGTTTATGAGGTACAAAAGTTGGTGTTACCATAGCATTAAGGTCTATATGGATGTATTATGCAATCTCTTAGGTTTTGTAACTAATGCCATTTTTCTATGATTTTATGTTGAACTCTATTCCAGACTCATCCATAGTTATTAAAGGCCCAAGGCGCACCAAGGCGCAAAAGGTGTGCCCGGAGCCTAGGCGCAAGGCGGGCGCGCGCCCGAGTGACGACGCAAAAATGCCTTAAAATACTAAAAATATAGTATACATACAACATCAAGATGAGCAATAAATCAAATGCAAGTAGTAAATCAAACATACGTTATAAGTCATAAAAGAAACAAGCACAAATATACGTTATATGTCATAAATGTATGTATAATATACTAAAATCATAGTATACATACAACATCAAGTGATCAGGGAGATCGCCGGAGTTCTTCCCAGGTCGCCGGAGGTCGTCGCTGTTAGTTTGAAGGAGTTCCTAGTGATCGCTACTCTTATACAGAGTTATGACACGTGTACGTGAGAGAGTCGTGGAAGAGAAAAGTATTAGTCGCGTATTATGTTTAATTACGATTTAATTGTTAGTCAATTATTGTGCCTGGAGCCTAGGCGCACACCATCAAGGCACGCGCTTCTGCCCTAGGCGCGCCTAATCCCTAGCCTATGAAACAGCGCCTCGCCTAGCACAATCCAGGCTCCAAAGCTGAGCCTCTCTGCGCCCGGAGCCTAGGCGCGCGCCTAGGCGCGCTTTTAATAACTATGGACTCATCCTTGTACTAAAAAACTCCACAAAGAACCTTTTGTCTTTTAAATTAAAAGAAACACTGGACCAAGAGCGTCTCAGGCTAGAACTAGCTTTGATTTTTTCTATCTATATTTGATTGTGATGCATCATTCTCAATTTGTGGGATACGACGATAACATAGTGCTTCATTTAGATAGTGTCTCTACAGAATGCCTATCACTAGTATCTTTTACAATATTCAACAGCCCTCTCCGGAGGAAAAAAGGGATGGTTTTCCACTTCTGTGACAAGTTAGACTTGAAATCAGTTATATTTTGATGGTTGAACCACTCCTCCCTGCCCCCAGACCCAGCACTCCCGCACTAAGCCACCATCATCTATTTGCTCTGTTGTTGGTCTCTAAAGTGAGAGCCCTTTTTTTCAGAGGGTATATGTATATATTTTTAATAATTTCTGATGTCAGTAATATCAGAAGCATGAATCACAGAATCACTGTGCAAAACTTGGAGTTTGTTCAGCGTCCCTGTATGAACGGTTTAGAATTCTCTAGGGCCGTTCTTAGCGTTTCGTAGGCCCGGGACGAAACTATATAATGGGCCCTAATGACTTCATATAGCTACACACATATATCTATATATCATTAAAAATAGTATTATAGTATAATACGTTAATGTATACTCCCTCCGTCCCATTAGTATTAGCACAAACACTGTTTGCGCGGGAATTAAGGAATATGATATTTTAATAAAATGTTGTGAGTGTAAAAGAATGAGTGGAGAGAGAATGAGTGGAGGGTGTAATAAATTATAATGGTGTTGTGAGTATTAAAATAATGTTGGAGAGAGAATGAGTGGGGTTGGGTGAATATTTTATTAATATAAAGTTTCCTTTTTGGGAGTGTGCGGATATTAGCGGGACGCCCAAAAAGAAAAGTGTGCTAATATTAGCGGGACGGAGGGAGTATATGTTCATTAGTTGTTCAAACTTTTATAACTTTATTCTATTTTTATTATTCGTTATATTTTTTCTCACTTTAATCGATGATAAAAAAATTAAACTAACATTTACGAATTGAGAATATGTATGTAAATAAATATGAAAATATTTATAATTGATATGGTAATTTTATAGATAAAAAAATTACAATGGAATTTTAGAAAAATTACTTTGTCTTCAAATTTGAAAGATATTTATCGATTACGCAAGACGAAATTAAAAAAGAAGTACTATAACCATATGAAAAAAATAAATATGAAACATAGATTAAGTATGACAAATTTATTTTATTTTATTTGATCCAGTGAAAGGGAAATCGAGAGAGATATTATGTAAAACTAAAATTTAAACTTATAATTTATAAATATATAGATAAATATAAATATAATTGCATTGGATTGTAGATAACAACAAATGCAAAGGTTATAAGACCATAATCAATAATCTATAAATAGAAAAATATCTATAAATAGATAAAAAAAATATGATTTTCTATGATTTGAATCTATGAGTTATATGTAAATAAAATTATGATTCAAATTAAATATATTAGATCTTAAGATTTTGAATCTGATCTTAAGATTTTGAATCTTATAAACATACTCCCCCGTCCCATAATAAATGCTACTTCTTTCTCTTTTGGATTTCTCAAATGTTATAATTTAAAAATGAAAACTTGATAGTAATTATTTATTCAATGAGACTTACTTATCACCACTCACAACAACAATCCAATTAGTATTTATACCCAACTTTTCTTTACTACTTTACTTTTCATAATTACAACACATACTCCACTATTTACAGTATATTATATAGTATGTTATGAGACAGAGGGAGTAAATATTATACATATAGAATAACACGAAGGCTTAAAATTTAATCTTATATTTTGGAGATAAAATACAAATAAAAACAAATTTATAAGACTTGTAAAGATAACTTAGAATTGGGGCCTCAATTATTCGAGTTCAAACTTATCTCCTATTTAGCTATTTGGCTATTGCTCACTTACAATCAAATCAACACATTTATCATCAAATCAACACATTACTTATTAAATTATTTTGCACTAATATTTCATATTAGTAAAAAATACAAGTGTTATACGCTATACTGGACATAAAATTTGGGCCCTGGGCAGTCGCCCATTCTGACCCACCCCTTGGGCCGGTCCTGGAATTCTCTTGTACCAGGATCTTTTCTTCCCCTGATTCCATATTATTGTTTGGTGCTTTAGGAACTAGCACATAGGCAGCAGTTCTATTTCTGGAAGAATTACAGGAATAATCGGCTCAAACACATCTTACCAAGGCCCCTTCCTGAAACTGCAACAGCTCCTCAAGCATCTGGTGCACCTCCTCCTCCTGTACCAACTACAACTAGTACCATTACTGCTGCATCTGGTCCTTTTCCTCCTGCTGCTCCAGTCCCCTCCCCCATGCAATATGGGATCCCTTCTGGATCCGCTCTAGCAAAGAATGACCCCAGAAACAGTGGGGTTGATAGAAGAAAGAGAAAGTATGTTATTATTGTACCTTTTTTTCCTGTTGATTCTTTCTCATTCATCAAATATCTCGTAAGGCGCATCTTCTTACGTTCTTACTCATAAAAACTATAGAAGACTAATATGATCCATTCACATTTTGGCTTTTGCAGGAAAGATGGATAATTTACCTGTTTCGTTCGTACAACTTTATGATGGATGATATACATAATCAGGGTAAATTCTGCACACTCTTTGGTGTTCATCATGAGGTTTAACTGAAATACATGCTCGTTTCAAGTTTTTGGTAATTATAGACATGGTTTATCATCATCCTCATTTTGGTTTAGAAAAATATTCCCTCATGCCTTGTGATGCCAGTTTCAGCAAATTCACATTTCTGAAATTATTGTGTGTGGGTCCTCTGCAATAGTTATCAGTTAGAATCTTTTGGCAACAGAATCATCTTGGTTTTTATATATGGCAGAAACAAATTAGTAAGTAACATAAAAAACTGGATAGCTGGACTTCTAACGTTGTTGAGAATATGTACATGAGAGATATTGTGGAAGGTATTTTAGGTTGATTATATTTTGGGAAAATTGAGTTCTGTCGAAATTTGAGTAGTACAGTGATAATGATCAGAAATTCCTAGCTTCCCCATTCTTTGTTTTATTATTTGAGGCCGTCTTCCCTGATATTGTCTCGTATTAAAAGCATATATTTCTTGTGCTTGGGGGATGGGGATAGGGCTGTTAAGGCAAAGAAAGTATATTCATTCTAATGTCCAAACACCCGAAGATTGACCTGTAATATACAGATTGTAGCTAAGAGGCATGTGTAAGTAAAGGATCCAGTGGACATATATTTTATTGATGTACACATCTCACTTTGGCAGTGTCTCCTTTCATTCTTTCCATACTCATGCTATTTTTTTTATCCTCTATAAAAATTAAAAAATGAACGTTTTTGTTGGTATATATTACCGGCAGTGGCGGATCTAGGATTTATGTTTGGGGGGGGGTTCAAAATTTTACATATCGGAAAAATTAAAATTACACTGTTAAAGACTAAAACGCGACATATAAAAACCTACTTTTTCACTGTCAAATTTGGATGATAATAATAAGAAGAGGTTTTATATAGATGTTTTCATATTTTTCATCTTTCTAAAACACATCAGAGATATATTTCTCAAAAATCTCTCTACAAAGATCACCAAATAATAATTCAACCAACATGACCACTGTTCATTATATCAAACCTATGGGACGAATAAGGGGGTTTTTGCATTGAAGTAGTTGAGTCGCATGATATCTTTAATTTCCAAGGATGAGGACCCATTTTGATTTACAAGATCAGTCGGAGTCGAAATCCCAAATCAAAATGAAAGAAAAATACAATGTTAAGTTTTTATTACATTTTCATAGTCAAGGCGGCACGTTGATGATTATTGTTTACTTATACATTGTTGAGAAATAAACAGTTGATGATTATTGTTTTCTTATGCATCAAATGGTTCATAACATTGTTGAGAAATAAACTACACTCGATTACTCATCACTTAAAGGAAACAATTTGTCCATATTCTGAAGTATAACAAAAATTGAAGGATAACTGCATATGAAGCTTTTATTACATTTTAATTTGTTTAATAGGAATATTTTTAGATTTCCTTACCTTCCTTTGTGAAAAACATGAACTAACATGGAGCCATCTTCCCCACTTTCCCGTCAGTTTGATAGCCTTACTCTTTCATCATTTGTAGCTCACTCCGAAAATGCAATGGCCAAAAAGTTATTGTGCTTGCAAGATAATTAAGTTGCTTTCTTAGTACGACGGGGGGGGTGTTTAAAATGTTACTCCCTATATCAAAAATTAAATGTCCAATTTTAGTCTTTGCCCTTACAATATATAAAAAAACACATTTTATAGTGTCTCTTGAAATTAAATTTGAACATTCATTTAGGGGCGATGGGAGTAGTCCTTATTTTTTCACAAACATTGCACTTCAGGATGAAAATGAACAATAACTCTTTGGCGACCAGGGGAGGTCCAAGAGTAATGTTAAACTTGTTAGCCTACAAAAGATTTTAAGAGCACACACTTCTGTTAACCAAATTAATTAGCACATCTATATTCAACCTGACATAGAAATTTGATGCAGAGAATCTGTATCTTTCACAAGAAAGTTTCTGACAATTTTGAAGATTCTTTCCTATCCAACTTCTGCAAATTCCAATCTTAGCCTTCAATTTATGCTAGTTCAGTTCACACTCTTAAACACAAATTTCAAACACACTAAATATAATAAAATGAAAATTTGAAAGGGGTTTCAAATTTAAAGCCCTAAATCTGTTACGTAATTTAGGGATTCAGAGAGTAAGAGAGAAATCCGGCGAGGGAAAGAAGTGAACTTGTCTCGAGTCAGTGATGGCATGGGCTGCAGTTGTGTGGGTGCAGGCGTGCAGTGTCTAGGTTTCGCTCCGTTCGCGTCTGGCAAGCAAAATCGCAAAGAATGGAAAAAGTCTATCTCTTTTTCCAGTGAATTGACGTTATATATGGGAGGTCATCGCAGATTTTGAGGGGGGCAACTGTTATTTTTCAGGGGGGTCAAGACACAAATCAAGAAGGGTCAAAGTTGAAAAACTACAAGGGTCATAATAGAAAAACTACAAAATTCAGGGGGGTCAGTTGACCCCTCCCCACCATACGTAGATCCCCCTGATTATTGGCCATTTTTGCTTCAGAGAGAATCTGAAGGCATGTTGCTGTATCTTTCATTTTCAGTTGGGCTGTCCTATCCTAGATCCCAGAATAGTTGCAGTTTCTGGTCCTTTTGGCTTGACAATGTAGAATATTTGTATTTTTCTGTTTGTGGGTTTCCTGGAGAACCATCTATTTGGTAGGTGAACTGTAGTTTATCGGTGTGTCAGCTATGGCACATTCACCAACAATGGCGGACTTGATGTCTACTGAGGGAAGGCAAGCGCTCAGCCTCAAATAAAAAAAAGTTATATAAATGCCTTCTCTACATATTAAATAAAACACAAATGCACATAGTAACCCCCTCTCTCCCCCCAAAAAAAAAACTCATTTTTTTAGCAATTTTATATAAGTACAAGGAAACCAATATCCAAAAACTTTTGACTTCTTAAAGGCAACTATGCTTTCGCAACATAACATAAGGAGTACCTTTTTTTTAATTAAGAGTGTTTTGGTAAAAGTACTACTCCCTTTGTCCCAAAATGCATGTCATTTTTTTTTTCAAATTTGCTCTTTATCAAGAACAAATTTGAAAAAAATTTGGACATTCATTTTTGGGACGGAGGGAGTAGTTAGGATGAAGTAACATTGTTGACATACAACGTTTGGGACAAGTATACTTCTGGTACTTGTGATCACGATACTTGGACGCTTGATGATCAACTTTGATCCTTTTTGAGGATGTAAGTTCTCATGTAAGATTCTCTCACTTGAATGGATTTTCAAGCTTGATCAGAAGTTAATTGATCATTGTTGAGGAAGTATTCTGCTTATAGAATCTTTATTTCTCTTTGCCCTGAATAGAGTCACATTATACGTTTCAAACTTTTTAAGGATTTAGCTTTACTTGCTTATACCTTCATGAAATTGCACCAAAATTAGTTCTATTTAAATGGGGATTGAATTAATCTGTTTGCTCTTTTAAATGACTCATTCCGAAGAAAAAAATTGTGCCTAGCCTTACCAAGAGTTGCAAGTCCGAATCCCCTCTTTTGGGGCTCCCATATTTGAAAAACAATTTGTAAAGAAGCTTAAAATCTTACAAATTCGTGATTCAAAGTGTCATTATCAAGAAATCTTTGATGGGGAAGTCAGTGTATTCTTTGTCTTTAAAGTATTTGGTTTCTGAAATTGCGTGTAAACTATGGAATGTCTTAAACAAGGTAGCAGATATTTGTATCCTGTTTTGTGTTTTGGAACAGTTTTATGTTAGCAACTCTTTTACTTCCATAATCATCAAAACTGTTTTTGACTTTTGAAATCCGAGTATTCTAACACCAAAGTATCTTACAGGTCTATCAATGTGCGTGTTCTTCGCTGGTTGCCCAAAGGTTCGTTTCCAATGTTACAGGTCTATCAATGTGCATGTTCTTCGCTGGTTGCCCAAAGGTTCGAATTCACCATGTTTCTTTATTTGGAAAGACGCGTTTGGCTTTCCCCAGCTATGTTATGTGCCCTCAAGCAGCAAACCCTTGCAACTTGTGTAATGAATTGTAATACTGTAATTCCAGCCCCCCAGAACTCAAACTCATTTGCAACTTTGTTGATATGATTGCAATGGTTGTTTTTCTAATTTAACTTTATTTTAATTATTTACTCCTGCACCACATGTACTAAAGCTAACTGTATTTAAAACGCGACATTTATCTTGATACATACTCCCTCCGTCCCAAAATGTTTGTCTCATTTGACTTTTTTTGTTGAACTTTAACCACAAATTTATGAGAGATTAATCATATTCATGAAATTCTGAAAGTTGTTGTTGATAATATTATTAATGGTGAATCAATAGGAATTTTTAGAATTTCATGAACATAATTAAATTGTCATATATTTGTGGTCAAAGTTCAACAAAAAAAGTCAAATGAGACAAACATTTTGGGACGGAGAGAGTATCAAAATGGCGGATGGAGCAAGATGTATGTATCCACACTTTAATGATTTTCCATTCATGATATGCCACAAACTGTACGACAATTTTTCCTCCCACTTTTGATTTTCCAAAAACAACAATAATATATACTCCCTCCGTCCCAGCGAAAGAGTCATTTATTTCCTTTTTGAGCGTCCCATTTAAAAAGCCACTTTCCCAAAAAGGAAACCTTAAATCACTATTCTCTCCACTCATTCTCTCTCCTACTTTACTTTTACACTCACAACATTCTCTTTCTTACATCACCTCCCACTCATTCTCTCTCCTATTTAATTTTTCATACTCACAACATTTAAACTTTTTCTCTTTCATACATCACATTTCTTATTTTGCGTGCCCGACTAATTTGATGGCTCTTTCGCTGGGACGGAGGGAGTAGTTTGCAATTATGATGATCGGATTTTTTGGATTATCCCGCTGAACCCTTGTCAACAACGCTAAAATACGAGTGTGGTATAATACGAGATACACACGAAATTGCACATCACAGATTTACTAGGTTGTTTGCATAATTTAGTGCAATTAAATTCAGTTATCGCCAAAGTTTCCATTTTCTTGGTAAAGATATGTATTTTCAACCCTTCCACCAACTAGGAAGCTTAATAAAGACTTGCCTACAAATCCTTATCTTTCAATCCAATTTCCCCTCTTCTTTAATTCTTATCAGTCCATGTCTTTGGCTGAATTTAGAAATACAAGCAATTTTCTACAATATATATCCATTTCAGATTTGATAGTTTACAATTTATTTTTAAAAAGTTCCATTTTAAAATCTCATTTTTGACCATTGAAAAATAAGTATTTGTTTTATCTCCAAAATATTCTTTTATGTTCAAACTCTGCCAGTTTTCTAACTGATTGTAATATGTTTTTGGATTATCCTGCTGAACCTTTGACATTGCTTCATATTTTTCAAATGTGATTTTAGAAAAATTGATTATTTTATAATAAATATTACTATAATTTATAAGTATATTGGATAGAATATGTTCAAAACTGATTATGAAATATAAATACCAAAAATGACTTTTATGATATGTATCTCGATGTAATAAATACACAAAAGAGTTAAAGGTTATTATTGTAAAAATAACACAAATAATAACTTTTAAAATTCACTTTTAGCGAAATTTGAGTCATAGCTGATTCTATCAAAACACAGTTTTTGCATTTTAACAGATTAAAATCATAATCATTATTGTTATCCAAACACTATTAAAAGTGATTTTGAGCTTTAAAAGTGATTATAAGCCACAAAAAAGAACTCCCAAACTCACAAGAAATACAAATAAGTGGGATATTTCATTCCCATTTTTCGACCTAATCAATTCTCCTGAGTAAGAATGAATGCAGACTCCGACCCGCTGTAAATTAAAAATGGGTCATAGTTTCATTGATAAAGTTGTTTTGGTGACACAATTTGAAAGCCTAATCATTTCTACATATGCGGGCCTGTCGGCGGCCTCTTTACGGACTTCCCGTGGACTTCTCTGTCCCTGGCTTCTACGAATGCTTTCCCGGTACCACACACCTGTCTAATTCGAAAAAATTTGGGATCAAACTTCTTAAGTGATGGGGCTTTATTCTCAATAAATCTACTAGGTCACTTTTGTCACCTTTTGAGATACGGTCACTATTAAATTCAGTAAATTCAGAGATTGCTTTTTTTTTTTTTTTGATAAATTGCAAAAATCTTCGTCTTGAAAGTTCTTCAGATATGGCCATTTCTGGAACATAGCGGGTCGGCAAAGAAGTAAAAGTATCAAATCAATAAGTCAAAATTTATAAATGCAGATATTTACATGGAATAGAGAGAGCATTTTCTCAATTTAAATTTTGTAATATTAATTAATTTTTGTTGTTAATTCTTCCTCGGAGATAGTCCCACACTCCCACTTATTTTGTAGTTAACTTGATTAAACAATCTACATAAATTTAATTATTTAATGAAAATTTTAAAATTATTTTTTGGCCAAAATTCAATCACTCTTGTTATTTAAAAAGTGAAATTATCTTTTTCGGAAATCGAGAAAGTATTATGTAAAGATTCAAAGAGAGAAAATAAAACCACAAACATTTTGTAGTTATCTTTTGATTTTTTTTTAATTCTCTTTATAAAAAATAACAAGCCTTCCAAACTATTGACCTAAATGACCAATTTTTTGAAACTCGCTAAACGGTGTAGCGAATTTATAATTTTGTCTGATTAAACTCGCTACACGGTGTAGCAAGCTTAAATTTGCTGACCAAAATTTTGCAATGACCAAATACATGTCGCTACATCCAGAGTTAAAAGGTAAATGATTTTAAATATTGATATGTAATGATGATAATACTGACCACTGTGATATTTGTACTACCAATATAGTATTCACAAATTTTTTTCACAATATATAAAAACAACTCACTTTTCTGTTTATTTTATTTTAAATTTCATCTTTTGAGTGTTAGTAACGATCCGTGCATCGCACGGGTGTTACACTAGTTAACAATAAAACAAACATCAAATCTAAACCAATGATTTTTTCTTTTTATGAAAACTCACTTATATTAAATTTTAAGCGTTTTATAAGTTTTATAATAATGTTATTATCTCAAAATGTCAAGAAAACTCACTTATCACACTCACGATAACAATTCATTTATCCCATTTTTTTTCTCTTTTACTTTTTAAACTCACAACACTTTATTTATTTTTCTTAATTTATTTTTAAAAAATTAATTATAGGATGTTTTTTTTTTAAATACTCCCTCCGTCCCATGTGATTACAAACCATTTTTTCGGGCACAATAATTAAGAAATATTATTAAGATAATGAAAATGTGTGGTAGAAAATGAAGAGAGAGAATGAGTGGAGTTGGTTGAATAAATTGTGTGGTAGGAAATGAAAAGAGAGAATGAGTGGGTGGGGTAGGGTGAATATAAAATAATAAATTTATTTCCATTTTGGGCAGTTTGTATTCACGTGGGACGGACCAAAAAGGAAATAAGTTTGTATTCACGTGGGACGGAGGGAGTATTTATTAAGGGATAGAAAAAGTAAACCTCAATGAACCTGATAATTATACTTGAACCGGGTTCATTCACTCTCACCGTCTCACGTGAGATCATCCAACCAACCACGATCCTACTCACGCAAGACGCAGCACCACCTCGATCTTCTCTCCCTCTCTCTCTCTCTCTCTCTCTCTCTCTCTCTCTCTCTTCTTACATACAGACATATATATACAGTACACACACCCAATGACACTATATGCATTCACTGCTACTTACTAAGGCCACAATAAAGTTTCAGTTTTTTCTTAAATCTTTTCGGACTGCTTGATTTCTGGCCGGGTGGTGTTATACACACACAACCATGAACGCTCTCGTCGCCACCAATCGAAACTTTCGCCATGCCTCTCGCATTCTTGGTTTGGACTCCAAGATTGAGAAGAGCCTTTTGATCCCCTTCAGAGAAATCAAGGTATAACATGCACAAATTAAAAATTACTTTTTTTTTTTTTTTATTTGTTTCAATTTCTTGATTATTCATTCTATCTGTTTATGGATTTTCTTTGATGATCAGGTGGAGTGCACGATTCCTAAGGATGATGGAACATTGGTGTCCTACGTTGGATTTCGAGTTCAGCATGATAATTCTCGTGGCCCCATGAAAGGAGGGATCAGATACCACCCTGAGGTGATTCTTCATTCCATTTCTGCTGCATTTCCAATTATTAATTAGTTTTGGGGTTTTTGGGTTTTTAGATTCTTGAATTTGTTGGCTGATTGATTCATCTGTGTTGTAAGCAAGTGATTTCGAGCTACTCGATGAATTGGTTTTGATATATACATGATTTTTCTTTACTAGTTTTTGATTGATCAAGTTCAAAGGCTGTCCGAAAGAAAAATCCCTCTTCGATCTTTGATTTGTCCCAAAAAGATAGTCCTATACATAAAAAAGAGCAATCTTTAGAAGTTGCATGCAAGAAAAGAATTATTGTTGAAATTTTTTGATTTGTCAGAGAGAATTATTTATTGGATTTAGGGAGTAATAGAATGAGTATCCCTTGATTATATTTTTTGTGAAATTTCAATGCCTTAATTTTCTGTCTCCTAGTTGAATATAGGATTGGTTAGAGCAATGCTTCGATTAATTTGAGATTGTTCTAATAAATTTTCTAATTTTCATTTGAAAGGTTGATCCTGACGAGGTTAATGCTTTGGGTCAACTAATGACATGGAAGACTGCTGTAGCAGACATTCCATATGGTGGAGCTAAGGGTGGGATTGGATGCACGCCAAGGGACTTAAGCCTGAGTGAGCTTGAACGTCTGACTCGTGTTTTCACTCAAAAGATTCACGATCTTATTGGAGTGAATACTGATGTCCCAGCCCCAGATATGGGCACCAATTCCCAGGTTTATAATCTTAATTCCGTAATTCTGCTTGTTTTTAAGTTCACAATTTTCGTTTACATATTCTTGGAGTTGAAATAAAACTATCAATTTTGTACATGGACAGACAATGGCTTGGATGTTGGACGAATACTCGAAATTTCATGGTCATTCACCAGCCATAGTGACTGGAAAGCCCATAGTAAGTTTTGGAATGTGACGTGTGTATATACAGTATATATATATATATATATATATATATACATACACTACATACACACACATCTATACTCCTTTTTTTTTTTTAAGTGAAAAGAGCCCAGCCCCCTAAATTTATACTCCTATATACTCCCTCCTTACCAAAATGAATGTACAAAAAATGTCCAAATTTGCTCTTGATCAAGAGCAAATTAGAATTTTTTAGACATTTATTTTGGGACGGAGGGAGTAGTTATAGAAGGAAATGCATCTAACTCACGAAGCACTTTGTATGTTTGGTGTAATAATTAGGATCTTGGTGGATCACTGGGTAGGGAGGCTGCAACTGGCCGAGGTGTTGTTTTCGCCACAGAAGCTTTACTTAACGAGCACGGAAAGTCAATTAAGGGTCTGACATTTGCTATTCAGGTATAATTTATTTATGGAGTTCCCTCGGTTAGTTTACATTTGTGCAAAATAATTATGATAATGATCTGAAGTTGCCTTTTAAAGGGTTTTGGTAACGTGGGATCTTGGGCTGCGAGGCTTATTCACGAGAGAGGTGGTAAGGTGGTCGCTGTTAGTGACATAACAGGGGCTGTTAAGAACCCTAATGGGATTGATATCCATGCTTTGCTCGAGCATAAAGAATCAACGGGAGGATTAAATGATTTCAACGGTGGAGATGCTATGGAATCTGATGAAGTTCTTGTACATGATTGTGATGTTCTCATACCATGTGCTCTTGGCGGGGTTCTCAACAGGTTTACCCTTTATACCAATACATGCATAATTTTCTTGTCTTAAGAATGGGCACGTAAATTTAATGTCTTTTATGATTAAGGGTTCAAAGATGTAGGTTTCTTTGTGCTGGGAGCTTGGTGTTTTCTTTTGGTGGTTTTAGCATCGCGGATAGGTTAAATATTTTTTTTTTTAAAGCAAACAACACATAATTGCATTAATAAAATATAATAAGACGGCGCTCCACAACCGTCAGAGACTCGTCAAAAATGTAATGATTGCAATTAAGATCTACACATAAATAGCCTAACACATCTCGAGTAGTGATGGCCAAACACGAACCAAACCTCCAATGAATGTCCTTGAAAATTATAACTTGTGATGCCCAAATGCTTCTCCAAATAAAATTTGGACACGGCTCAACATAGGCCTTTAGTAAACCCTCGAACGGTAAGCATTTCCCTGCGGTTATCCAAAAAATGAATAGAAGAAAAAATGAAAATTATAGGGACTAGCAGATACCTCCAGGGGGGAGATACAGAAAAAGATCCACTTTACTTCAATTTTTTTTAATGGCATCAAAAGAAAACCCGAAATCTCAGGGTTTGCTGTCAGGTAAAAAAAAAGAAAAACTATATCGTTAAGCAATTTCAACTATTAAATATGGTTTTATTTTATTACAGTGGATACAGACGTTATTGTTGTTTAAGGATTAGGGTTCTTACTGCATCAGGAGTGGATTGGAATATGTTTTTATATCATTAAAAAACCTGCATAAACTTGCTGCTATTAAGTTCATATTTGTCCACATAATATTGGAGTATTTACATCCCAATTGATTCTTCCTTGTTCTCCATATTCTCGACCAAAGGGAAAATGCAGGAAGTGTGAAGGCAAAATTTATTGTAGAAGGAGCAAATCATCCTACGGATCCAGAAGCGGATGAGGTAGATTTTTGTTACAATTTTCAACAGCTGCTTGTATAGTTTAAGAATAATGTCTTTAAGATATTTTACTTCCGCAGATTCTGTCAAAGAAAGGAGTTATAATACTACCCGACATATACGCAAATGCCGGAGGTGTGACCGTCAGCTATTTTGAATGGGTACAGGTATCTTTCACAACAAAAACACGTGATCCATTCTCTCTTTTCAGTAATACTTGCATATTGAAAACTTGTGTCAGTTTCTTGTCGTAATCAAGCAATTATTATATCAACTCAAGAACATTAACGCTTAAACAAGTAATCCCGTCTTGTCAAATATGGAAATATCTTTGAAATTTTGATTTAATCACTAATTATTTCTCACTGTATTAAAAAAGTTTCGCTTTTTGCTGGAAAATAAATTTGCTTATTTCCGGTCTTGCCATCGTAAACTGTTTTTTTAGCTTGTGCACGTGTGCATACTCGTGTATCTTCAGCTATTCAGGAGGTGAATGTTCCCATAACGTGTCAAGGCAAATTTTACCTGGGACACACAGTGAATGTGTGTACAAGAAAGTTTCACTTGTTAATGATAAAGCTCGGTTCTTGCATTAAAATTTTCTCATTATGTTAAAAAAGTTTCGCTTTTTGCTGGAATATAAATTTTCTTATTTACAGTCACGCCTTTGTAAACTGTTTATTAGCTTGTGCATACTTGTGTATCTTAAGCTATTAATGAGATGAATGTTCTCACTCCCTCTGTCCCTAATTGAATGTGCGTAGATGAACAAGAAAGTTTTAGTTTTTAATGAAAAAAACTCGGTTCTTGCAGAATATACAGGGATTTATGTGGGACGAGGAGAAGGTGAACGAGGAGCTGAAAAAGTACATGACGAGAGCATTTCATAACATCAAGGATATGTGCCAGTCACATGATTGCAGCCTCCGCATGGGTGCCTTCACATTGGGTGTTAATCGTGTTGCACGGGCGACACTCTTAAGGGGTTGGGAAGCATGAATTGAATAGTAACCATTTAATTTCAGAATTCCTATCCTTTTTTAGTTTTTCCATATAAGATACATGAAATTTTCCTAGCAGGAAGAAGGTCAGAGCAGCCTTCTTTGCTATTTTCACCACCATAGCATGACAATTTTAAGACTAATAAATTGTTTTGAATTGTTAATTTGGTGTTTTCAGAAATCTTTGCCTTGAGTTATTTTGGTGTTCTTGCTCCTAGTTAAATTCTCAATTTATGTAAATTTGAAGTTCTGATTTTAATTTATTTTTTTAATTATTATTTCTAGAAGAATTTTGAAGATTGAAATGAGATACAGATAAAGGATGCCCATGACATTTTTGACAAAAAAAAACAGGGTAAAGAAGATAAGCTTATTAATCAATTTCAAAGCTTGGGCTTCTTCTTCCCCCTGCTCTATATCCACTTAACAAATAACAAGAAGAAAGTGGAAATAGAAACATTATCAAGAACACATTTTTTTTTTCAACTGCCATAGCTTCTATTTCTATCAGTGCTTCAATGCAGAGAGCTTGCAGTTGCAGCCAAATGTCTCCACCTCCAGCAAGATCCGTATGCTCGTTTGTAGCTAAGCAAGAGACCCGCGTTGTTACTTCAAACGAGCAATCCCCAAAGAGTCTGACAATAGCTGAGGATTCAGACCAGAAGCGTACTGTGCCGAATAATACATCAATGGAAGCTGAGGGTGAAAAGAAGCAGAATGATGGGACGGAGTCCTCTGTTAAGAAGTTCTTCAATGAAAGTTGGAAGTAATGGATGTGTTTTTTGGACATTCATTTTGGGAATATGGATTTTAGGATGTTGATCAAGACTCTGTCAATCCTGTAGCAATCCAGCATGGTTTGATTATAAAAACATTGCCAAACTCGATGCCCTTCACCTGTTGGATGAAATGTTTCAGAGCCAACCTCTGTCTTCTGAATGTCTATTTACGACTGCAGCAAAAGCTAAAGTTGTCACCAGGTTACGTCAAGATAGAAGTTGGCTAGCATTGTTATGTTGACACAAAACGTCAAGAAGGAGACAGCTAAGGAAGGTAGAGAGAGGGACAACTTTCAAAGGAGTAAAGTCGGCCATGAGTTTTCCAGGCAAATTTCATGTCGTCCTTACTTTGATCAAATAAAAATAGACAAAATTTGGGTTATATTTTTGCAAAAGAAAAGAATAACTCTGTCTGTGATACCCATTTGTGTAAGAAGAGCATATCAGACGTGAAATCACCTGGATTGATCAATCTGCTCCTTTGTTTTTGCTTCAATATCTCCTACATTTCCATTCCTTGATATGTACTAAATTTGTGTAAAAAGATTTAAGAGGTCGATTAAATCTCTACCACACATTTCAACAAAAAGAGAAGTATCCAAATTTTGGCTAAACGTTGCAGCATTGCAACAAGTTGGTCTAAGGAGCGCGGGTTCTATATCCCATGTTCTGGACTAACGCGAATAGTTATGAAACTGAGAGTTGGAACAAGGCACAAGTAAAATAGCATTCATATGAGAATTTTAACTTTTTTATACATTCAGTTCAAAGTAAAAAAAGAAGCAGCAATATTACATTCAAATTAAGGAGAAATTGAAACAGAAATAGAGGACGGTGCAGAGTGTCCAATCCAGGTGATCACTTGCTTAGTTGAAACCATTGGTGCGGAAGCGAAAGAGCGTTCCTGCAGCTGCCAGAAGAAGCAAAGGAATCGAAAGGCTGAACAGTGGTAGCGCTTGCTGAGGCGAAATAACTCTGATCACACAAATATATGACCCAAACAATGTAGACACTGAAATTTGTGGCCACGGCTTCATAGGAAATTGATGTAGTATATATATAAGCATTGCTACAGCTGCTATAAATCCGATCGAATTAAACACGACAAATGATTGAGTTGTGATGTAATCCCTACGGTTTAAGTAGGCAGTCCCAAGTAATGCTCCAAATTTGTTAGTTGACATTATTGAGGGGAAACTAAGGGCAGCCTGAAAGGTTATTGTGGCCAGCAAAGTGGCCACCAGCAACAATATATCGGTTGAAACTGGCCTTGTAAATTTGGTTGATTTTACGTCGGAAAAGCTCTTCCTACACAAATGGGTATCACAATCAGTATCGTTCTTGGTCCTACGTGCTCCTGATCTTTGTAAGATCTTCTCAATTTCCAACTCGGTCTTGCCTGAGTGTGGTAGCACGTAAAGAATGTCCAGTGCAGTGAAGCCACCAGAGTTCTTAGCATTCACCTCTACCCCTCTACTAATGTTTGGATCCCAGGTGAGAAATGTTTTCAAAGTCTGCAATGCCAAAAATATATGTAAGCAAAGAAAAATAGTAGCTTTTGAATAAGTTTTAAACTTGACAGTAAAATATCAGCAAATCTAGAGTTACCACTTGACCTAAAAGCTTAAGCTTGCCAGATCGGGACTCAACAATGTATATCAAAGCAGAAATGAAAATAGAAATTATAGGGTTTTATATATATATATATGTGCCTGGAGCTGTTTTCTTGAAGCTGCAAGGTGGAGAGCAGTGTTGCCATCATAATCCTTGGCGTTGATGAGACTGGTGTAATGAGAGTTGTGAGAGATCCATGTCAACAAGAACTGAATGGCTTTTCCCTTGTTATACACTACACCTGTATGCAGGCACGTTTCGAAGATTGCGTTCACCTCTTGTATGGAATCGGGGCACGCATCAAGTAGTGCGTGTAGAACTTCTACCTTACCTTTCATTGCAGCTATATGGAGGGGTGTACGTCCGTTCTTGTCCTTTACTAAACACAGCCTCCTCGTTAATAGTTTCCGAACTGATAACAGAGAGCCATCCAAGCAAGCTACATGCAGTTGGCTGTTGCCTTGTGCATTCATAGTTGTACTATAACTCCTTACGTCGTAGTTGTCGCGTACCTCATTGGTTGCGGTATCATCATCGTCTTGATTATTGGATGAAAGAGTGTTGCAATCTGCTTCTCGGACATCCATTTTTGCAAGATTTTGAGGCAAAGCAAAAACATAACCAAAATTTGGTCTATTTCTAGTAGATAAAATAAGATTTGCCTGGAAAATTCATGGGTGACATCTCAATGCTTTTCTACGCTTAGGTATCGGAAATGGGATTTAGAACATTTGTTTTGTATTTTCCTATGTTATTTCCTGCCTTTTTCAACTTTTGACAATTTAGTACTCCCTCCGTCCCTGAAAATTGTCCCATTTGCCATTTTGACTTGTCTAAAAAAGTATGTCCCATTTCTAAACTTAAGCATGAATATTAGTGCAAATCTACTAAGGTACAAGAAGGTGAAACTTTTCCTTAATAATTGCAAAATGTATAACAGGACAATCTTTTAGGGACGGAGGGAGTACTATACAAGATTTCAACAATATCGCTTTCACCCTAACAAATATATATCCGTCCCACTCATGAGGTTCCATCTTAAAAATAATTAAAAATAATTGGTGTTAATCTTAAAAACAATTGGTGTTAAGGAAAGTGTTCTAGTATCTTTATATATTATAGTCAAGATTTGTCAATTCCCAATGTGTGATAATATCTCTAACACGTCCCCTCACGTGTAGTGGGCTTTGCCAAAGCTTACAGCGTGAACTTATTAATCGGGTGCGCGGAGTAACATCATGAGCCGTTAGGCCTTCACGTATAATTGACCTACTATAATACCATCTTAAAGTGTAAGATTTCACCTTAAAATCAATTGGTGATAGGGGAGTGGCCCAGACAATTCTTGATGTGAAATAATATCTCTAACAAAGAGATCAAAAAATAGGACACAAAAATTAAGGAAAAGTATGAAAGAGAATTAGTGAGAAAAGGTGTTTGCGAGTATTAAAAATAAAATATGAGAGAAAATATGTGAAAAAATAGTAAGTTGAACCGAAATTGGACCGGATGGAGGGGGGTTACACGGTTGGGGCGATTCCAGTTTGGCCATGTCTAACTCCATCTATTTCAAAAATGGATATCCATTTCACAAAATAAATTTCCTAAAATAACTTAGTTTTAATGATATTACCACATTAAAAAAAAGAAGATATTTTGTATGAAATTACAATTCTAGATTATTTTCTCATTTAGTTTCTTAATAAAAAAGTATTTGCCTAAATAACAACCTTTTAAAAGTATTTATCAAAATAATCAAGTTCTTGAAAATTGCTAGTAGCAATAGCGAGTTTATTTTTTCTCTCGCTTACATTCGTTACTTCTAGTAGCAATTTTCATTTTTTATTTTGACAAAATAATTATTTATTTTAAACTCGCTACTACTAATTATGAATTTACTTTAGTTAAATAGATTAATTAAAGCAAAATTGCTTTTTGTCAATAGCTTCACGAAACTCTACTCGGAGTTGCGAATTTAGTTTTGCTAGAATGACCAATATACTATTCAAAGCCTTGACCAATAAGGAGGAGGATATGTTGCAATATTGTAAATTTCCCTTTGTGAATTTAAATCAGATTACTTTCTTCTTTACAAAATGAATATCTAAAAAAATATTTAAGTTTAATTTGATTAAGAATATTTTAATGAATTAATACTCATTTTCGGATGAAGGTAATAGTATTTTTTTTAATATTTATTTTGGAAAGAGGAAGTAATACTCTTCGTCAAAATACTCTTTTTTATTATTTTAGAATAAAGAAAGTAGTATTCTTATCTATCTAGAGTATTTATTTTAGGTCAAAGAAAATAGCAGTTTCTTAATTTTTTTATTTTATTTTGGGATGAAAGAACTTATATTCATTTTTGTGGCAAAACCGAGCGACCTTGAACTCTTGATGATGATTTCATGGTTGTTGTCTACTCCCCACTCGTCAAGGATATCCAGCTCGGAGTCACTCTCTACCTCCACTGCGGCTTTATCCACAACATCATTCTTGTCGGCAGGTTGCGGCTCCGGAGCAGCAATCGCCACGGTCACTTGACCATCTAGCCTAGCATGTTCGGAGTCATCGTTGGTTCTCTTCGAGTTCGAGCTCGTGGCATGGCTGTCTTCACTCTTAGCATAACCACGACCATAAAGTTGAGAATTTTGAGGATCATCACTTCCTTGGCTCCTCGTCATACTTGCAAGAATAGTAGGGGGACCAGACCCAAGTCAGACGAATGGCTTGAGCTCATTGGTGGGTCAGATTCCCCTTCTATCCTTCCTTGCTCCTGCCTCTATACAAGTTAAGGGAGGCTTAATTCCTACTAAATAATGAGTTATTATATGGTTTATAAGCTCGTTGTAATAATCAAATTTGACTACTGTGTAGTGCTCGATTCTCAACCAATCATCACAACCGATCCAAGGCATCATATATCCTTCAACAAAGCAGTTAAATGTTGCGAGGATGGTCTCAACTTCGCGAAGGGTTAATTTGGCCCACCCATTGCTAACACTCTTGTATTTTTCTCTCATTATAGCAATAAAGGGAATCTCCTACTGCCTTTATGAAATCAGACGTCATTTTCTGAAAAAGAAAAAGGGAAATGACTTAAAACCCTCCCCAAGATGTTGAAAAATTCATCTTCTCCGACGACCACTTCGCCAAAGGAGATTCCTATTACACCCAACAAAGAAGTAAAACTTATACTCTTGAAGTAAAGGAAAAGAAGAAATTACCTGGAGTTTGAAGGTTTGGACGGAAAAAAATGCCTTAAACTTGTCAGAATGGAAGCTAGAAAAGACGAACACGGTGGCCGAAAATCGCCTTAAGCAAGCTCTCAACACTCTCTCAACAAATTTGGAAACATAAGGAGGGAAATTGGGAGGAATTTAGACTTTATACTTTGACCCGTTTCGTTGTTCGCGGGTCAAGAATCAGGTCAATAGGTTAGGTACCCAACCTACATGATAACTTTTAAGAATCGAGTCAAAAGGTCAAGAATCAGGTCAATAGGTCAAGAATCAGGTTAAACGGGTATATTTTGACCATTGGTTTGTAAATCCCTTAAATTGATGAATTATGTCAATTTCTGAATAAGGTTCAATTGAGATTTCTAAAACTGTTTTTTGATATCTTTTTTTGAATATCTCTTTTATAATACGGTCTTTAGATTACTTTCATGACACATATGGTTTGGTTAATTATCAAATTGGGTTCAAAGATTAACTAAATAACAATTTTTTCTCTTTCCTTTTAATGAGCCAATACTTATATTAACTTTTGGTTGAAGTATATTTTAAACCAAGCAAATGGGTTCAAATTGCTTTGATAAATGAGTTAGTTATTATTGTAAAGTAGCGAAGGCACACACTTGGGCAACCTACAAAAGGCCCAAAGAAACCCAGCCCAAGCCCACTCCCCTCTCTTCAATTCAGCGCTGATCAGATTAGGGGCTGTTTACGCCCTAATTACGATCTCCCTGCTTCGTCGCTCACAGCAGCTGACTTCGCCCTTCTCCTCCTGCGATTTCGGTCTTCTTTGTTCTTTGATCGTTTGGCTTGATAAGGATTCGTCAATTCTTATCTCTTCACCCGTTATCTATTGAAGCCTATAAATTCCGCCCCCTTCTCCCATTCTAGGTACGATCAGCAATCTCTCTATCTCTCTCTCAAACTCTCTTCTTCATCTTTTGCTCTGTGCGAACTCTATGAGTGGGTTGTAACTCTGTGAGTGGGTTGTCTGTGAAGGGAAACACTGGTACCTGGTGTATGTGTGTTTGAGCCATGTGAGATTACTCTGTGAGAGGGGTTTCGGGTTTGGGTTTGTTGGTAGGCTTGGCCATTGATGGAAATTGAAACCTTGGAACGGATTGTTGGTTGGACTGAACAATTATACTCTGTGTATAATTGTTGTATGTGGGATCTGAGCCGAATCAAAGCTTATGATATTACTCAGATTAACTCAGTTTCTGTGGTATTTTCTCTTTATTACTGTTGTTAAACATTTGCTACTTTCGTTGTTTCTTCCTAACGTTGTTTTGCAGCCGTGTTCCTATTCGGTTCATAAATCCGGTGACATTACAGTGGTATCAGAGCTTCGGTTCGATGAACCTAGGAATTTTCTTCTGCGAGCTACCTTCAATCCAAAATGCAGTTTTGGTTTGGTATTTTTGTTAGCATATACCTGCTGTTATTTACTCCCGTTGATAATTTTTTGCCTGCTAGAAATTATTTGCTTGCTTTGTGTTGACTATGTGCTTAAATCTGTGATTTTCATAAACGTTAATTGTATTTTGATATTGTCTACCTCGAATTACAATTTGGAACCGTTTAACGAAAAATCTGATTTTTCTATATGGCAACAAAAGATGAAAGGAATTTTGATTAAAGAAAAAACTTATAAAACAATAACTTTAAAGTTTCCAAAAGATGCTTCTGAAGAAGATATGCTTGAATGGGATGAATGTGCTTACTCGTCTATTATCTTGAACTTGTCCGAAGCTGTTATTCGGAAATGTGGTAAACAAGCGCATGCTAGAGTTCTTTGGACTAAATTGGAATCAATTTATTTTGATAAAAACTTGCCTAATAAAACCTATCTTTTAGAAAAGTTTTTTAGTTTCAAGTTAGATTTAAACAAAGATATTGAGGACAACATTGATGAGTTTACCAAATTAATTCAAGATATAAAACAAACGGGTGATGAACACATTGATAACTACACTTCAATTGTCCTTTTAAATGCTATACCTGATTCATACTCTGATGTTAAATCTGCTATCAAATATGGTAGAGACCAAGTTAAGCTTGATACGGTGATTAACGGTTTAAAGAGTAAAGAGTTAGATTTAAAGGCCAATAAAGGGAAGTCTAGTAGTACAAGTGAAGTTAATATGGTTAGAGGTAGAACCAAACAGAGGCACAATGGAAAATTTCATCAAAATCAAAATCAAAATTCGGACAAAAAGAATGGGAGAAGTCCAAGTAGGTCGAACTCTAAACAAAGGCATAGAACTTGTTACAATTGTGGGGAAGTAGGACACTTTAGGAAAGATTGTCCCAATCCTAAGAAAAATCAAAAACACAACCAAATTGACTGCAACTTAGCTTCGAGTAGTGATGCTTCCGCTGATGTGTTTATGGTGATTGATTCATGTGATAATGTTGTGAATTCTGTGCATTCTGCATGTGCTAGTGAATGGCTTATAGATTCTGGTTGCACATATCATATGATACCATTGAAAACTCTTTTCTTTACTTACCAAGAAGTTAATGTTGACTCCGTTTCCTTAGCAAATGAGAAAAAGTGTCAAATAATTGGTATTGGTGATATTGATTTGAAATGTAATTCTGGTTATGTTTTAACTTTGAAAAATGTGAGACATGTGCCCGAATTGTGTAGTAACTTGATTTCTTGTGCTTCTTTGGAGGATGATGGTTTGGAAGGAAAATGGGGAAAGGGTGTTATGAAAATACTAAAGGGATCTTTAGTGATTGCTAAATGTGAAAAAGGTCAAAATTTGTATGTTTGCTCAGCTTTGCCTATGTCTCGTTCTGATATTTGTGCTAATATTGTTAAACAGGATAAAACAAGTTTATGGCATAAGAGGCTAGGACACATAAGTAATAAAGGCTTAGAAATTTTGCATAAAACTGGAATTTTAAAGGAAAATATTTCTGCTGTGCCTTTTTGCGAAACTTGTGTGAAGAGCAAACATCATAAGGTGAGTTTTCCTCCCCCTTCCCTTGGTAAGCATTCAAGTAAAAAATTCCTTGACTACCTACATGTTGATGCATGTATGGGGGCCAGCTAGTGTGCCCACTCAAGGTGGAAACCGATATTTCTTATCTATTATCGATGACTTTTCACGAAAAGTCTGAATTTTCTTAATGAGACATAAATCTGATTCGTTTGAAAAGTTTAAAAATTGGAAATTTTTTATTGAAAATCAAACTGGTAAAAAAATCAAAATGCTCAGGACTGATAATGGATTAGAATTTTGTAATCATGAATTTGATGAATTTTGTGATTTGAATGGTATCGGTAGGCACAAAACTGTACCTTCACTACAAGGAAAACCGGATTTAGAGACGAAAAATTAGAGACGGGCGGAGTCTGTAGCTAATTTGGCGATAGATTAGAGACAGAACCAAAAATCAGAGACGGATTCGGATTCCGTCTCTAAATTAGAGACGGATTCGGATTCCGTCTCTAATTCAGAGACGAAATATGAATCTGTCTCTAATTAAAAGACGGAATCCGAATTCGTCTCTAATTTAGAGACGAAATCTGATTCCGTCTCTAATTTAGAGACAGATTCAGATTCCATCTCTAATTTAGAGACGGATTCAGATTTCGTCTCTAAATTTTAGAGACGGGTTTTGTATCTGTCTCTAAAATAGAGACAGGTACAGAATCCGTCTCTAAATTAGAGACAGATTCAGAATCCGTCTCCAAATTAGAGACAGATTTTAACCCGTCTCTAATTTAGAGACAGATTTTAACCCGTCTCTAATTTAGAGACAGATTTTTGAATCCGTCTCTAATTTAGTGACAGATTCAACATATGTCTCTAAAATTTAGAGACAGATTTAGTATCCGTTTCTAAATTTGACTTTTCTTCTATATACCTTCATTTGTTTAGTTTTTTTCTATCTTTTTTTATATAACTTTTTTCTAAAAAAAACCACTAATTAAAAAAGGCTAAAATATTGTTTTCTAGTCAATAATTTTTTTTTTAAAAAAAAAAAAAATAAATATAGGGTAGTCCGTCCCTCTTTTGACTTTTCTTCTATATACTTTCATTTGTTTAGTTTTTTTCTATCTTTTTTTTATATAACTTTTTCTAAAAAAAACCACTGATTAACAAAGGCTAAAATATTGTTTTCTAGTCAATAATTTTTTTTAAAAAATAAAAAATAAATATAGGGTAGTCCGTCCCTCTTTTGACTTTTCTTCTATATACTTTTATTTGTTTAGTTTTTTTTTTTATCTTTTTTTATATAACTTTTTCTAAAAAAAACCACCGATTAACAAAGGATAAAATATTGTTTTCTAGTCAATAAAAAATTTAAAAAAAATAAATAAATAAATATAGGGTAGTCCGTCCCTCTTTTGACTTTTCTTCTATATACTTTCATTTGTTTAGTTTTTTTCTATCTTTTTTTATATAACTTTTTCTAAAAAAATCACTAATTAACAAAGGCTAAAATATTGTTTTCTAGTCAATAAAAAATTTTAAAAAAATAAAAAATAAATAGAGGGCAGTCTGTCCCTCTTTTGACTTTTCTTCTATATACTTTCATTTGTTTAGTTTTTTTCTAGCTTTTTTTTTCTATAACTTTTTCTAAAAAAAAACCACTGATTAACAAAGGCTAAAATATTGTTTTCTAGTCAATAAAAATTTTAAAAAAAAATAAAAAATAAATATAGGGTAGTCCGTCCCTCTTTTGACTTTTCTTCTATATACTTTCATTTGTTTAGTTTTTTTCTATCTTTTTTTCTATAACTTTTTCTAAAAAAAACCACTGATTAACAAAGGCAAAAATATTGTTTTCTAGTCAATAAAAAAATTTTAAAAAAATAAAAAATAAATATAGGGTAGTCCGTCCCTCTTTTGACTTTTCTTCTATATACTTTCATTTGTTTAGTTTTTTTCTATCTTTTTTTATATAACTTTTTCTAAAAAAAAAACACTGATTAACAAAGACTAAAATATTGTTTTCTAGTCAATAAAAATTTTTTTAAAAAATAAAAAATAAATGTAGGGTAGTCCGTCCCTCTTTTGACTTTTCTTCTATATACTTTCATTTGTTTAGTTTTTTTCTATCTTTTTTTATATAACTTTTTCTAAAAAAAAACCACTGATTAACAAAAGCTAAAATATTATTTTCTAGTCAATAAAAAATTTAAAAAATAATACAAAATAAATATAGGGTAGTCCGTCCCTCTTTTGACTTTTCTTCTATATACTTTCATTTATTTAGTTTTT
This sequence comes from Adenophora triphylla var. japonica, assembly GCA_022495995.1. Lineage (NCBI taxonomy): Eukaryota > Viridiplantae > Streptophyta > Magnoliopsida > Asterales > Campanulaceae > Adenophora > Adenophora triphylla. The sequence goes on from JAFEMH010003712.1 coordinate 127,644, forward strand.
TTCTATCTTTTTTTATATAACTTTTTCCAAAAAAAAACCACTGATTAACAAAGGCTAAAATATTATTTTCTAGTCAATAAAAATTTTTAAACAATTAAAAAATAAATATAGGGTAGTCCGTCCCTCTTTTGATTTTTCTTCTATATACTTTCATTTGTTTAGTTTTTTTCTATCTTTTTTTCTATAACTTTTTCTAAAAAAACCACTGATTAACAAAGGCTAAAATATTATTTTCTAGTCAATAAAAAATAAATATAGGGTAGTCCGTCCCTCTTTTGACTTTTCTTCTATATACTTTTATTTGTTTAGTTTTTTTCTATCTTTTTTTCTATAACTTTTTCTAAAAAAAATCACTAATTAACAAAGGCTAAAATATTGTTTTCTAGTCAATAAAAAAATTTTAAAAAAATAAAAAATAAATATAGGGTAGTCCGTCCCTCTTTTGACTTTTCTTCTATATACTTTCATTTGTTTAGTTTTTTTCTATCTTTTTTTATATAACTTTTTCTAAAAAAAACCACTGATTAACAAAGGCTAAAATATTGTTTTCTAGTCAATAAAAAATTTAAAAAAAAATAAAAAATAAATATAGGGTAGTCCGTCCCTCTTTTGACTTTTCTTCTATATACTTTCATTTGTTTAGTTTTTTTCTATCTTTTTTATATAACTTTTTCTAAAAAAAAACATTGATTAACAAAGGCTAAAATATTATTTTCTAGCCAATAAAAAATTTTAAAAAAAATAAAAAATAAATATAGGGTAGTCCGTCCCTCTTTTGACTTTTCTTCTATATACTTTCATTTGTTTAGTTTTTTTCTATCTTTTTTTCTATAACTTTTTCTAAAAAAAACCACTGATTAACAAAGGCTAAAATATTGTTTTCTAGTCAATAAAAAATTTAAAATAAAAATAAAAAATAAATATAGGGTAGTCCGTCCCTCTTTTGACTTTTCTTCTATATACTTTCATTTGTTTAGTTTTTTTCTATCTTTTTTATATAACTTTTTCTAAAAAAAAACATTGATTAACAAAGGCTAAAATATTATTTTCTAGCCAATAAAAATTTAAAAAAAATAAAAAATAAATATAGGGTAGTCCGTCCCTCTTTTGACTTTTCTTCTATATACTTTTATTTGTTTAGTTTTTTTCTATCTTTTTCTATAACTTTTTCTAAAAAAAACCACTGATTAACAAAGGCTAAAATATTGTTTTCTAGTCAATAAAAATTTAAAAAATAAAAAATAAATATAGGGTAGTCCGTCCCTCTTTTGACTTTTCTTCTATATACTTTCATTTGTTTAGTTTTCTATCTTTTTATATAACTTTTTCTAAAAAACCACTGATTAACAAAGGCTAAAATATTATGTTTTAGTCAATAAAAAATTTTTAAAAAAAAATATAAATATAGGGTTTAGGGTTTAGGGTTTATACTTTCAGGGTTTAGTTTTTTTAGGGTTTAGGGTTTAGGGTATAACTTTTAGGGGTTAGGGTTAACAAAGGCTATAGGGTTATTTTCTAGTCAATAAAATTTAGGGTATAGGTCCCTCTTTGACTTTAGTCTATAGGGTTTCAGGGGTTTAGGGTTTAGGGTCTTATCTTTTAGGGTATAGGGTTAGGGTTTAGGGTTTAGGGTTAGGGTTTAGGGTTTAGGGTATAGGGTTTAGGGTTTAGGGTTTAGGGTTTAGGGGTTAAATGCCACCCAGGTTTAGGGTATAGGGTTTAAACGCGGTTTAAACCAATACCTTATACCCTAAACCACTAAACCTAAACCCTATACTGCCTAAACCCCTAAACCCTATACCCTAACCCCTAAACATTAAACACTAACCCCCATGCCTACCCTAAACCCTATACCTAACCCTAAACCTAAACCCTAAACCACCCTAAACCCTAAACCACTATACCACTAAACCTATACCCTATACCTTATGCCACAAACCACCATACATGCCACTGAAACCCTAAACCACCCTAAACCTATACCACCCTAACCCTAAACCCTAAACCCCTATACCCTAAACCCTAAACCCTAAACCCTAAACCCTAAACCCTATACCACATACCCTAAACCCTATACCCTATACCCTAAACCTAAACCCTAAACCACAAACCACAAACCCCCTATACCACTAAACCCTATACAACCCTAACCCCTAAACCCCTAAACCCTAAACCCTGAAGCCTAAACCCTAAACCTTACCAACCCTAAACCCTAAACCCTGTACCCTAAACCCTAAATACCCTAAACCCTAAACCATAAACCCTAAACCCTACCCTAACCCCTAAACCTAAAACCACAAACCCTAAACCCTATACCCTATACCCTAAACCCTAAAGCCCACCTAAACCCTAACCCCTAAACCCTAAACCCCTAAACCCTAAACCCTAAACCCTTATACTCTAACTTTAACCCCTAACTCTAAAGTTATAACCCAAACAACCTAACCCTAAACCCTATACCCTATACCCTAAACCCTAAACTCTAACCCCTAAATCCTAAACCCTAACCCCTAAACCCTAAGCCCTATACCTCAACCCTGAAACTATTACTAACCCTAAATCTAAAATAACCTTAAACCCTAACCAGGTTTACCCTATACCCTAAAAAATAATATTAACCCAACCTAAACCCTATTAATTTAAAACCCTATTATTATTAATTATATAATAATAATTACTAATATATTCAATTATATAATTGAATAATTAACAATAAAATCATTATTAGTCTTATTATTAAGTATTATTACTAATTACTATTTTCTTTAAAGATAAAATTACTGTTATTGTTAATAAGTAGTTTTTTATAATTTATTAATATCAATTATTACTTAGGTATATTAATATTTCTTATAAGTTTAAATTATTAAATTATTATTAATAAATTTAAAATAATTAAATTAATGAATATTATATTAATTAATAACATTATTATTTTTTATGTTATGTATTATTACTTGTTATTATTAATATTATTATTAATTATATAATAATATTTTTATTAATTATATAATAATAATTATTAATATATTCAATTATATAATTGAATAATTAACAATAACATCATTATTAGTCTTATTACTAACTATATGATAATGTTGTTATTCTTGATATTAGGCATATTACTATAACTAAAATTTTGGGTAAATAAAATAAAAGCATGTAAATATTTTAGATAACTTTTTGTAAATTTCAGTAATAAAAAAAATCTAAAATATTTTTTCCTATTCAATAAAAAATAATAAAAATTTCTAATTATTATTAATACTATTATTAATATTATTACTGATTATATAATTAATATTAATTAATTAATTAATTAATTTTATAATTAATAATTTATTAATAATATTATTAATAATAAATACTCCCTCCGTCCCACAATAATATGTAAACTTTCTATTTTGGGCGTCCCACAATAATATCTAACTTTCCCAAAATGGAAAGGAATCTTTACTATTCCCTCCACTCATTCTCTCTCCTACATTATTTTAATACTCACATCACCATTATAATTTACTATTCTCTCCACTCATTCTCTCTCCTATTTTATTTTCACACTCACAACACTTTCAATATAATAATTTCTCCTTAATCCCCGTACATTTTGCAAAAGTCCATAAAATTGTGGGACGGAGGGAGTATTATTATTCTTAATATTAGACATAAATATTTTAGTTAGCGTATAATATAGTGTGAAATAAATATAAGTACGTGATGTGGCAATGTGTGATTGAATTTTAAATTTTCACGCGGATTATGGCCAAAGCAAGATCCGACCATTCATAACATTAAATCAAACGGCCCATATCTTCCACACAAACCCATTTACTCCCTCTCCCTATTTCTAAAGCTCATTTCTCTCTCTCTCTCTCTCTCTCTCTCTCTCTCTCTCTCTCTCTCTCTCTCTCTCTCTCTCTCTCTCTCTCTCTCTCTTCATTTTGATTTTGAAAGCCACAGTTCACTCTCTCTCATTTACCTCACCGTCTCCTTCATTCCCTCCGCCTCCGCCGTCGCCGGCGCCATCACAGTCCGTCACTCTCTCTATTTCTCTCCCTTCAACAAACACAAACAGCCTCCCCATTCCCTATTATCTCTTCACCTTCCGCCGCCACCACTACCGTCACCTATGGCGCTGAGAAGAAGCCGGCTGAGGAGAAGAAATTCCCATGTCGTCGAGAAAGCTCCGGCAGAGAAGAAACCCAAGCTCCGGCAGAGAAGAAACCCAAGGCCGTGGCATGTTGGTTTTATTTTGGTTTTGCTTGAGATTTTGTAAACCCAGATTTGGGTGTTTTGATTTCGATTTTGCCTTAATTTTGGAAACTCAGATTTCGATTTGCTTGGATTTTGATTTTGATTTTGATTTTTTTGTTGATTTTGTGATTCAAAATTTTGGAAACCTAAATGTTTAAAATATTCTGCAAAGTGTGGTTTTATGATTTTTTGTTGATGTTGTTGGGTTGTTGGTGGATTCTGTGAATCAATTTTGTGATTCACAAAATATCAGACTTTGGCACTGCTAGGATTTTGTGATTCAATGTGTCAATTTTGGGGCCAAGGGTTACTGAGGTTGAGGCGCACGCCTCATTGGGTTCCATGCGGCCGCCTCAGGTTTGGTGTCTTGGCCGAGCTTCTGGGCCATTTGGCCGGCATGGAGGATTCCTCTTGGGGCCAAAATTCTGCATTGGTCACTACTAGAAACAGGGTCATTACCGACGGACATTTACCGACGGAAAATTTTCATTTACCGACGGAAATTTATTTTAATTTACCGGGAATTTATTTTTTTTAAATTTCGTTTTGTCCGTCGGTAATTGGTGTAATCCGTCGGTATTTCCGTCGGTATTTCCGGCGGACATGGTTCGTCGGTATTACCGTCGGACTCCGTCCGTCGGTAACAAAGCCATATATATATGCACGTATACTCCCCATTTTTAATTACGCTTCATTTTTATTACGTTTTATTACGCCTCTTCGTTCCTTCCTCAGTGTTCGCGAACCCTAACGCCAACGCCAAGCCGTCGTCGCCGACCTCGCCGTCGCCGATAAGTCCTCTTTCTCTCTCTCAATCGCTTTCTCTCTCTCACTCTATTTCTCTCGCTCACTTTCTCTCTCTCTCATCAGTAATTCGCCAAGAACACGCCGTCGCCACCGTCTCTTTCCATCGCCGTTTGCCGTCGCCGGTCGCAGGTACGTTCTCTCTCTCTCGCTTTCTCTCTCTCAATCGTTCTCTCTCTCACTCGATTTCTCTCTCTCACTCACTTTCTCTCTCACTCATCAGTCACGTCTCAGAAGTCGCCGTTTCTCCTCGCCCTCGCTCGCCGTTCATCGCCGTCACTCTCAGGTTTTGATTTGGTTTTGAATTGTTACTTGTTAATTTTTCGATAAATATAAAATATTTATCGTTAGTTAGTGAATATATTCATTATCCTAAAACAAATACGATATTGTTTATTGTGTGTTTGTGTATGTGCAATTAGAAATGTAGGGTTTGAGGTATTAAAAATGTATGTTTGTGTTATCAATGTGTCTTATGTGCGAGGGGCCTACGGATTAAACAAATGTTGAAATTGCACAAGGAGTTGGTTTTTATATGAACTTGCTGTTTGTTTATAGATATTAGGGATAATGGAATGGGAAATTATTTGAATAAGAGGCTCAGGAGCTTTGGTTATCCCTTATTTGAACTAATCTTATCACTCTGATTATTGATTGGTATTTGTGTGAATTTTCAAATATTTGAATGTTTGATGCTTGATTGGTCCTCCGATTTAGGCTGTTTGCATTTTCTAACTAGTTTATCAAGCTGGGTTTTGGAAGTGGCTCTTCATTATACCTAATTGGTAGTTAATTAGGCTTTAAATAGATTGAGGTACAACTCTATTTAAAATATAAATAAGATGAGAGCCTTTTTCACCCACAGCTATCAAAATTCGTCTTCTTTGATCAAGGAAGACAGAGCAAACAAGTTTATTACCGTTTGAGCAAATGATTTTCTGTTTAATAAGAGTTTTTTCAGTTTTACTGTCCTCTTTGTCTCTAAGGATCTCAAACATCACTTGAGATCCTTAGAGAGGAGGACATTGAAACTGAAAAAAATTCTTATTAAACAGAAAATCCTTTGCTCAAACGGCAATGAACTTGTTTGCTCTGTCTTTCTTGGTCTAAGATGAGATTAGGTTTTGATAGTTGTGGATGAGAACGACTCTTATCTTGTTTATAAATGTTAATTTAATTCATCATTGTAAAATTTCAAATTTTACAATAAAGAATTAATATTTCAAATTATTCACAATATTAATAATTTAAAAAATATGATAGATGTGTGTGTTAATTCATTATTGTAAAATTATGCATTTTACGGTAATAAATAAAAATTAATGTTACGACGTGACGTTGTGACGGTTGAAACACAAAAGCTTAGAAACCCGTTTAAGAATCTTTAACTTATCATGTTGAGGTCAACATGTAGTCATCGATTCTTAAATTGTCCGTGTGGACAGTCTTGAAATGCACGATTATATGATTTGTAAATATCATCATTGTCTATTAAAATTGCTTGAATAGTCGATAGTTGAGATATTTCGGTTGCATTAATCCTATTGTTCTCTGAGTGTATACTAGACATATATGGTTGATTACACACTGTCGATTCTAATCGATAGTGTTTGATTGATCTAGTCTACGTCGTGCACTTGGAGACCATGGGGTTATGCTGCCGAAATTTCTTGATTTTCGATTATAAAGCAAGTAGACAAGGTGATATTTGCAATTCATACGTGTATTTCGGGATGGGATAGAAGCCAACCCAATTCTAAACCTAATGGACATGAATTGTCCTTTCATCATAGGGAATGATATACTTTACAACAAAGAATTAAATATTAATATTTAAAATTATTCAAAATATTAATAATTAAAAAAATGTGATAGATGTGTGCGATAGAAGCCAACCCCAATTCTAAACCTAAAGAAACATGTCTTGTTGCTTTTAAGTTTGTAATCCAAATTTAGAGAATTGTAATGCGAACCATTACATCTAAACTGTTAATACATTATGAAATGCAGGAGTTAATTATGTCTGGAGAAGATCGTAGTTGGATGGATAATCGTAGTAATCCCGGTAGAAGGGGTGTCAGACCTCAATTCTTAGAAGGTTTAGAACATTTCGTGGAGTTTGCTAGAGCGCATCCCGGTGCATGCGTGGTGATAAGATTAGGTGTCCTTGTAAAAAGTGTAAGAATAGAAAATATACGAGTGTTGGATGGGTAAAGAAACATGTTTTAGAGGCGGGGTTTGTTGATGGTTACAAGGTATGGGTAGCGCAGGGAAGCGTTATGTGGTTGAAACAAGTGTTCGCAATCATCCTGCGTATCAAGTGGTCCGCCAAGGGAACTGAACATTTGATTGATGAAGAGGAGCCGTGCATCGGTTTGGATGATATGGTTCAAAATGCGGGCCCCCGAGTTTGATTGGAACCACTAATCCAACAGAGGCACCAAATCCCGTTGCAAAGAAGTTTATGGATTTAATGGACTCTGCAAATGAGAAAATTCATCCCGGTGCAAAGGCTACGGTGTTAGAGCAAGTGGCCGAGCTTCTAACTATCAAGGCCTGATACAAATATGAGCCGCATACTTACGATCGTATAATGTCATGGGGACAACGGATGCTACCCGAAGAAAATAATATGGTTCACAATTTTTATGAGACGAAAAAGTTGGTGGGGAAGATCGGTCTTGGGTATGTTAAAATTGATGCTTGCAAGAATCAGTGCATGCTTTTTTATAAAGAAAATGAGGGCCTCGATTCATGTTCAATATGTGGACTTAGTAGGTATAAGCCACAACGCCGTGGTAGTGCCAAGCACAAGAAAACGTGCCTCGGGCAGCGGTTACGTTATATGCCGCTAATTCCCAGGTTGCAAAGAATTTACGCATTGAAAGAAAGCTCAGAAGCCATGCGTTGGCACAAAGAGTGTCCTCGTGAAGAGGGTGTGATGACTCATCCTTTTGACGGTGAAGCATGGAAACATTTTGATGCCACTTACCCTGATTTTCTTTGCGGATCCTAGAAACATAAGGTGGGGATATGTACGGATGGGTTTTCTCCATTTGGACCGGGCAAAATCTTATTCATGTTGGCTGTTATAGTCACAGTGTATAATCTTCCCCCGTGGTTATGTATGGTGATCCTTATATGTATTTGAGTTTGTTCATTCCGGGCCTTCGAATCCAGGCAAAAACATTGATGTGTATCTTCGACCTCTGATGGATGAACTCAAACAGCTGTGGAATGATGGTGTCCAGACATGGGATGCTTTCAAGTTGCAAAATTTTAACATGAGGGCTGCAGTGATGTGGACAATTAATGACTTTCCTGCTTATGGTATGATGTCGGGATGGAGCACACATGGGAGATTGGCCTGTCCGTATTGTATGGAAAATACAGATGCATTCACACTTCAGCATTATAAGAAGCAGTGTTGGTTTGATTGCCACAGACGATTTCTTCCTAGTGACCATCCATTTCGTAAACAGAGGAATACTTTCACCAAAAATAGAGTTGAGAATCGGGGCCCCCTCCTCGTCTGAGTGGCGAGGATATTTTTGAGCAGGTGTCTGAGGTGTGTGATGTCAGGTGGGGAAAGATGTTTTCAAAGGATAGACCAGACGGATTTGGTAAAGACCATAACTGGATTAAAAAGAGTATATTTTGGGAGTTACCTTATTGGAAGACGAACTTGATTAGACATAACCTTGATGTCATGCATATTGAAAAAAATGTGTTTGACAATATTTTCAATACAGTGATGGGTTTTAAGGCCTCAACGAAGGACACAGACAAGGGTCGGCTAGACCTTGAAGCGATTTGCAATCGTAAAGATCTCAACATTACTAAAGTTAATGGAAAAGATTTCAAACCAGCTGCTCCCTTTGTTCTGTCAGGAGAGGATAAGCAACATGTTCTGCAGTGGTTGAAAGATTTGAAACTTCCTGATGGGTATGCATCTAATATTGGCAACTGTGTGAATGTGGAAGAAGGGACGGTATATGGGTTGAAAAGTCATGATTGTCACGTATTATTGGATAGAATGCTATGTAACATTACATCTATCTCATGATTTGGACAATAAATGATTCCTACTATTTAAATGCAAACTGCAAACATCTTACTCCATAATTTACTTGGACATGTAGTCATTAATTGAATGTCATCGTGTGAAAAGGTTGTTGGAAAAAAATAAATAAATAAGTAAATAATAATAATAATAATAATAATAATAAATATAATAATAAAAAATAAAAAATAAAAATAAAAATATACATATATGTATATATATAAATATCATTATTGTCTATTAAAATTGCTTGAATAGTCGATAGTTGAAATATTTCGGTTGCATTAATCCTATTGTTCTCTGAGTGTATACTAGACATGGTTGATTACACACTGTCGATTCTAATCGATAGTGTTTGATTGACCTACTCTACGTCGTGCACTTGGAGACCATGGGGTTATGCTGCCAAAATTTCTTGATTTTCGATTATAAAGCAAGTAGACAAAGTGATATTTGCAATTCATACGTGTATTTCGGGATGGGATAGAAGCCAACCCCACTACTATCACGTACAACCACTACCATGGGGTTATGCTGGATTGAAAAATCTAAAGTTTTTTGCACAAGCATTAGGCCCAAAGATTGAAACTTTGAAAGTAGATTTACCAATTAATCAGAAAACAAGAAAATCCCCAACTTCAGTTTGTAGAAGATACAAAAACTGGAGTTCGGGATTTTCTTGTTTTCTGATTAATTATTATAATAGTAAATCTACTTTCAAAGTTTCAATCTTTGGGCCAAATGCTTGTGCAAAAGACTTGATATTTTCCACTCCAGCTCATTATAAATGTAAACCCTCTCTCTCTCTACCCCTCTCTATTTTGTTAATTTTGTGGTGGTGGTGATAGTGGTGGTATACGTAGTAGTATTAGTAATAGTAGTGGTAGTAGTGGTGGTAGTAGCGGTAGTAGTGGTAATAGTGGTGGTGGTAGTACGTAGTGGTGGTGGTAGTAGTAGTGATGGTGGTAGTGAGACTCTTTTCACATAGTGTATATTGACTGCAAACATCTTACTCCATAATTTGCTTGGACATGTAGTCATTATTTTGAATGCTTCCTACTATTTAAATTTTGTTCTACTTGATAATATACTAGTTTAGATATGTCGGGTCGAGGTGGCAATCGTTCAAAGAGAGGGAAGGTTGCGGGTTTTGTCCATCGTCTTGTTTCACCAAGGACGGGAGGGAGGGGATCTACTTCTGGTTCTGGACGTAGTGAACCATCCGGGCGGGTTAATTTGGACGCAATTATTAATGAGGAAGGAAAAATGGAAATATCTATCTCTCCCAGTGGCCAGTAAGTATTATTTAATTGTAAATGTCATATATATAATGTTTACATTTTATTATTGTCTTTTTATTTGTATATATATTGATATATTGTTTTTTAATTAATATCTTGATAGGTTTATACATGCATGGTGGTGGTAGCGGTAGCAGCAGCGGCAGCGCTCGTGGTTGTTAAACATGAATTTTCATTGACATGTAATTAAACAAACAAACAAACATATGTAGTTTCTCTTTCCCTTTCCCCTTTTCCCCGGCCGTTTCCCCTTCCCTTTTCCCCTTTCCCCGTTTCCCTTTCCCCCTTTCCCTGGCCGTTTCCCTTTTCCCCTTTCCCCGGCCGTTTCCCCTTTCCCCTTCCCCTGTCGCTTGATTTGGACAAACATATGTATTTTATTTGATGTACAAGCGAAACAGGTTGTTTGTGTGTGTTTGTAGTTTGTAATTGTATTTGTTTAAAACAGGTTGTTTGAACAGGTTTACAGCCTTTTACAGGTGGTTTAATAATAAAACAGAATTTTTTTTTAAATCTGGCCAGATTATCGACGGAAATTTCCGTCGGTAAATTAATTAAAAAAAATAAATAATACTCCCTCCGTCCCGCTCGAAATGGCACAAATTTCCTTTTTGGGCGTCCTATTTAAAAGGGCACAACCCCAAAAAGGAAACTTTTTATTATTTTTATACTCTTCCTACCCCACTCATTCTCTCTCCTACTTTACTTTTACACTCACAACATTCTCTCTCCTAACTATTCCTCCCACTCATTCTCTCTCATATTTAATTTTTCATACTCACAACATTTAACCTTTTTCTCTTTCTTACATCACTTTTCTTATTCATTTCTTAATTTCCGTGCTAGGAGGCAAAATTGCCCTTTCGGGCGGGACGGAGGGAGTACTAATTTCCGGCGGAAATATCCGTTGGAAAATAATAAAAAATTAATAAAATAAAACTCATTACTGACGGACATATCCGTCGGTTTAGGGTTTAGATTTCCGACGGACATATCCGACGGTAAATTTTATGGTTTCTGACGGTTATAACCTTCGGTAATGGGTTTTATTTATTTATTTTTTTAATATTTACCGACGAATATTTTCATCGGTAACCTCCGGCTATTGCTCCGGTTAACCGGCCGGCGTAACTCATTTCCGACGAACGTTTTCCGGCGGAATTTCAAATTTTCCGGCGGACAATCCGCCGATATTTCCGGCGGAATTTGTCCGTCGGTATTACCAACCAATTATTTCCAACGGAACCCGACGGACTAATTCCGTTGGTAATATCCATTTACCGACGGACAGGTGGATTTACCGACGGAAATTTCCGTCGGTAAAAGGCCTGTTTCTAGTAGTGGGTGGTGGAAGTTTGTGAGGACTATTTGAGTATAAAAGAAATTTAGGGAACTGATTTGATAATAATAAAAGTTAAGGGACTGATATGAAAATAATAAAAGTTAAGGGACTGATTTGAAAAAAAAACTAAGGACTGATTTAATATATATTTAAAAATATATATTTATATATTTTAATATATATATATATATATATATATATATATATATATATATTTAAAATATATTAATATATATTTAATTTTTTTTTTAAAAAAATATCAATTTAGCGACGGAAATATTCGTCGCTAAAATGGTTCGAAAATAAAACGAGAATTTAAATAGAGACGGAATATCTGTCGCTAATCCGTAGACGGTCATATCTGTCTCTAATTTAGAGACGGACATATCTGTCTCTAATTTAGAGACGGCCATATCTGTCTCTAAATTAGAGGCGGACATATTCGTCTATAAAACAGCTACAAAACAGCGACGCCCAATTTAACGACAAACCTGTATCCACGGAATAGCTACGGAATAAATCCGTAGCTAAACACGATTTAGCTACGGAATCTTCATTTTAGCTACGGAATTTGCCGTAGCTAAAATCGATTTTCCTTGTAGTGCTTATAACCCTCAACAAAATGGCGTTGCCGAGCGTAAGAATAGAACTCTTATTGAAAGAGTTAGGGCTATGCTTGAGACCTCGGGTCTCTCCAAACGATTTTGGGGAGAGGCAGTGATGACTGCCGCCTATATCATCAATAGGTCCCCTTCTGTGCCATTGCATGGTAGATGCCCCGAAGCGGTATTTACGGGAAGAGATATTGATATCTCGCACATGAGAGTATTCGGTTGTGCTGCTTATGCCCATCAAAAACATGACAAACTTGAACCTAGAGCTGCTAGGTGTGTTTTCTTGGGGTACCCGGAGGGTGTGAAAGGGTATAGACTTTGGTTAAAAGAGGAAAATGGTTTTAAAGTCATAATTAGTAGGGATGTTGTTTTTAATGAAACTGAATTTCCATGCTTGATTCCTGCTCAACCTATACCTGCTGAAAATGTTCCCCCTCCCCCGGCTCCAATTATGGTGGAGCACCCTTATGTGATTGATACGAATGTGCCAACTGAAAATGTGCAAGTTGATCATGAAAATGAGCATGTTGAAATTGAACAAAATGAAGATGTTGAAAATGAACAAGAAAATTTTCAAGAGATAGAAAATTTAGATGATTACCAATTAGCTAGGGATCACCCTAGACGGGAGGTAAGGAGACCATCAAGAATTGATGATTTTCACATGACATCTTTTGTGTTTAATATGTTTAATTCTCTTGATAACTGTGATGAACCGAAAACTTATAAAGATGCTTTAAATTCTGCTCATTCTGCTAAGTGGTTAAATGCTATGAAAGATGAAATGAACTCTTTGCATGTTAACAAAACATGGACATTGGTCCCTAAACCTGAAAAATGTTCTCTTGTTGATTGCAAATGGTTGTTTAAGGTTAAGTCTGAGAATGAGACTGTTCGATTTAAAGCACGGTTAGTTGCTAAAGGGTTTACTCAAAAAGAGGGGGTAGATTACACAGAAATCTTTGCCCCGGTTGTCAAGTTTACTACGGTAAGGGTTATGCTTGCTTTAGTTGCTCAGTTTAATTGGGAATTAAAACAAATGGATGTGAAAACGGCGTTTTTACATGGTGATTTGGATGAAATTTTTTTTCATGCGTCAACCTGAAGGTTTTGTTGATAAGATTAATCCCGATTATGTGTGTTTATTGAAAAAATCTTTATATGGCTTGAAACAATCCCCTAGAATGTGGAATAAGAAGTTTGATATGTGCATGTTGTCTTTACAATTCACTCGTAGTTCGTATGATCATTGTTTGTATTTTAAAGGCAACTCTTCTACTCCTGTGTTCCTATTGATTTACGTTGATGATATGCTTATAATCAGTCCATGCTGTAAATCAATTCAAGATGTGCAAAATTGTCTGTGTGAAAGTTTTGACATGAAAGATTTGGGGGATGCTAAAAAGATTTTGGGAATGAACATTGTTAGGGATAGAAAGAACTCCACTATTTCTCTTAATCAGATTTCTTATGTGCAAAAGATTTTGAGTAAATTTAGAATGGAGAATGCTAAATCTGTTAATGTGCCTTTAGCAGGTCATTTTATCCTTAGTAAGAATCAGTCTCCCCAAACTGATTTCGATAGAAAACAAATGGAGAATGTGCCTTATTCTAATGCAATTGGATCGATATTGTATCTTATGGTTAGCACTAGACCTGATATAGCTTATGCAATAAGCTGCTTGAGTAGATACATGTCCAACCCAGGTAAGCCCCATTGGGAAGCTGTCAAATGGCTGCTTAGATATCTTGGTTATTCTGTGAATTATGGCTTGAAATTCTCTAAATGCAATGAAGGTGTTAAACTGAAAGGTTATGTTGATTCTAACTATTCAAATGATAGAGATAGTAGGAAATCTACTACTTCATATGTGTTCACTTTGTGTGGTTCATGTGTTAGTTGGAAATCTCAATTACAATCCATTGATGCATTGTCTACTACCGAGTCGGAATATGTTGCAATAACTGAAGCTTTTAAAGAAGCGACTTGGTTGAAAGGATTAATTACTGAAATTGGTTTTTTGAAAGATAAAGTTGTAGTTTATTCTGATAGTCAGTCCGAAATTCAACTTTGCAAAAACCATGTTTTTCATGATAGGACTAAGCATATTGATGTTCGTTTTCATTACTTGCGAGACTTGATTGAAAAAGGTTTTATCTTACTTGAAAAAATTCTGACTCAGTATAATCCTGCTGATATGGGAACAAAATGCTTGCCTGTGTTAAAACTTCAAACGTGTTTAAAAACATTTAATTTTGACACCAATGACTAATGGTGTGAGTGTTTTGTTGGGTCCCTGTTTCCTTTCTTTGTGATTGGAAAGTGAGTTTTTCCCTTTACTGTTATCTTTGTGATTTCAGCTTCCTGTTCTTGTTTCCTACTTTGTGTTGGAACAAGTTCGGGATAGGCTATGATGTACCCCTCTCAGTCCGTAAGTTCCTCGTGATTAACCGATACTTGTTCCAAGGTGGAGATTGTAAAGTAGCGAAGGCCCACACTTGGGCAACCTACAAAAGGCCCAAAGAAACCCAGCCCAAGCCCACTCCCCTCTCTTCAATTCAGCGCTGATCAGATTAGGGGCTGTTTACGCCCTAATTACGATCTCCCTGCTTCGTCGCTCACAGCAGCTGACTTCGCCCTTCTCCTCCTGCGATTTCGGTGCTGCTGTTGCTGATCGTTTGGCTTGATAAGGATTTGTCAATTCTTATCTCTTCACCCGTTATCTATTGAAGCCTATAAATTCCGCCCCCTTCTCCCATTCTAGGTACGATCAGCAATCTCTCTATCTCTCTCTCAAACTCTCTTCTTCATCTTTTGCTCTGTGCGAACTCTGTGAGTGGGTTGTAACTCTGTGAGTGGGTTGTCTGTGAAGGGAAACACTGGTACCTGGTGTGTGTGTGTTTGAGCCGTGTGAGATTACTCTGTGAGAGGGGTTTCGGGTTTGGGTTTGTTGGTAGGCTTGGCCATTGACGGAAATTGAAACCTTGGAACGGATTGTTGGTTGGACTGAACAATTATACTATGTGTATAATTGTTGTATGTGGGATCTGAGCCGAATCAAAGCTTATGCTATTACTCAGATTAACTCAGTTTCTGTGGTATTTTCTCTTTATTACTGTTGTTAAACATTTGCTACTTTCGTTGTTTCTTCCTAACGTTGTTTTGCAGCCGTGTTCCTATTCGGTTCATAAATCCGGTGACATTACAGTTATTTATCTCAATTGATTGATCCCGAGACGTTTAGTTTTGTTAAAAGAGGAATAATGGGAAGCCACATAATTTTGATTCCTTGTTTTGTGAACATACAAATTATGTAATTGATGCTCTAATTTTTTCTAATTCAGACTGTTCTAAGTTAAATACTAAAATACTTGTTTTGTGAACATATAAACTATTTTTCGAGTATAATACTTGAAATTGGATTAAGATGTTACCTTTTCTTAGACTTATTGAGAGCAAATTGATAATTGCATATATCTCAAGTCCAGTGGGAGTGCATTTGTTGTCCTTGCCTTTGTTGTCCTTGTTCTATATGAAAATAACTTGCTTGTTAATAGTTTTTTGAGTTTTTAATTGGTCACTGTATTGAGATTTATGGTGACAAACCTTGTTGTTTGTTAAGTTTTCTCATAAATTTTACATTGATATTTTGTTATAACATTCATTTTTAAATGTATTAATCGAGAATATTTCAATAAAATGAGAGTGACCTTATAGTATATATATTACCACTATAACATTGTTGCTAATTGGTCTATTAACTGAGGGGATATGATCCATTGTGTTTGAGAAACACCTTGGTGATATGGGTATTTTAAAGTCATTTGATGTACTTGGTTATTGCAAGTTTGTTTCTTGATTTTATATTAATTTGACTTTTGAAGAAACATTATGTTCGTTATACATTGTTTAAGGTTCATTATCATGTTTGTGCACATTTAACTTTGAGATATAATTGTGTACATTGTATTTACATATTTATATATGAAAGAATTTGAGATCGATCTCAAGTATAGATTATTTCTGAATGATTTATGTCTTGTTTTTGATATCATTCGGACATTTAAGACATATCGACTTCATGCAAGTTAATTTTGTTCATATTACTTTTGAAATGCTTATGCATATTAAGTAGCATGTCAAGTTTAGAAAGAACTCAAAATTTGATATCATTTTTTATTATATATTCTTTCAGCATTGTTATATGTCTCATTGATGATATCATTGAGAATTTGAGACATATTGGCTCCATTCGAAGCCGAAAGATTTCTGCTTATATCGTACCAAACATTTAAAGAAATCATGTGAACCGACAATGAAAATAGTTTTGATAGATCATATTTGGTTACTATTTTCGTTGCTAAACTACTACATCTAATTCCATGTCGGTGAGCCTTTTAATTTTCTGACCATGGATCGGAGTTGCGTTTATAAATGACGTAATGATTGTCATAATTTGTTACTAGAAGGCTTATTGAACCGTAATAAGCTTAACAATAAAGTGTTGTTCTTGGACTATATATTTTTAAAATGTGGCCATATTGAAACTTGTCGTTGATCCAATAGTCCCTTTTTTTTTTTTTTCAAATGATTGATTCCAATTAATGTTGTCCAAGTGGGAGATTGTTAGACTTTTATTTGGGCTACTGTTTCACCCTAAAATTTTCACTCAACATGTTCTGCATCTTGGACATCCATCTTAAGGTAACGTCTTGACTTACATCTTGGACTAACAACTTGTCATTCAAGTTGTTATTTTTTCAGTTACGATCATGTCTATATATTACTCTTAGAACGCACCTGTATACACGTTACACGTTCTTGCTCTCTCTCATACTGCACTTGTACTAAAAAACTACGAAATTCAATAATATTTCTTTGGTTTAGGTAGGCTTCAAAAGCCTGCCGAGGTTTTTCCCCTCGAACAATTGTTCTAAGGGTTTCCTCGTTACATCCTTGCGTTCATCTTGTTTCGTGAATTATATTCCATTTGTGCCCAAACATCATTGATAAGATAAATTTACTTGTTGAAATTTGTCCAAAACAATTTGGCGTCGTCTGTGGAAACTTTGGTTTTTTAGATTCCAATCAAGATGAGCAATCCGACTTCAGCTATGTCTACCCCCATCATCGTAACTGGGGCAAGAACCAGCACGTCAAGTTTGCCTGTGACGTCTAGTATGCATTCACATGTGGGCCCTGGCGCTGTCACGTCTCAAAACCAAGGGCTCAGCCTGGGTAGATCTTCATCCATGACGATGCCTGGAATCTCGTTAGAAGTTATAACTGCCATGGCGAGTATGATGCATCAGTTGAAAGACCAGCTCGATGGACAACAACAGACTAATCAGACGATCTTCACTCACCTCGACCAATTGCGGCATGATTTTTCGGCTTCAGGGCGCAGCATTCCCGTTCTCAGTACGCCAGAGGTTTCCCCCTTACAGCCTAGGACTCTTTTCTCAGATGTTGGGACGAGTGCAAGTGGTAGTCAAGGCAACACGTCCATGTTCGGCTCTGGTCAGACTGAAAGCACCACCGTTACATCCAACCCGATGTCGCTGTCATCATGTTTTACTTTCGCGACCCCACCTCCTGTGGGGCAAACAGGGAGTTTTAACATGTTCAATACTCCTTTCAATCCCTTAGTTACCACTAACCCTGTTGCAGATACCGCCCTTGCAAGAGAAGTACAGCAACTCAAAGACATCCTCATGAAGGTTCCAGGAGTCACCTTACCCTTCAACCAAACATCTCCAACCAGCCATCATGATTCACGTTTTGTTCCTGTTGTAGCTGGGGTGGAGATCCCTAAGAGGTTCCAAGTACCTCCCATAAAGCAATATGATGGCACAACAGATCTTGCAGAGCATATAGCCCTGTACCAAGAAAATATGGACATCATCAGCATTCCCCCACATCTTAAAGAAATTTGCTTGTGCAGGGGTTTTGGATCTACCTTATCTGGCCCCACCTTGATGTGGCTGACTAATCAGCCTATGAACTCCATCTCAACTTAATTAATTAACATGTTTCTTAACCAATTTTCTTGTAATCGTGTGTTTGAAAAATTAACAAGTGACCTTTACAGGATTGTGGAACAACATGACAAAACCTTAAAGGACTACGTGTTCAGGTTCAACAAGGAAGCCGTAAGCATTCCTCACATTGACGTGTCGACTGCAACAGAAGCTTTCAGGATGGGCCTGAAGAGAGAATCACCATTCTACCAAGATCTTGTTATGTTCCCATCTAGAATCTTAGAAGAAGGCAGGACGAGGTCTGTCCGTTTCATCAGGATGGAAGAAGACGAGATGGTTCATGGCAAGGTGTCAAAGAAGACGTCAACATACGAAAATCCTGACAGAAAAGCAGAATCCTCTCACTATCGATCTAATAGGGGAAAACCCTACTCTAAAACAGAATCTTCTAAAATTAATGTTGTAGAAGATGACGGTGTTGAGGACGAAACAACTTATCCCAAGATTAGTGATTATTTGTTTTTCTGTTGACGTTTCTGGACTCCTACATGCAATGGACAACTTAGGTAGCAAGGCAAGATGGCCAAAGGCAGCTGACAGAACATCACCTTGGAAGGACAAATCTAAATGGTGCGCTTACCATGAAGATTTTGGCCACACTACCGAACATTGCATTGCCTTGAGGAACGAGATCAGCCACTTACTCTCGAAGGGCCTCCTCAAAGATCTGTTCGGGAAAAGAAAAGGACGGGCTGAGACAAAAGAAGTCATCACTGATGCTCCATCTTCACCTCCTCCTACAACTAAGGTGATCAACTTCATTACAGGTGGATCTGTCATTTGTGGCACCACATATTCTGAAGCAAAGCGTCATGCTAAGGATTCCAAGGAAGACAAGATGGAATTACCAGCACGGCGTCTAGATGCTTCACTGGACCAGCAGATCATTTTTAATCAAGATGATAAAGAAAATATCTTGGATCCTCATCATGACGGGTTAATCATCACCTTGCAGATTGCCAATTATAAGGTCAAGCGTATCTTGGTGGATAACGGGAGCTCAGTAAATTTGGTCATGAAAAGCACATTAGAAGAAATGTCAAGTCCATTAACTGAAGTTGTGAAGAATTCCTCTGTTCTAGTGGGATTCAGTGGGGAGACCAAGCAAACGATTGGGGAAATCAAATTGCCAGTCTATGTTGAAGGGGTAAACTCCATGGAAAGGTTTTGTGCGATTGACTGTCCATCGGCCTATAATTTCATCTTAGGGAGACCATGGATCCATAGCATGAAAGCAGTTCCATCCACGTATCACCAATGCCTCAAGATGCCAACACCTTGGGGTGTAATCAAGGTAAAAGGAGACCAACAAGCCGCCAAGGAGTTCTATAAAACAGATATGAAAGCATGTTCTACTTCCTGTCCAGCATAGCAATTACAGAAAGGCGTCAAGGACATCTTGGAGGCTGCTGAGTATGACGTAAGAAAAGTGCCCGTAGACACCTCCAACCTTGATGCTCATGTGCTTGTTGGAGCTGACTTACCGTCTGAAATTGAGGAAGAGTTGATCGACTTTTTGAAGAATAGAAGGTTGTGTTTCGCTTGGAAACATGAAGATGGGATAGATAAAAGCATCATAACTCACAAGTTGAATATCGACCCTACCGTCAAGCCGGTCCATCAGAAGAGGAGGAAATTTGCCCAAGAGCGGAATCAAATTATCAAGGAGGAAGTAGAAAGACTGCTAAAATCCAAGATGATTAGGGAAGTACATTACCCTAGATGGCTCGCCAATGTGGTGGTCGCTGAGAAGAAGAATGGGAAATGGTGTGTATGCGTAGACTTCACTGATCTAAACATAGCATGTCCCAAGGATCCGTTCCCGTTGCCCCATATTGACTCTCTGGTAGACGAAACAGCTGGTCACGACATGTTGACCTTCATGGACGCTTCTTCAGGTTATAAGCAAATCCAAATGGAACCTTCTGATCAAGAGGACACCGCGTTCATCACCCATGAAGGTATATACTGTTATATTGCCATGCCATTTGGATTAAAAAATGCAGGGGCAACCTATCAAAGACTGGTAAACAAGATGTTCAAGGATCATCTCGGCAAAACAATGGAAGTATACATAGACGACATGGTGGTAAAGTCCAAAAATATGGAAGATCATGTACGATACTTGGCAGAAGCCTTTGACATCTTAGAAGCCTTCAATATGAAGCTGAACCCTTCCAAATGCAACTTTGGAGTTAGAGCTGGGAAGTTTTTAGGGTATATGGTGACTAAGAGGGGAATCGAGGCCATCCTAGAACATATCAAAGCTATCCTCAACCTGCAATCTCCTAAAAACATCAAAGATGTACAAAAATTGACAGGGCGAGTAGCGGCCTTAAATCGGTTTATCTCTAAGTCCTTCGAAAAGTGCAAATTGTTCTATGACTTCTTGAGGAAGAACAAGTTGTTCCAGTGGACCGAGCAGCCCGAAGAAGCCTTCTTGAACCTCAAGAAGTATCTCACATCTTCACCTCTCCTCGCCAAACCGGAACCTGGGGAATCCCTCTACTTATACTTAGTCGTATCAGAGAGTGCAGTAAGTACTGTCCTAGTAAAGGAAGATCAAGGTGGTCAACGTCCCGTTTACTATCTAAGTAAATCTCTTCTAGATGCGGAAACCAGGTACTCCCATCTAGAAAAAAATATTCTTGCTTTAATCACTGCATCTACTAAATTACGTCATTACTTTGAAACACATACTATTATTGTGAAAACTAACTATCCTATCAGGACTGTTATGAGAACTCCTGAGATGTTAGGGAGAATGGCCAAATGGTCAGTCAAGCTCAGCACGTACGAAATCTCTTACGAACCCAGGAGTGCCATTAAGTCACAAGCCCTTGCGGATTTTGTAGCTGATTTTAGTGCTACCTTGCAACCTGAGGTGGAGCTAGAAGTCTAACACCTCGAAGGTAATAATTCCCCCCAGGTATTGGACGTTGTTCACAGATGGAGCATCCAACTCAAGGGGCGCAGGACTGGGCATCTTGTTAAAATTGCCTCAAGGAAAATTAATTCCCCAGGTGGTTTCTTGTGAATTCCAGGCAACAAATAACGAAGCCGAATATGAAGCCTTGATCATGGATTTATCTACTGCTCTTAGTTAAGATGTTACTCACCTTAACGTCTTTATAGATTCTTTGTTATTAGTTAATCACTTTAACGGATCTTATGCAGCTAAAAATGCCAGGATGACACTTTACCTCCAACATGTTAAAGCGCTTGCCGCGCGTTTTGTTAGTTTTTCCTTGGAACAGGTACCAAGCGAAGAAAATGCCGAAACCGACGCTTTGGCCAACCTAGGGTCAACATGTGGGGCGATGATAAATACCAACATCCCGATCATCTACGTCCAGTATCCAGCCATTGATCAAACTGAAGAATGCGTGACCCTAGATCGTTCTGAAGCATCTTCTCCGGGCCAGGATGCATTGTCAACATGGATCCAACCTATTGTGCGGTATTTGTAAGACGGAACCATCCCACCGGATGTTAAGAATCAAAGGTCGTTCGGAATGAAGATATCTAGGTTCACCTTAATTAATAACAAATTGTTCCGGAGGTCTGCAATAGGTCTATACATGAGGTGCTTAGAACCTAGAGAAGTTGAAGAGGTCCTACTTGATCTAAACGCTGGTGAATGTGGGAATCACTCTTGGGGTAAGGCGTTATCCTCCAAAGCCCTTAAAACGGGGTACTATTGGCCCACTATGAGACAAGACGCAATGGAGTTTGCCTTAAAATGCGACGCATGTCAGCGGCACAGTAACATCTTGCATCAACCCGCCGAACCTTTACACCCCGTACTTTCATCTTGGCCTTTCATTCAATGGGGCATTGATATAGTCAGCAAGTTATCAAAAGCTCTGGGGGGAAGAGTATTCACGTTAGCCATGACAGACTATTTCTCCAAGTGGATTGAAGCAGAGGCGTATGTTCAAGTGCGAGACATGGAGGTCATATCGTTCTTAAAGAAGAACATCTTAAGCAGATTTGGCATTCCTTCGGAAATCATTTGTGACAATGGTTCCCAGTTTATCAGTAAAAAGACCCGGGATTTCTGTTCAAGATGGGGAATCAAACTGATAACGTCAACTCCTGTGCATCCTCAAGCCAACAGACAAGCTGAGTCCAGCAACAAGTTGATTATCAGCAATCTGAAAAAGCGTTTGGATCAGAAAAGGGGAAGATGGGACGATGAATTACCACTTGTATTATGGGCTGACAGGACAACATCTAAAAATGCTACAGGACAGACGCCATATTCTTTAGTATTTGGCACTGAAGCTGTACTCCCTATAGAAGCAACAATCCCAACCGCAAGATATGGACTGCTGAATCCTGGAGACAATAACTACCTTCTGGCTCAGGATCTAGATACCGTATACGAACTTAGGGACATAGCCAAGATAAGGATGGCCGCCTACAAACAAAGGATTGCCAGGTCGTACAACAAGAATGTGAGAATAAGACGCTTTTAGGCTGGAGACTTGGTGCTAAGAAAGGTATTCCAAAATACTAGAGAATTGCATGCAGGAAAATTAGCTCCAAAGTGGGAAGGTCCCTACCTCGTTGACACTGAAGCGGGAAAGGGTGCATATTGGTTGTCTACCCCAGATGGCATCCGAATACCTAGAAGCTGGAACGCCCTACACCTGAAGCATTATTACATATAAATGGAAATTTACCGCAATTTTCACACCAGGCATGAGCCTTATCTCAAACTAGCTTCTTTTAATTTTATTTCCTTCTTACTTAAATCAAAACCTCTACTGACTTAAGCATCGGAGGGGTGTTAGCCAAGCTAACACCCAGCCCTAACGTATCGCTATTTTGCAAGATGTTATTATACAATGCGATATCTTAAGATGCATGACTGTATGGTCAACTTGAGAAACCGTGCAAATTGTCAATGTCTCCAAGTTGTAAGGTAAACATCTACTACGACTTAAAAGATTATACACTTTTTCTAAAGTTTATTGATTATCATAACCTCGCCTTGGCGCACGTTAAGGTACCTTCTACGGTTTAAAAGATTTTACATCTTTTCTAAGTCTATTGGTTATCATAACCCCGTCCGTGCGCACGTTTTCTCACTATCTGAGAACTAAGATTCTAATGGTTACAACATTGTTACATGTTGTCTTTTAATTTGGTTACAACATTGTTACATGTTGTCTTTTCAACTTGGTTATAACATTGACATGTTATCCCCGTCAAGTGGTTGTAACATTTACATGTTACCAATGAACAACAAAGAGTCCGTAATCAAATGTAAAAATATCAAAGAGAGGATGCAAAACGCCCAAAAAGACTAAGATGTTTATCCAACCCAACATCTCCACAAAAGCTAATGTATTGACTCTTACGAGTCCTTACATACTAAAAAGTTTCCTTGAAGATTAACCCCTCATCAAATTGTTTCTGAAGGAAAAAGGAAGAACATCATGTGGTCATTCGGTATTACTGTCCTGAGCATCATCAGCCTGCTCAATCTTGTTGGAGTAACTTCACCCGCTTTTTCATCAATGAACCTCTGCAGAGCTGCATTCTCGTCATCCAAGTCCCAATTCACGTGCTCTCCTTCCCAATATTCTTTGATCATTTGAATTCTTGTTTCAAAAACTGCATTTGCAGTCTCATTCATCATGTCATCACGGAGTCTCTCCATCTCCCTCTCATGTCTCATGTCAACACTGGCAAGTCTGGATCTCCATTTTAAAATTTCTTCATCCTTAGCCCTGACTTCTAACTTCTTCTCTCTCAGTATCTTAAAAGCGTCCTTCAGATCCTTCTCATATTCAGCT
The DNA here is from genome assembly GCA_022495995.1 of Adenophora triphylla var. japonica. NCBI lineage: Eukaryota > Viridiplantae > Streptophyta > Magnoliopsida > Asterales > Campanulaceae > Adenophora > Adenophora triphylla. The sequence goes on from JAFEMH010003712.1 coordinate 151,868, forward strand.
CTATCCATGTCTAAGGTGTCGCATTTTACCTTCCACATTCTGATTTCTTTAGACATTAACTTGGCAATCGAAACGGCCTGTTATCAACAAACAAGTGGTACTGACCAACATACAAAAAGAATCTCCATACAGAAATTCAAATAACCCATTACCTGACTCTCTAGCACCTCCTCACTCCGAGTCTGCTTCTTCGCGTTGGTAGCTTGATCTTCTCTTTTCCTCTTCAAAGTAAACTTATCGTCCGCCTCAGGTAGATTCTCTTCCACTTTCTTCTTGCCCTTATACTTGGCCACAATATCATTCGTCGTGAAGCTGGATCGAGTCACTGCAAATAAATAGCATATGTTAGTATGGACTTTTCGAGAAAACCGATCTGATGGTGAGATGAATCAAACTAACTTTTTGGGAAAATATTGCACTTCGGACTTGGTGAATACGGATGAAGATTGTGCCTTCTAGGATGATCTTGCCATAATATATGAAAAAGCACTGATATGGAAGGGATTTGAAAAGATTTGTTAATATTAGGGCCATCCGAGAATGACGGTTCTTGATTCCTATCATGACTCTGCAACTTCCTTTCAACCGTTACATGAAGATATTCTTGTCAAAATATTAAGACTTTTCGTATTTCAGCATGGAAAAGCCTTAATATTTTGGGGGCAATTGTTTCACCCTAAAATTCACTCAACATGTTCTGCATCTTGGACATCCATCTTAAGGTAACGTCTTGACTTACATCTTGGACTAACACCTTGAAATTGTTTGTTGTATTTTCCTATTTTTCAGGAACAAAGTTATAAATAAAAATAACTCATCTGCACGACTGCATGAACTTGGTCAAATAACAACACAACGGTTCCATCCATCAAACACGGGATAACGGCTGATCTTCATCAACAAATGGCGAGATTTCAAGCGCAATATCAGTATGTCATTCAAGTTGTTGTTTTTTCAGTTACGATCATGTCTATATAATACTCTTAGAACGCACCTGTATACACATTACTCCCATACTGCACTTGTACTAAAAAACTACGAAATTCAATAATATTTCTTTGGTTTAGGTAGGCTTTCCAAAAGCCTCCCGAGGTTTTCCCCTAGAACGATTGTTTTAAGGGTTTCCTAGTTACATTCTTGCGTTCATCTTGTTTCGTGAATTATATTCCATTTGTGCCCAAACATCCTTGATAAGATAAATTTACTTGTTGAAATTTGTCCAAAACAGCTACCATTAACTGTGAATGTATTTGTTTTAATAAAACGAGTTAACATTTATAGTCCTATTTAGTAGAACAATGCACTATAAGCTCAATTGTTAATAAGATCTATTTATGGGTTTATGTACACTTTATTGTATAATGTGAATTGTAATTAAGTATAGATTTTGTCCCAATTTGAGTCTATGATAAAAATGACACAAATTGAAGTTTCTATTAAATAAGGATATTATAATCCTTACGTAACATGATTATTAGTTTCCTTAAATGAAAAGAATGATAGGTCACTTTCCCACTCTAAAAACCCTCTAGTTATAAATATTGGCTATTATATATTGAGCCACCATCCCATATAGAAAAAGTAGGGAAAGAAGATTTAGTAGCCGTTGACGTTGACATTATTGCTAAGCTTCCGCATTATTTTATTATTCTACGAGAATGTTGAAATCGAATATAATTATTTATTATGTATTCTATTATTTATACGTGATTTATAAATTATTCCTACAATTTTATATACTCTCTCCGTCTCAATAAGAGCTTCATCATTTTGGCTCGATACGCAAATTAAGAAAAAAGGTAAGTGGAGAAAATGTTGTGAGGGTAAAAGTAAAATATGAGAGAGAATGAGTGGAGGGAATAGTAAATTTGAAAAGTGTTGTGAGTATAAAAGTGAAATAGGAGAGATAATTAGTGAGTGGAATAGTAAAGATTCTTTGTCATTTTAAGAAAGGTAAAACTTCTAACGGGACGCCCTTTTGAATAATTGGTGAAATTTTTATTGAGACGGAAAGAACATATATTTTCTCTTTCGTTCTATAGGACATCCGTGGAACTCGGAAGTCATTTCAATCTTCTTTGATTGGTAGATTTTCAAAGTCTTTTTTTAATTGTAACGGCAGGAGCTTCGAGGAATAAAATAAAAACTGATTGCAACGGCAGGAGCTTCGAGGAAGGTGTCAATGAAAAAGGATAAACTGGATTAGGCTATATTACCGCGTTAATAAGAACCCCCTAAGCAAAGACAGGTTATACACCGTAGTATGTTTTGTAGGCTTCATTATTCATTAAATTAATGGGATATCCAATCAATAATTGTGAAATCATTTTGTAACCTTTCTTTGTAATCTTTACTACTCCCTCCATTTCAAAATATTTGTCCTATTTGACTTTTTTATTGAACTTTGACCACAAATATGTCACAATTTAATTATGTTCATGAAATTCTAAAAATTTCTATTAATTCACCATTAATAATATTATCAACAACAACTTTTAAAATTTCATGAACATGATTAATCACTCATAAATTTGTGGTCAAAGTTCAACAAAAAAGTCAAATGGGACAAACATTTTGGGTCGGAGGGAGTATTAATTACTTTAGAGAATTTAACCCATAAATTTCTTTTGGGATAAATCAATTTCTTCTTAAGTTTCTTATTAAATTAAATGATCCACAAGTTTTTATACAATATTATATTATAGAGGTTTTTATTAACTCGGAAAAAAAATAGAGAGAAAGAGGGAGGGAGAATGCATAGGGAGTGTGAAGCAGCGGATCCTAATCTACACACATCAAGAAAAATAGAGAGAAAGAGGGAGGGAGAATGCATAGGGAGTGTGAAGCAGCGGATCCTAATCTACACACATCAAGCGCATAAGGCGCTAGTACGTGCGAAAATTATAGTTAAAGATATTTTTGCCCACATTTTTAGCAGAGACTTATTGGCGAATTTTGAAAATGTCTGTCTTTATTGATCGATTTCATTTGGATGAGGAGTTTATTGGTTAAAGCCTCATTATTATACTGCATTTAATATGCGGTAAATAAAATTATGATACAACAATATTATATTCAGCTTGAGCACAGCAATCATGATTGAAGATTCTGGTTCAAGGGTAAGTCGTTGTTGCGTCAGTGGTGGAGATAGACATCGGTGTTGGTGGCTCACGGTGGTATGGATTATTTCGTATTTGGATCCGTTAGACATCCTCTGCATATTCTATTTTTGAACTCCGAATTAATAAGGTCGTGTTTGATAACAATAATCACCAACAATCACTTAATACTTGTTGATAAATGACAATTGTAGAAAATTTAAATAATTGTAAACAAGTCACAAGCGACAATATTGATACTTGTTGAGTAGAGAAATATGTACTGATTATTACAATTAAGTCAAGAATTTAATACTTCCTCCGTCCCTAAATGTTTGTCCCATTTTTTCTTTTTCTTTGTCCCAAAAAGTTAGTCTCATTTCCAAAATTAAAGTTTCAAAATTACTAAATTTTTAAAACTTGTAACATTTAGGGACGGAGTATTACTCGGCGGTGTATATTATCAATAATTTTCAAAGCGTTCGTAAAAATAATCAAAATTAAAGCTTCAAAATCACTAAATTAAAATGTTTGAAAAGTTAAATGAGACAAATATTTAGAAGCGGAGGAAGTATTAATTTGAATTAGTTACACATAAAAAAATCATTCAAAAACAAACATTAATTAAATAGTCATGGTGATTATTGAAATCAAACACCACCTACGTCAAAGGTAGGTTGAGATTTTGTTCTGTTTTCTGTTGTTGGTTGGGAATGAGGAGAGAAAAGGATTATATATAGAGGGGCTGCTGACGTGGAATAAAGCACCATCTAAGACGCTGTTCGGACACGGGCACTTCTGGGCTAGTTGGGTGATGAGCTGGAATTGTCATATTCCATAAGTCAACAGTAGTATGAGAGGGATGACGTCGTGTATGTCATCTTTTGTATAAATCACGTCAGTGGGTGAACAGTAATGAACAGTATTAAATGTCAAATTTCTCATTTTGTCCTCACTAAAGTGTCCATTTCCTATTTTACCTTAATAAAAAAAAAAAAAAAAAAAAAAAAAACACGTGTCCTCGGACACGAGCCTTTACCAATATTCCATAATTTTTAAAAAAGTTTCATTTATTACCTACTCCCTCAATCCCAAAATCTTTTTTCCAAAATAAATACTCCCTCCGTCTTGGTTCAAGCTTCACCATTTTAAGAGTGACACAAAATTTAAGAAAAGTGTTGAGTGAAAAATGGTTGTGAAAGAGAATAAGTGAGTGTGTATGGCAAGTGAGACCGATAATTTAAATATGTAAGGAAGAAAAGTTAGTGGATATGACAATGGGCCCACAATTTATGAATATGAGTATGAGAAGTGGGGTATGTATAATAGAATATTAATAAACTTTTTCCATTTTAGGAATGATGAAGCTTCTATACCAGGACATGCATTTGGATAAAATGTGAAGCTTCGGACGGGACTGAGAGAGTATTAGATTTCTTATTTTGGTTTTTTAAATGAATATTGTATTTTTAAATAAAAAATAACTTAGTGCAATTTAGTATTAAACAAGTTAGTAAAATATCTTTCATAAAAACATTGATAAGCCATTTCATAAAAACATTGATAAGCCATTTCATAAAAACATAGACAAGCCAAGCCAAGTGACATTTATTATAAGACGAATGGACTAATGAAAATAGAATTTGATTAAAAATTATATATATATATATATATATATATATATATATATATAGGGTTTATTCAAATGAACCAAATTTATATGAGAACTATTTAACTAAATCCAATCATTGGATTAAAAATACATCAATGCTCCAGATTAAAAAAAAAAAAAGATAGAGGGGGTGGCATTTTCGTAATTATTGTGAACTAAATCCCCCTCAAATTTCAAAATAAAATATCTCAATATCTATAAATCGAATTTTTTTTTCGAAAACACTGATTTTTTTGCCTTGACGAGACGATTCAAACTAGATCCCTGAAGATAGGATTTTGAAAAAATAATATTGAACAACGTCTAATTTTTAAAACACTAGCTAATTAACTAGTATACACTAGCTAGTTAAGTAATGTACACTAACAACACATCTAGTATACACTAGGTTACACTATCAACACAGCTAGTATACACTAAAAAAATAGCTATTGTACACTAGATAACTAGCTAGTGTACACTAAGTTACAACAAATAACAGACACAAAGGCTTGGCCCAATGCTTTTGTCCTGCTGCCTAAGGCATTTGACTAGTATACACTAGGTAGCTAGTGTACACTAGCCAAATGCAAAGTTATTTTATGAAGTAAAAAATGGTTGACACTCATTTGTGGCTGAAAGATATTTTTTTTTTTTTAGACTGACACTCCTTTTTGATATCTATCGAAGACAACTTTGAAAAAACGATTCACTCAGTTTGGGACACTAGGTTACACTAGCAACACAGCTAGTGTTCACTAAGACAACACAGCTAGTGTTCACTAAGATAACACAGCTAGTGTTCACTAAGACAACTAGCTAGTGTACATAAGCAACACAGCTAGTGTTCACTAATACAACACAGCTAGTGTTCACTAAGACAACACAGCTAGTCTTCACTAATACAACACAACTAGTGTTCACTAAGATAACACAACTAGTGTTCACTAAGACAACTAGCTAGTGTACATAAGCAACACAGTTAGTGTTCACTAATACAACACAGCTAGTGTTCACTAAGACAACACAGCTAGTCTTCACTAATACAACACAGCTAGTGTTCACTAAGATAACACAGCTAGTGTTCACTAAGCAACACAACTAGTGTTCACCAATACAACACAGCTAGTGTTCACTAAGATAACACAGCTAGTGTTCACTAATACAACACAGCTAGTGTTCACTAATATAACACAGCTAGTGTTCACTAAGATAACACAGCTAGTGTTCACTAAGACAACTAGCTAGTGTACATAAGCAACACAGCTAGTGTTCACTAATACAACACAGCTAGTGTTCACTAAGACAACACAACTAGTCTTCACTAATACAACACAGCTAGTGTTCACTAAGATAACACAGCTAGTGTTCACTAAGCAACACAGCTAGTGTTCACCAATACAACACAGCTAGTGTTCACTAAGATAACACAGCTAGTGTTCACTAATACAACACAGCTAGTGTTCACTAATATAACACAGCTAGTGTTCACTAAGATAACACAGCTAGTGTTCACTAAGACAACTAGATAGTGTACATAAGCAACACAGCTAGTGTTCACTAATACAACACAGCTAGTGTTCACTAAGACAATACAGCTAGTCTTCACTAATACAACACAACTTGTGTTCACTAAGATAACACAGCTAGTGTTCACTAAGCAACACAGCTAGTGTTCACCAATACAACACAGCTAGTGTTCACTAAGATATCACAGCTAGTGTTTACTAATACAACACAGCTAGTGTTCACTAATATAACACAGCTAGTGTTCACTAAGATAACACAGCTAGTGTTCACTAAGACAACTAGCTAGTGTACATAAGCAACACAACTAGTGTTCACTAATACAACACAGCTAGTGTTCACTAAGACAACACAGCTAGTCTTCACTAATACAACACAGCTAGTGTTCACTAAGATAACACAGCTAGTGTTCACTAAGCAACACAGCTAGTGTTCACCAATACAACACAGCTAGTGTTCACTAAGATAACACAGCTAGTGTTCACTAATACAACACAGCTAGTGTTCACTAATATAACACAGCTAGTGTTCACTAAGATAACACAGCTAGTGTTCACTAAGACAACTAGCTAGTGTACATAAGCAACACAGCTAGTGTTCACTAATACAACACAGCTAGTGTTCACTAAGACAACACAAACTAGTCTTCACTAATACAACACAAATAGTGTTCACTAAGATAACACAACTAGTGTTCACTAAGCAACACAGCTAGTGTTCACCAATACAACACAGCTAGTGTTCACTAAGATAACACAGCTAGTGTTCACTAATACAACACAGCTAGTGTTCACTAATATAACACAGCTAGTGTTCACTAAGACAACTAGCTAGTGTACATAAGCAACACAGCTAGTGTTCACTAATACAACACAGCTAGTGTTCACTAAGATAACACAGCTAGTGTTCACTAAGACAACTATCTAGTGTACATAAGCAACACAACTAGTATTCACTAATACAACATAGCTAGTGTTCACTAAGATAACACAGCTAGTGTTCACTATGACAACATATCTAGAGTACACTAAGTTAAACTAGCTAGTTTACATTAGCCAATGCTGATACACATAGCTAGTGTACACTAGGTTACACTAGCGACACAGCTAGTGTTCACTAAGACAACACAGCTAGTGTTCACTAAGATAACACAGCTAGTGTTCACTAAGACAACTAGCTAGTGTTCACTAAGACAACACAGCTAGTGTTCACTAAAACAACACATCTAGTGTTTACTAAGATAACTAGCTAGTGTTCACTAAGACAACACAGCTAGTGTTCACTAAGATAACACAGCTAGTGTACACTAGGTTACACTAGCAACACATCTAGTATACACTAAAAAAAATAGCTATTGTACACTGGATAACTAGCTAGTGTACACTAAGTTACAACAGCTAGTGTACACAAAGGCTTGGCCCAATGCTTTTGTCCTGCTGCCTAAGGCATTTGGCTAGTATACACTAGGTAGCTAGTGTACACTAGCCAAATGCAAAGTTATTTTATGAAGTAAAAAATGGTTGACACTCATTTGTGGCTGGAAGATACTTTTTTTTTTTGGACTGACACTCCTTTTTGATATCTATCGAAGACAACTTTGAAAAAACGATTCACTCAATTTGGGACACTAGGTTACACTAGCAACACAGCTAGTGTTCACTAAGACAACATAGCTAGTGTTCACTAAGATAACACAGCTAGTGTTCACTAAGACAACTAGCTAGTGTACATAAGCAACACAGCTAGTGTTCACTAATACAACACAACTAGTGTTCACTAAGACAACACAGCTAGTCTTCACTAATACAACACAACTAGTGTTCACTAAGATAACACAGCTAGTGTTCACTAAGCAACACAGCTAGTGTTCACCAATACAACACAACTAGTGTTCCCTAAGATAACACAGCTAGTGTTCACTAATATAACACAGCTAGTGTTCACTAATATAACACAGCTAGTGTTCACTAAGATAACACGGCTAGTGTTCACTAAGACAACTAGCTAACAGACATAAGCAACACAAATGCTAGTGTTCACTAATACAACACAAATTAGTGTTCACTAAGACAACACAAACCTAGTCTTCACTAATACAACACAGCCTAGTGTTCACTAAGATAACACGCCTAGTGTTCACTAAGCAACACAAACTTAGTGTTCACCAATACAACACAGTGTTCACTAAGATAACACGGCTAGTGTTCACTAATACAACACAAACTAGTGTTCACTAATATAACACGGCTAGTGTTCACTAAGATAACACGGGTAGTGTTAGAAACTAAGACAACTAGCCGTGTACATAAGCAACACACTAGTGTTCACTAAGACAACACACTAGTCTTCACTAATACAACACATCTGACACGGCTAGTGTACATACAACACGGTAGTGTTCACTAATACAACACAGCTAGTGTTCACTAAGATAACACGGCCTAGTGTTCACTATGACAACATATCTAGAGTACACTAAGTTAAACTAGCTAGTTTACATTAGCCAATCGATACACATAAATAGTGTCATAGGTTACACTAGCAACACACGTAGTGTTCACTAAGACAACACAAATTAGTGTTCACTAAGACAACTAGCTAGTGTTCACTAAGACAACACAAACGGCTAGTGTTCACTAAGGCAACACAAACTAGTTAAGTAATGTACACTAGTTAAATAGTGTACACTAGTTAAGTAATCTATAAGTCAATATTATTTTTCAAAATCCTATCTTCAGGGATCTAGTTTGAATCGTCTCGTCAAGACAAAAAAATCAGTGTTTTCGAATTTTTTTCGACTTTTAGATATTGAGATATTTTATTTTGAAATTTGAGAAGGATTTTAAATGAAATAATTACGAAAACGCCACTCTCTATTTTTTTTTAATGATTGATGTGTTTTTTAATACAAATTTGTTAGTGGTTCTTATGGTTCTCATATAAATTTGGTTCGATTATAATAGGGCCTTATATATACATATACATATATATATATATATATATATATATATATATATATATATATATATATATATATATATATATATATATATATATATACTCCCTCCGTCCCAAAACAAGTGACACGATTCTTGTTCCGCACGGAAATTAAGAAAAAAGTGAAAAGGTTGATGTATTGTGAGTGTATATAGTTAAGTAAGAGAGAGAATGAGTGGAGAGAATAGTAAATTATAATGGTGTTGTGAGTATTAAAATAATGTAGGAGAGAGAATGAGTGGAGGGAATAAGAAAGATTCTTTTCGCCATTTTAAAAAGTGTGACTTATTAGTGGGACGCCCAAAATAAGAAAGTGTGTCACTTGTTGTCATGGGACGGAGAGTGTGTATATATATATATATATATATATATATATATATATATATATATATATATATATATATATATATATATATATATATATATATATATATATATATATATATATATATATACACACACACGTACATATTATGCATGATAAGAATGGATGTATAATGTATTACTAATTTGAATACATAATATAGAGGAATTAACAATTTCTCTTGACAAATACTTATAAATCTAAACCAATTTTGTATGAAAGGTAAATTATTACACACAAATGCTAACATCTCAACAAATGACAACAATTTTTATACGTATGTTTAGAAATATAAATGAATCGGTTTGTTCAAATTATGTTGCTTCTCCTATGGCTTAACCCGATTCTAATATATGAAGTAGAAATGATATGATTATGGAAGGATAATATTGTGAGGAAAAACATGATTTTATTGATATTTGATAATAATACAGCCATATAAATACAAGTCAAGGAGGTGTTTTGAGCAGAATATACACCAAGATACTATACAATTCTAGTCATAATTAACTGATGTACAAGAGGAAATAAAATCAATTTACAACTTGCTATTATTATCTCTATCAATGATTACTAAATAATTCCCTTAAAATAAAAATAAATACTCACAACACTATTAGGGATGCCGTAAGTACTACCCACTTCATCCCCAAAATAAGAACTTTGTATGTTTCCAGAGGTGACTAAAACATTGCAGTTATAATTAATCCAAAGATACACACAACACTATTAAAATTAATATTTATTTTTTAAATAAAAAATAAAATGGAGATTTATTGTAAGACGGAGAAAGTGAACGTATACATATTCCTTTTGTTTTTGTTTGAAACGCATCAAGCAAATATAATAAAAAGGGCAGAGACGTAATTTTACTTAACTCAGACTTCTCTAATAAAAAATGAGACATTTATTTTTAATAAGTTTTTATTTAAATATTTTTGAAATAACATTTTTTTAATGGTCTTTATTTTCGGACACCATTTTCTAATGATTCTTATTTGTATATCTTATATTTATGCCACTTAATGAATGAGACCCCAATTTCATCCCAATGTTACCCTAAATTCAAATAAAAACAGTATTAGAGATTATTTAAAATAATAATTTGCAATCTCAATAACTATTTTTTAGTAATACTTGCTTAATTATAGGTTGATATGTAGTTAGAATGTACTCCTACATTTTCTTAAGGTGGGTTATAATAGTTGAGTTTAAAAGAGAGAGCAACTTAATAATTTGTATCAAGACTTATTTTTCAGTTACTATTCCTATTCGAAAAAAAATGTGTGACTTTGATTCAAATGACTGTCACTTTGAAGTATTTTTGTTTGCATACGCAGAGGCTCGTCAATACGGAGAGATTATACGCAAAAGGTGTGTATGCATTTCCATGGGCACGTCACTCTTTTGTCAAGGCCGTTCTTAGCGTTTTGTAGGCCCGAAACGAAACTAAATAATGGGCCTTATGACTGCATATAGCTACACACATATATTTATATATCATTAAAAATAGTATTATCTATAGTATAAATTAGAGTGGTGTGTGAACAGTTGAATGAATAGTTTCAAGCGGCGAAATTTCCATTTTGCCCTCATACATTTGTCCCTTTCCCATTTTACCCTTAAATTTTTTTTTTAAATTAAAAAAAAAAATTTAAAAAAAAAAAAAAACACCCGTGTCCTTGGACACGGGCATGTACTAGTAGTATAATACGTTAATGTATATATGTTCATTAGTTGTTCAAACTTTTATAACTTTATTCTATTTTTATTATTCGTTATATTTTTTCTCACTTTAATCAATGATAAAAAAAATTAAACTAACAATTACTAATTGAGAATATGTATGTAAATAAATATGAAAATATTTATAATTGATATGATAGTTTTATAAATAAAAAAAATTACAATGGAATTTTAGAAAAATTACTTTATGTCTTCAAATTTGAAATATTTTTACCGATTACGCAAGACAAAAGTGCTATAACCATATGAAAACAATAAATATGAAACATAGACTATGAATGACAAATTTATTTATTTTATTTGATCAACTGAAAGGGAAATCGAGAGAGATATTATGTAAAACTAAAATTTAAACTTATAATTTATAAATATATAGATAAATATAAATATAAATATAAATATAAATATAAATATAAATATAAATATAAATATAAATATAAATATAAATATAAATATAAATATAAATATAAATATAAATATAAATATAAATATAAATATAAATATAAATATAAATATAAATATAAATATAAATATAAATATAAATATAAATGCATTGGATTGTAGATAACAACAAATGCAAGGTTATAAGACCATAATCAATAATCTATAAATAGAAAAAAAATCTATAAATAGATAAAAAAATATGATTTTCTATGATTTGAATTTATGAGTTATATGTAAATAAAATTATGATTCAAATTAAATATATTAGATCTTAAGATTTTGAATCTTATAAACATACTTTCCCGTCCCATAATGAATGTTACTTATTTCTCTTTTGGATTTCTCAAATGTTATAATTTAAAAATGAAAACTTGATAGTAATTATTTATTTAATGTGACTTACTTATCACCACTCACAACAACAATCCAATTAGTATTTATACCCAACTTTTCTTTACTACTTTACTTTTCATAATTACAACACATATTCCGCTATTTACTGTATATTATATAGTATGTTATGAGACAGAGAGAGTAAATATTATATATATAGAATAACACAAAGGCTTAAAATTTAATCTTATAGTTTAGAGATAAAGTACAAATAAAAAAAAATTTATAAGACTTGTAAAGATAACTTAGAATTGGAGCCTCAATTATTCGAGCTCAAACTTATCTCCTATTTAGCTATTTGGCTATTGCTCACTTACAATCAAATCAACTCATTTATCATCAAATCAACACATTACTTATTAAATTATTTTGCACTAATATTTTATATTAGTAAAAAATACAAGTGTTATACGTTATACTAGACATAAAATTTGGGCCCTGGGCGGTTGCCCATTCTGACCCACCCCTTGGACCGATCTTGTCTTTTGTTGACCACTAATGAAAAAGATGGATTTATCTCGGTTAAAATTTTGGCAGCATCAAGTTTTTATTTAAATATTTTTGAAATAACATTTTTTTAATGGTCTTTATTTTCAGACACAGAAATGATTCTTATTTGTATATCTTATATTTATGCCACTTAATGAGACCCCAATTTCATCCCAATGTTGCCCTAAATTCAAATAAAAACAGTATTAGAGATTATTTAAAATAATAATTTGCAATCTCAATAACTATTTTTTAGTAATACTTGCTTAATTATAGGTTGATATGTAGTTAGAATATACTCCTACATTTTCTTAAGGTGGGTTATAATAGTTGAGTTTAAAAGAGAGAGCAACTTAATAATTTGTATCAGACTTATTTTTCAAGTTACTATTCCTATTAGAAAAAAAATGTGTGACTTTGATTCAAATGACTATCACTTTGAAGTATTTTTGTTTGCATACGCAGAGGTTCGTCAATACGGAGAGATTATACGTAAAAAAAAGGTGTGAATGCATTTCCATGGGCACGTCACTCTTTTGTTGACCACTAATGAAAAAGATAGATTTATCTCGGGTAAAAAAATGACAAGAACGTATTCAAGTTCCGATCTAAATGCCGAAACTTTAAAAGACACACCCGTTTTATTTATTCAGCATTCCTTTTTTCTTTTTTATTGTTTTGATTCGTTTTTTTGTTTCGTGTTGGTTTGGTCTAATCTCCCATTATATTTTATTTTCATATTTCAAAAAAATTAGGAGGCCTCATGAAGCCTTTTTCAATTGAAAAAAAAAAGACTTATCCCCGAATATATAACCATGAAAGGGGTGATATATACTCTTCTCCTCTTATAATATTTGTTATATTTTTTAACAAATTATTTTACAGTTTTAAATATAAGAAAATAATTTAGTGTAATTTTATCATTATACAATCAATGAACAAATAAGTAAAACAATTTTTTTAAAAATAATGACAATATAGAATAATACTCTAAAATATACTTACAAAATTAGAAATTTATAAGGTTATTTATTTATCTTTGTCAATAAATTAAAAAGAAAACTTACTCTCTCTATCCCAAAATAAATGATAAAAAAAAAAAAAAATCAAATTTGCTATATATCAATAACAATTTTGAATTTTGTTTTTATTGTATTTAATATCCCTCGAATAAAAAGTGAACATTAATTTAGAAAAACAGAAAATAATTGTCAAGACTCAATCGTTTTCATGGAAATTTAAAGGAAGAAAACCGTGTTGCCACAGCTAGCGAGTGAGAAATGGAGATGTTGGAAATAATTTTGGTAATTTGGTTGGATCAAGTTTTGACCTAATTATTAAATAGATTTTTGCTATTGGAAAATGAAATAAGTTACAAATATGGAATTTACTTTTGGTGTAGATTAAGAAAATGCATTTATTTTCTCGAAATTATTTTCGGGTGAATGAGAAATTAATAACTAAAGATTGTAACTTGAAATGGGTAAATGAAGAGTTTATGTGATATAAAAGAGTTATCCCACATTGCTTTGAAATATAAAGTAATGCTAGTATTAAAGTGGATGCTTCCAAAGAGGAGTCATCAAGTTGTTTCTCCTTGGGCCAACCTAGTTGGACCATTGGGTCAACCATGCAAATAATAGCTCAATTGTGCTAGTTTTGTACTAGCTCAATTTGGATCAATACCGCGAAGGCCGCGTTTTAGGACACACTTTGCACTTAAACTTTTAACAAAAGTTGGTTCGTGCATGGTCCGGTTTGGTGGTGGCTCGGTCCATTGGGTCTCGGCTAGGTTGGATGGGCATTGGCCCATGCGGAATGGGCTTGGAGCGGCCATGGCCCGCGAATCGGATCCGCACCAACTCGCCTGGACGCGGGTCGGATGGCCTAGGGTCGCGTCCGAATGAACCAGGTCAGGTTCGGATGAATCGGACGGTACATGGAACCGGTTCGGGTGGGCAGATCAGGTGTATCTCCCATCGGGTACGATCCAACGGTCCATATTCGTCAGATCCAAAGTTATGACCTTTGACAGAAAGGTCACCAGAACTCTTCAATATCTATAAAAGGCCCCCCAGGTTGTCAATTCATTTAATCAATTCATCCAAAGCATTAGATATTCAATTAAATATCATCTTGTAGCATTCTTCCTCCCTTCAAAGTTCAGAAGTTCAAAACACCGATTAAGTTCGCCGAGTATTTTGATTTGAAGTGCTTCTATCAAAAATGATAAGTCGTTTTATCTTACGAGAAGATTGCTAGCAACCGTAAGCACTTGAATGGGGAAATATCTTCTGGCGAAAATTGTGTTCAACACAAGACTCGACTTTCGATTATTTCAATTTCCGCATTTATTATTATTAGTTATTATTTTGCTATTTTCGAGAAAGCCTTTTCAAATATTATTTTTATTATTTTTTCAACAATCGTAAGAAGATATTTCTGTTTTCTTGAAAAATGACAAATGAGAATGAAATCTCTTAGTTCTCTGGGCCTAATCCCAGTCAGAATCTTGATGCAACCAATCAAAATGTTGCTCATGTTCCTGCTCCGGCTCACCCGACACATGGTGAGAAACCAGAAAAGTTTACTGGGGTAGATTTTAAGAGGTGGCAGCAAAAGATGCTGTTTTACTTGACCACCCTCAGTCTGCAGAAGTTCTTGAAAGAGGACCCCCCCTGCAATACCAGTTGATGATCCCGACCATCAAAGACGGATTGCTAAGGAGGCGTGGGATCACGGTAATTTCTTGTGCATAAACTATATCATGAATGGGCTAGATTATGCCCTGTACAGTGTGTACTGTCTCGTGGAGACGGCGAAAGAGTTATGGAACACTTTGGAGCGGAAGTACAAGATCGAGGATGCCGGTTCAAAGAAGTTTGTAGTCGGCAAGTACCTTGATTTCAAAATGGTTGACTCGAAGACCGTTGCCAGCCAAGTTGATGAGTTCTAGCTGATCCTACATGGATTAACCGCGGAAGGAATGGTTATGAATGAACCGTTCAAGGTGGCATCAATCATTGAAAACTTGCCGCCAGCCTGGAAGGACTTCAAGAATTATCTCAAGCATAAACGCAAGGAGATGGGGCTGGAAGATCTGGTGATTCGTCTTCAGATTGAGGAGAATAACAGGAAGAATGAGGCCAAGGCAGAAGAGAAGTCCAACAAAGGCAGAATGGAGGTTAAGGTTCACCTCGCTGAGTCAAGCACTAGCAACAAGCGGAAACGCTCAGCCTCATGGAATGCTAAGAAAGGACCAGCTATGTAACGACCCTAACCCTTGGCACTATTTTAGTATAACATTATATGATTTTTATATTATTGTTGACTTTATGTGCTCATTTTATGTCTTGAATTTCTTATGTTAAGTTGAGATGGTTGGGAAATAATTTAAAGACTTAGGATTAAAAGGGAAATAAAATAAAGTATCTTGGGGAAAGTATAATAATTGAAAATAAATAAATTGTTATAAGTAGTGGAGGTGGGTAGTGTAAATAATTGAAGTTGTGGTATAGTTGCATTTTCTTAAACCTTGGAGGGCTTAATGGCACATCTTTGAAAGTTTTAATTTAATGAGGAGATGGGGGGCCATATCCCTTCCTTTTTCCCTCATCACCTCCTTCATTTAGTCAATCACCCCCATACTCCTCCATCATCCTCCTTCATTCTCCTATATCAAATTCCCATGGAAACTCCATCTTGAAGACCTTTCCTTTCAAGTTCTTACCAAGTTTAATCCTTCTCCATTTTTCAATTCGGGTGTACTTTCGTGTTTGGGGCAACGAGGGGAGCACATCAAGCTAAGAAAATCCTTGTTCCATCTCATATTTCTAAAGTAAGTTATTATGACTTTCCTTCCATTAAATGTTCATGAACTATTTGATGTTGTTATTGTTTATTATAATTGTTGGTTGATGCTTTGGAACCTCTCTTGGGTTGAGAAATGGAGTAATGACCTAGGATCAAGTTGTTGTTCATGGAAGTGATGAAGAGTGAAGAAAATGGGTTGAGTTAGATTAGGAATGTAAACTTGAAATGTAGTGATGAAAGGGGTAGCCTAAGTTGATGCTACATTGGGGTTTAAATGGTTCATAATGACATTAGGATAGTTAGTAAACCTTCTTATGTTCACAAATTTGGGGAATCTTGGCTTAGGATTTTGGTTCAACTGCTGAATGGAGAAAATTCATCTTGGGCGGTCACCCATGGGGGATTGAGCGGCCACCCATCGCCACAACCTTTGGCCTTTAGTTCCTCTCCAGCTTGGGCGGTCGCCCAAGTGGGCTTGAGCGGTCGCCCATATGCCTTGGGCGGTCGCCCATGTGCCTCCTGCGCGGTCGCCCATTACCTCAGAGACTTCACTCCCTTTTTACCCCTTGCTTGGGCGGTCGCCCATACCTCCTTGGGCGGTCGCCCATGTCAACAGAAGTTCATCCAGTTTCCTTTCTTGCTGATTTCTACCACCGACCACTTAGCATGATTCCTAACCATTATAAAGTAGTAGAACCTAATCTACCCCGGATATGAATTAATCCTTTTTAACCTAGGTTAAAGTAGAATACTTGGGCCACTTAAGTAATGTGACTCCAACTTGGTAAATTTAGCTTGGATCTTTATAGAGACCATGTATTATTGAATATTGTCTATGTATGGTTGGTTGATGATACCTTGTTACCTTACTTGCATACATATTCATGGATTGTGCTATGCATATTGTATTATATAAATGTTGCACTATGATATTGTTGAACATGAGTATAATTTACCATGTGGTTATATTTCTTATCCCTTTTTGTGAATTATATTTCAAGTAACTATTATGTGCTTGATATTGTGTTAATCAGCTGATGTTGGGGGTATAGCGTAATACGATCAATTATGGAAAGTGTGACCTAATGTGATCGGATTATGTTATACCTGTGACCCAGGTCCTCCTCTGTGGCCGCGAGGTTGGGGGTTATAGCATCTGTATTGAGCCAAAAGCCTTACAGAGTTTCTACTATCTTATATGGTTCCCTGAAACACGGGTCTTATAAGAAGTGAATAATGCTTAAGCAGTTCACTAAATATTGGTATTTTATCTCCAATGTTGTACGACTATTGTTCAGACGGAAAAAGGTAAACCGAGGTAATGTAAAGTGTTTACAGTTTCTCCAATGTGTTATATGCAACTTGTTATGTGTTGCATCTTACTTGGCATATTGCTGCATTCATAATAGCTTGCTGAGATTTATTCTCACCCCTCTCCCTTTAATGTTTTTAAATCCCGAGACAGGCGGACCGGCCAAGTGAGGGCGGAGAGGAGTTTGGAAGTGATATTTTGGGGATTGTCGGGGTATGTATAGGTTGGCGTAGAAAGTGTATTTTGGTATATTTCCTTTATGGGTTGTGTATATAAAAACTTAGTTTCTACGTTATAACCGAAATCTTTTGTAAATAAAACAGGTTGTTACTTTCAAAGTTGTTCAACTCATCCTCCAATGTGGAGAGGAGTGGAGTTATTTTGAAATGGTTATGTTAATGCAGGAGTTTGTTCTAATGGCGGGAAATGATGGCGATCAGGATCGGGCTTTGGGAAATGTTGGTAATCCGAATGCAAAAATGATGGACATGTTCCGAGTATTTCTTCAGAATATGGCAAATCAAAATCAAGGTAGGGCACATCAGCAACCAGAAGGTAGGCAAGGGCACCATGGCCTAGAGAAATTTGTGAAGATGTCTCCCCCTAGTTTCAATGGAGATCCAGATCCGGTGAAGGCGGAGAGATGGCTTGAAGCTATGAATAAGATTTTCGCAGCAATGAAGAGTTCGGATGCAGAAAAGGTGAGATGCGCTGTCTTCAAGTTAGAAGAACCTGCTGAGCATTGGTGGCAAGTTGTGAAGGATGGCTGGGATCGAGACCTTACACCGCAGACTTGGGAGAACTTCACACGCAAGTTCCGAGATCATTTCATTCCAATGATTACAAGGGATAAGAGGAAGTCGAGTTCTTGAAATTGGAGCAAGGGACAATGACCATAGCACAGTATTCTGCCAAGTTCATCGAGTTAGCCTGATATTGTCCCCATTTGGTGCCGGAAGAAGAGAGGCGGATCTACCGGTTTGTGAAAGGTTTAAGGGTAGAGTTCCGAAAGCAGTTATTGACGCATGATTTTATCAACTACCAAGCAGCCGTGAATATGGCGTACAGGATTGAGAATGATATATAAGAGCATCGTAGTAAGTCCCAAGGTGGGAGTAGGAATAGATTCCAAGGTCAAGGTTCTGGGCAGAATAGAGGGCAACCAAGGACATCAGCTCCGGGAGCAGGTAGAGGAGGAAATGTGGCGGCTCAGACAAACCGTTCGACTCTAGGTCAGTTTGGGGCATTGTGTGGATATTGTAAGAAGCCAGGACATTCAGAGGATAAATGTTGGAGCAAGCAAGGCAAATGTTTAGAGTGTGGGGAAACAGGTCATTTCCGGAAGAATTGTCCCAGGTGGCAAAGGAAGCAAGCTTCGGGTAACAGACAAGGGGGACAAGGTGGTGGTGTGAAAAGAGATATCAAAGGGAAACCCAAGGATAGAGTGCAAGATCGAGTGTTCGCCTTGGGTAGAGGAGAGGTCGATCCTAATGCTTTCATTAGAGGTATAGTTCCTGTCTCAGGAGTTAAGGCCGGCATTCTTATAGATCCCGGGTCTTCCCATTCATTTGTGGCATCTCATTTTGCATTTTCATTACATAAATTGCTTGAATCTATGCCTTATGTGTTGGAGGTTTCTACTCCTATGGAAGAGTGCCTCGCATCTTCTTTGATATATCATGGTTGTGATGTGACTATATGTGGGCATGTGTTGCCGGTGGATTTGGTAGAGTTACCAATCCGTGACTTTGATGTGATCCTTGGGATGGATTGGTTGAGTCAGTGTCATGCTTTGGTAGATCGTAGTGTAAAGCGAGTCTCATTTGCTATGCCTGATGTGCCTACTTTTATATTTGATGCGGACAAATCTATGTTCGGTTTGCATGTTATTTCTGCTTTAAAGGCTAGAAAAATGCTATCTAAGGGGTGTGCGGGGTACTTGGCTTATGTGGTAGATTCAAATAAGAAGTCCCCCGAATTAGCTCATGTCCCGGTTGTTAATGAATTTAGTGATGTCTTTTCAAGTGAGTACTCTATGCCTCCGGATCGTGAGGTAGAGTTTTGTATTGACCTAGTGCCCGGTACCACACCTATTTCTAAAGCACCCTATAGGATGGCTCCGACTGAATTAAAAGAGTTGAAGGTTCAGTTGCAAGAATTGTTAGACCGGGGTTTTATTCGCCCAAGTGTGTCACCGTGGGGAGCACCGATTTTATTTGTACGGAAGAAGGATGGTACCTTAAGATTATGTATTGATTATCGTTTGTTGAATCAAGCCACCATAAAGAATAAATATCCTCTTCCGCATATAGATGATTTGTTTGACCAACTTCAAGGTTCCGTTATCTACTCTAAACTTGATTTGAGAAGCGGATACCATCAGTTGAAGATTAGACCGGACGATATTGCAAAGACAGCTTTCAGAACTAGATATGGTCACTATGAGTTTGTTGTGATGCCTTTTGGGTTGACTAATGCTCCGGCCGTATTCATGGATATGATGAACGGTATCTTCAAGCCTTATCTTGATAGCTTTGTGGTGGAATTCATAGATGTCATCCTTGTTTATTCTAAGTCCCGAGAGGAGCATGAAAATCATTTTAGGATTGTCTTGTCAGTTCTTCGTGAGAAGCAGTTGTACGCCAAGTTCAGCAAGTGCGAGTTTTGGCTTGAGCAGATTTCTTTCTTGGGGCATGTAGTGTCGAGTTCGGGAATTTTCGTGGATCCTTCAAAAATCGAAGTCGTGATTAATTGGAAGCAACCTTCAACTGTGACTGAGGTTCGTAGCTTTCTTGGTTTGGCGGGGTATTACCGAAGGTTCATTGAGGGTTTTTCTCGAATTGCGACTCCGTTGACAAGGTTGACTCGGAAAGATGTATCGTTTGTATGGGATTCCAAGTGTGAAGCAAGTTTCAATGAGTTGAAGAGGAGGTTGACAACGGCTCCTATTCTTACCCTTCCGGATGGTTGTGAGAATTTTGTCATTTATAGTGATGCCTCGAAGGCGGGATTGGGGTGTGTACTAATGCAAAATGGGAAAGTGATTGCGTATGCCTCTAGGAAGTTATCACCGGCTGAACATAATTACCCTACTCATGACATGGAATTGGCTGCGATTGTGTTTGCGTTGCATAAGTGGAAACATTACCTTTATGGGGTGAAATTTGAGATTTCCACCGACCATAAGAGTTTGAAGTATTTGTTCACACAAAAGGAGTTGAATAACCGGCAAAGGAGATGGCTAGAGTTCTTGAAGGAATTTGATTGTGTAATTTCATATCATCCGGGGAAGGCCAATGTTGTGGCGGATGCGATTAGCCGAAAGGCTTATGTGACAGCTTTGAGTACCCAAGAGTTGAGGAGTGAAGTAATAATTGCAAATGTGCGCGCCGTTCCTACGTTGTTTGGAGATTTGAAGGAAGCTCAACAAAGTGATCCGGAGTTGAAGAAAATTTTGGGACAAGTGCAAGAGGGAAAAGCCGGGGAATTCGCGTTGAATAGAATTGGGATTTTAACTTTTCAAGGCCGGATTTGTGTTCCTTCATCACCGGAAATCAAGAGGCGTGTTCTAGAGGATGGTCATAAGTCTAAGTTTTCGATTCATCTGGGTAATACGAAAATGTATCAAGACTTGAAGAGTGGATATTGGTGGAATGGGATGAAAAGAGAGATTGCAGATTATGTGTCTAAGTGTCTAACTTGTCAACAAATCAAGGCCGAACATCAGAGACCGGCGGGACTACTTAAACCATTAGATATTCCAGAGTGGAAATGGGAAGGGATTTCGATGGATTTTTGTTTCAGGTTTGCCTCTTACCGCGAAGAAGATGGATGCTATTTGGGTTATTGTAGATAGATTGACAAAGTCGGCTCATTTTCTTTCGGTGTCAACCAAGTTCTCGATGGAGAAGCTAGCTCAGTTGTATATGAAGGAGATTGTTAGACTTCACGGGGTTCCGGTTAGTATTGTTTCCGATAGAGATCCGAGGTTCACTTCTAGATTTTGGAGAGCATTGCATGAAGCCTTGGGTTCTAAGCTATGTTTTAGTACGGCGTTTCATCCTCAAACCGACGGTCAGTCCGAGAAAACCATTCAGATACTTGAGGATATGTTACGGGCTTGTGTAATGGATTTTCAATTGTCTTGGGAAGATCACCTACCGTTAGTTGAGTTTGCTTACAACAACAGTTATCAGTCTAGTATCGAGAAGGCTCCGTATGAAGCGTTGTATGGTAGAAAGTGTAGATCTACGATGTGTTGGGACGAGGTTGGTGAAGCAAGGCTTTGGGGCCCGGATTTGATTAGAGATTCGACGGAGAAAATCAAGGTGATTCGTGATAGATTGAAGACGGCTCAGAGTAGACAGAAAAGCTACGCCGACAATAGAAGACGGGACTTATTTTTTCAAGTGGGTGACTTCGTGTTTTTGAAAGTCTCTCGGAGGACGGGAATTAAAAGGTTTGGTAATAAGGGTAAATTGGCTCCGAGGTTCGTTGGCCCGTTTGAGATTTTAGAAAAGATAGGGGAATTGGCTTACCGGTTTGCGTTGCCTCCATCCTTTTCTTTGCTTCATGATGTATTTCATGTTTCTATGTTGAGGAAGTATTGTCATGACCCCTCCCATGTATTGAGTTCTCCTCCCGATGAGATTCAAGCGGATATGTCGTATGTTGAAGAACCATTGAGAGTCTTGGAGTTCCAGGTTAAAGAGTTGAGGACTAAGAGCATTCCGGTAGTGAAGATCCTATGGAAGAATCATACCATTGAGGAAGCAACGTGGGAGCTAGAGTCAAAAATGAGAGCGAAATACCCTTGGTTGTTTGAGCATCCAAGTAAGTCTTTTTAAAATTCGGGGCGAAGTTTCTTTAAGGGGGAGTGAGTGTAACGACCCTAACCCTATGCACTATTTTAGTATCACATTATATGCTTTTTATATTATTGTTGACTTTATGTGCTCATTTTATGTCCTGAATTTCTTATGTTAAGTTGAGATGGTTAGGAAATAATTTAAAGCCTTAGGATTAAAAGGGAAATAAAATAAAGTATCTTGGGGGAAGTATAATAATTGAAAATAAATAAATTGTTATAAGTAGTGAAGGTGGGTAGTGTAAATAACTGAAGTTGTGGTATAGTTGCATTTTTTTAAACCTTGGAGGGCTTAATGGCACATCTTTGAAAGTTTTAATTTAATGAGGGGATGGGGGGCCATATCCCTCCCTTTTTCCCTCATCACCTCCTTCATTTAGTCAATCACCCCCATACTCCTCCATCATCCTCCTTCATTCTCCTCTATCAAATTCCCATGGAAACTCCATCTTGAAGACCTTTCCTTTCAAGTTCTTACCAAGTTCAATCCTTCTCCATTTTTCAATCCGAGTGTACTTTCGTGTTTGGGGCAACGAGGGGAGCACATCAAGCTAAGAAAATCCTTGTTCCATCTCATATTTCTAAAGTAAGTTATTATGACTTTCCTTCCATTAAATGTTCATGAACTATTTGATGTTGTTATTGTTTATTATAATTGTTGGTTGATGCTTTGGAACCTCTCTTGGGTTGAGAAATGGAGTAATGACCTAGGATCAAGTTGTTCTTCATGGAAGTGATGAAGAGTGAAGAAAATGGGTTGAGTTAGATTAGGAATGTAAACTTGAAATGTAGTGATGAAAGGGGTAGCCTAAGTTGATGCTACATTGGGGTTTAAATGGTTCATAATGACATTAGGATAGTTAGTAAACCTTCTTATGTTCACAAATTTGGGGAATCTTGGCTTAGGATTTTGGTTCAGCTGCTGAATGGAGAAAATTCATCTTGGGCGGTCGCCCATGGGGGCTTGAGCGGCCGCCCATCACCACACCCTTTGGCCTTTAGTTCCTCCCCAGCTTGGGCGGTCGCCCAAGTGGGCTTGAGCGGTCGCCCATATGCCTTAGGCGGTCGCCCATGTGCCTCCTGCGCGGTCGCCCATCACCTCAGAGACTTCACTCCCTTTTTACCCCTTGCTTGGGCGGTCGCCCATACCTCCTTGGGTGGTCGCCCATGTCAACAGAAGTTCATCCAGTTTCCTTTCTTGCTAATTTCTACCACCGACCACTTAGCATGATTCCTAACCATTATAAAGTAGTAGAACCTAATCTACCCCGGATATGAATTTAATCCTTTTTAACCTAGGTTAAAGTAGAATACTTGGGCCACTTAAGTAATGTGACTCCAACTTGGTAAATTTAGCTTGGATCTTTATAGAGACCATGTATTATTGAATATTGTCTATGTATGGTTGGTTGATGATACCTTGTTACCTTACTTGCATACATATTCATGGATTGTGCTATGCATATTGTATTATATAAATGTTGCACTATGATATTGTTGAACATGAGTATAATTTACCATGTGGTTATATTTCTTATCCCTTTTTGTGGATTATATTTCAAGTAACTATTATGTGCTTAATATTGTGTTAATCAGCTGATGTTGGGGGTATAGCGTAATACGATCAATTAAGGAAAGTGTGACCTAATGTGATCGGATTATGTTATACCTGTGACCGTCCCCTCCTGTGGCCACAGGTTGGGGTTATAGCATCTGTATTGAGCCAAAAGCCTTACAGAGTTGCTACTATCTTATATGGTTCCCTGAAACACGGGTCTTATAAGAAGTGAATAATGCTTAAGCAGTTTACTAAATATTGGGATTTTATCTCCAATGTTGTACGACTATTGTTCAGACGGGAAAAGGTAAACCGAGGTAATGTAAAGTGTTTACAGTTTCTCCAATGTGCTATATGCAACTTGTTATGTGTTGCATCTTACTTGGCATATTGCTGCATTCATAATAGCTTGCTGAGATTTATTCTCACCCCTTTCCCTTTAATGTTTTTAGATTCCGAGACAGGCGGACCGGCCAAGTAAGGGCGGAGAGGAGTTTGGAAGTGATATTTTGGGGATTGCCGGGGTATGCATAGGTTGGCGTAGAAAGTGTATTTTTGGTATATTTCCTTTATGGGTTGTGTATATAAAAACTTAGTTTCTACGTTATAACCGAAATCTTTTGTAACTAAAACAGGTTGTTACTTTCAAAGTTGTTCAACTCATCCTCCAATGTGGAGAGGAGTGGAGTTATTTTGAAATGGTTATGTTAATTGTGTTTAAGTTTGTAAGTTAAATCAAAGTTTTAAAAATGTAGGAAGTTTGAAGTTAGTTTTGGGGACGCTCCAGCTCGGGACACGTGTAGGTTCCGGGTCGGGGTCCTCACAAGCTAAGAAGCAAAATGATGGTTGCTATAACTGTGGCAAGCCAGGTCACTTAGCAAGAGATTGTCGTCTTCCAAGAAGGGAAAGGGGCAACATAAATCAAGCCAACGTCGTTGATGACATGGAACTTGATCTAGCTGCTATGGTGTTTGAAGCCAACATAGCAAAGATGGATGACAATCCAAGAGAATGGTGGATAGACACAGGAGCTACCCGCCACATATGTGCTGACAAAGAAAGTTTCTCAACCTATACTCCCATCACTGGAAGGAAGTTATACATGGGAAACTCTGCTACTTCCAATGTCGTAGGAATTGGAAAGGTTGTGCTAAAGATGACTTCAGGCAAAGTGCTGACTCTTGTGGATGTGCTGCATGTCCCAGACATTCGCAAAAACCTGGTTTCCGGATCGCTGCTGAGCAAGGCTGGATTTAGATTAGTGTTTGAGTCAGATAAGTTTGTATTGACCAAGAATGGTATGTTCCTTGGAAAAGGGTGCTTTGACAAAGGCCTTTTCAAGATGAATGTAATGAATGTTTACCGCCCGAAAGCGAAGAATAAAGGTGTTTCTTATGTTTACTTGTTGGATAGTCATAATTTATGGCATGATAGATTAGGTCACGTAAATCTTAACACAATTAAGAAGTTAGTGAATCAAGAATTAATTCCTATGTCTAAATTCGATTCGACTGACAAGTGTGAAATTTGCGTTGAAGCAAAAATGACTAAGTCATCATTTCCTTCAGTAATAAGAAACACAACACCTCTTGAATTAGTTCACACAGATATATGTGATCTAAAGTTAGTGCAAACTCGAGGTGGGAAAAAGTATTTCATTACATTTATAGACGATTGCACAAGATATTGCTATGTATATCTATTGAAAAATAAGGATGAAGCCCTGGGGGCTTTCCAAACTTATAAGAATAAAGTTGAGAATCAACTTAATGTAAAGATTAAGAAGATTAGAAACGATAGAGGGGGAGAATATGTAGCTCCGTTTGAAGATATATGTTGGGAATCTGGCATTATTCATCAAACAACAGCTCCATATACACCTCAGTCTAACGGAGTAGCTGAACGCAAAAATCGTACTCTTAAGGAGATGATGAATGCGTTGTTAATAAGCTTTGGCTTACCCGATAACTTGTGGGGAGAAGCCATACTCTCTTCAAACTACATTCTTAATAAGATTCCAAAGAAGGGAATTGATAAGACTCCTTATGAATTATGGCATAATCATAAGTCGTCTTATAAATACCTCAATGTGTGGGGGTGTTCGGCTAAGGTCGTAGGACCTAAGCCAAAGCAGGTCAAGATCGGACCTAAAACGATTGACTGCATTTTCATTGGATATGCAAGTAATAGCAGTGCATATCGATTTATAGTGCACAGGTCGAACATTCCTGACATGAATGAAGGAATGCGTCATTCTTTGAGAATATCTTTCCTACTAAAGAAAGGAAAGATGGAAGTTCTAATAAGAGAACTTATGAAACTACAAGTGGTCCTTCTCAAGAAGAAGATGAAAGACCTAGACGTAGTAAAAGGGCAAGAGTGAAAAAGTCTTTTGGTCCTGATTTTCTATCATTTATGTTAGAAAACGAATCAACTACTGCTAAAGAAGCTTTATCTAGTCCGGACGGTCCGTTCTGGAAAGAAGCAATTAACAGTGAGATAGAGTCCATCATGCACAATAATACTTGGGAGTTGGTTGATCTCCCTATGGGATGCAAACCGTTGGGTTGCAAGTGGATCCTTAAAAGGAAGTATAAGGCATATGGATCTATAGACAAGTACAAAGCTTGGCTGGTAGCCAAAGGGTTTAGACAAAAGAAGGGATATGATTTATTTGATATATATTCTCCTGTCACAAGGATTACATCCATACGTACTCTCATTACAATTGCAGCAGTGCATAACCTTGAGATACATAAAATGGATGTAAAAACAGCCTTCTTAAATGGAGAGCTAGACGAAGATATTTACATGGAACAACCTGAAGGGTTCATTGTTCCTGGTAAAGAATGGAAAGTGTGTAAACTTGTAAAGTCGTTGTACGGACTTAAATAAGCACCTAAACAATGGCATGAGAAGTTTGAACGAACAATGTTGTCAAGCGGATTCAAGATAAATGAATGTGACAAGTGTGTCTACATTAAAGGAACGTCTGAATCATTTGTAATTGTCTGTCTTTACGTAGACGACATGTTGATAATGAGAAGTACTCATGAATTAATCATAAATACTAAAGGCATGTTAATGAAGCATTTTGACATGAAGGACATGGGATTGGCTGATGTTATATTAGGAATAAAGATTTTTAAAACATCAGAAGGGATAGTCCTGTCACAGTCCCATTATCTAAAGAATGTACTTCGAAAGTTTGATGCTTTTGATTGCCCTCTGGCTAAGACTCCAGTAGATATGACTCTACACCTAGCCAAGAATAGAGGGAAACCAGTTTCTCAGCTGAAATACGCAAGAGTAATTGGCAGTCTAATGTACTTAACGAATTGTACACGTCCTGACATTGCATATTCAGTGAGCAAACTAAGTAGGTTCACAAGTAATCCCAGTGAGGATCATTGGAAAGCCTTAAACCGGGTATTAAGGTATTTAATGTATACATTAAATTATGGGATACTTTATAATAGATATCCAGCAGTGTTAGAAGAATACTGTGATTACAATTGGATATCTGACACAAAGGACTCCAAATCCACAAGTGAATATGTCTTCACGATAGGTGGAGGAGCGGTATTGTGGAAATCTTCCAAACAGACGTGTATAGCTAGATCCACGATGGAATCTGAGTTTATAACTTTGGATAAAGCAGGAGAAGAAGCCGAGTGGCTTAAGAATTTCTTGGAAGATATTCCGTGTTGGAACAGGCCGGTGCCTGCAGTCCCAATACATTGTGACAACCAATCAGCAATTGGAAGGGCACAAAGTAGTATGTACAATGGTAAGTCTAGACACATTTGTCGTAGATATAATACCATTAGACAGTTGATCTATAATGGCGTTATCGCTGTTGACTATGTGAAGTCAAAGGATAACTTAGCGGATCCGTTTACCAAGGGTATAAACAGAGATCAACTGATAAAATTGTTAAGAGGAATGGGTTTAAAATCCACAACAAAAGAACTTATAGCGGACATTGAACCTTGAGAATTAGAGGTCCCAAAACCCAGGTTCAATGAGACAACCAAGTTATAATGTTCAGTCGAAATACTTGGAACCTGTTTCAGTCTCATTCCTAGAACATCCAAGTGTTAGTACCTGCAACAGTGGTGAGGTTAAGTTGAGAAAACTTTTAATGATTCTTATACCTAAGAGGTGGAGTATAGCAGGATGTAACGACCCTAACCCTAGGCCCTAATTTTAATATCATATTGTGAGCTTTTAATATTATTGTTAATATTATGTGTCCATTTTTATATACTTTATTTCTTATATTAGGATAAAATCATAGATAAATTAAATAAAGAACTTTAGGAGAAAATAAAAATAGAAATTTGATAAATAGTAAGAGGAGGTTAAAATGGGTAAAATAAATAAAGGAAAGAAGTAAAGGGTTTGAGTGTAGATTGGGGAAAGCCTCATTTAATTGGGAGTGAGGGGGGGGGAGGGCATACCCTTGAATCTCTCCCCATACTCCTTCATGCCTTTTTCCCTCACTCTTAATTATTAACCTCCCCATCTCTTATTCTTCATCTTCCTCCTTCATTTCCTCTTACTTCCTCCTAGAAAAAATCCCCCATGGAAACCTCCTTCCAATATCTTCCTTCCAAAAATGGTAGTTAATCCAATCCTTCTCCATTTTATGATCCGGGTGTACTTCCATGTTCGTAGAGGCAAGGGAAATACATCAAGTTAGACAAATCATGGTTTCATCTCATATTACTAAGTAAGTTATTATGACTTCTTTCTAATAATTGCCCACTTTATGTGTTAATTAATCTCTTGTTGAAAGAAGATGATTTTTGGTATTTTGAATAATGATATTTGAGTTGGAATTGATCTTAAGTTGTAAATTTGTGATCTAAGTTGAAAGAAGAGTGGTATAGAGTAATTGGGAAAATTAAGGGTTTAAGAGTAAGGATTTAATGTGGGTTTGGCCAAGTATTAGAGTTAGGAAGTGAATTATTATGATATTTCCTTTCTTTAAATGCTCATGAAATAATTATTGTGTTATTGTTGTTATAATGGTTATTTGATACTTTGAAAATCTTCTTGGAGTTGATAAATTGATTAATGATAAAGAATGATGTTGTTGTTAAGGAAGTTGATCAATAATGTAAGAAAATGGGTTGAGTTAGATTAAGATGGTAGATCTTGAAAAATGATAGTAAAATGGGTGGAAAACCAAGTGATAATGATTTATGTTAGGATATGATATCTTGGGTTTAAATGATTTAGGATGAAGTTGTGAAGTGAGAAAAGTCCTTTTGGTGTTCATAAAATAAGAGAGATGGATGAAAGGGAAAAGAAAATAGGTTCAAGGGGGTTAGAATTCTGGGCAAGGGTTGAATCGGCTCTTGGGCGGTCGCCCATGGGGGCTTGAGCGGCCGCCCATGTGGCCAGTAAGGTGTGTGCTTTTCCTTCCTTCTTGGGCGGTCGCCCAAACCATCGTGTGCGGTCGCCCATCACCTCAGCAACTTCCATTCCCTTTGAAATCTCACTTGGGCGGTCGCCCAAGTGGAGTGGGCGGTCGCCCATGTCATCAGACCTTTCCCAGTTTCTGTTCTTGCTGATTTTTACCGACAACCTCGTGGCATGATTAATAACCATTATAAATTAATAGAACCTAACCCAACCCGGATATGAATTAATCCTTTTTAATCTAAGTTAAAGTAGAATACCTTGGCTAGGCCATGATGTCTTATTTGATCAAAATGGAATTGTTGGAAGTAGGTCTTGCACTGTTATGAATATTATTCAAGGATGAGTAATGACTTCGTAATAATGGTTTATGGTTTAGGGTGGCCTTACTTGCTCCCATACCTTGGTGATTAGTTGAACAGTGTAGAGACTATAATCACACTATTATGTTGGTTAGAAATATATATGTGTTACATCGATATATTGTATCCCAATTGTGGATTATCTGGCATGTTGATTATATTGTATCCCGGTGTGGATTATGTGGTTATATTGTTACCTTAATTGAATTCATATTCATCGATGGTATTATGCATAGTGTATTAAATGGTTGTTGCACTATGGTATGGATTAGCATGAGTATACATTACCATGTTGTTATATTATTATCCCTTTTTGTGGATTTATTTCAAGTATCTATCATGTGCTTGAACGAGTATATATGATTAGGGGGTATAATGGAATTCAATCAATTATTGATTTGTTCTATAAGTGATTGAAGGTTCATTATACACGTGACTACCCTCTGTGGCCACTGAGTGGGGGTGCTAGCCGCTGTATTGAGCCAAAAGCCTTACATGCCGCTGCAATTTGGTGTACCGGTGGAATGCTCTGTATGAAGCCAAAAGCTTTACAGTAGCGATGATATTATATGATACTCTGAATAAGGGTCATATAAGTATCCTATTTTCTTATATGGATCTCTGGGGTATGAGACCTATAAGCGGTGAATGTGCATGGGGGCAATTCACCAAAGAGCGGAGTTTACTCCCACGTTGTACGACTTATTGTTCAGACGGGAAAGGTAAAATGAGGTAACGTAAGCTGTTTACCGCTTTCATAATGTGTTATGTGCTACCATGCTATGTGTTGCATCTTGTTTGGCATCTTGCTGCATTCATAATAGCTTATTGAGATTTATTCTCACCCTTCCCTTTTACTGCTTTAGATTGTACTGAGACAGATGACCTGAACCAGTGAGGCCGGGAAAAGAGTTTGGACTCTTGCTTTTGGGACTTATCAGGATAGGTATATGAGTGAGTTGTCGGGAGTCATATTTAAGTATTACTCTTTTATAAGTTGTAAGGAAAACTCTTTTGTCAAACAATGTTAATTAGGATTTTCAATGTAATTAATCAAGTATGGTTATTAAAGTATTTGTTTAAATTCCTCCAAGTGGAGATATTATTATTTGATTTTTTTTATGGAAAATTTAGAATTTGTTTTCTTGTAAAGGCAAATAAAAGTTTTTAAAAAATATAAGATGAGTTTTCTTAGTTTGAGCTTCTCAAGCTTGGGACACGCGTTAGGTCCCGGGTTGGGGTGCTCACACAGGATACACGTAATAGTAGAATCACCTATCTAAGTGAGAAGTAATAAGGCCGCTTCTAAAGGAACACTTATGAATAAGATACGGTCCAGGGTCGAAATGGACAAAAACGTGAGAACAAAAGTGTTAGACAATTATTGTGTAAGTACTATTGTCTTGGTATACACTATACAGTCACTAGTTCTAAGCATCACGCTACTAAATAGCTAGTATATCCGATAATATTTTGCTAGGGAAAGGTTCAAGGCCACAAGCTACCTATCCTAATGCAATAATGGTTCGTCAGAACTTCTGAACGAATCAGCATTCATGCACGCATTAATTGTCATTCATGTGGGGAATTGTTGAAAATAATTTTGGTAACTTGGTTGGACCAAGTTTTGACCTAATTATTAAATAAATTTCTGTTATTGGAAAATGAAATAAGTTACAAATATGGAATCTACATTTGGTGTAGATTAAGAAAATGCATTTATTTTCTCAAAATCATTTTCGGGTGAATGAGAAATTAATAGCCAAAGATTGTAACTTGAAATGGGTAAATGAAGAGTTTATGAGATATGAAAGAGTTATCCCATATTGCTTTGAAATATAAAGTAATGCTAGTATTAAAGTGGATGCTTCCAAAGAGGAGTCATCAAGTTGTTCCTCCTTGGGCCAACCTAGTTAGACAATTGGGCCAACCATGCAAGTAGTAGCCCAATTGTGCTAGTTTTGTACTAGCTCAATTTGGACCACTACCGCGAAGGCCATAATGAGCATTTTAGGGCGCACTTTGCACTTAAACTTTTGACAAAAGTTCGCTCGTGCATGGTCCGATTTGGTGGTGGCTCGGTCCAGGTTCATTGGGTCTCGGCTATGTTGGATAGGCATTGGCCCATGCGAAATGGGCTTGGAGTGGCCATGGCCCGCGGATCGGATCCGCACCAACTTGCCTGGGCGCGGGTCGGTTGGCCTAGGGTCGCGTCCGAATGAACCAGGTCAGATTCAGATGAATCGGACGGTTCATGGAATCGGTTCGGGTGGGCAGATCAGGTGTATCTATACGATCCAACGGTCTAGATTCGCCAGATTCAAAGTTGTGACATTTGACAGAAAGTTAGAACTCTTCAATATATATAAAAGGCCCCCCAAGTTGTCAATTCATTTCATCAATTCATCCAAAACATTAAATATTCAGTTAAATATCATCTTGTAGCATTCTTCCTCCCTTCAAAGTTCAGAAGTTCAAAACACCGATTAAGTTCGCCGAGTCTTTTGATTTGAAGTGCTTCTATCAAAGACGATAAGTCGTTTTATCTTACGAGAAGATTGCTAGCAACCGTAAGCACTTAAACGGGACAATATCTTCTTGCGAAAATTGTGTTCAACACAAGACTCGACTTTCGATTATTTCAATTTCCACATTTATTAATATTAGTTATTATTTTGCTATTTTCGAGAAAGCCTTTTCAAATATTGTTTTTAATATTTTTTCAACAGAAGAAAGGTCCAATATTTACTCTATTTTTTTTATTTACTTAAGAAAAAAAAAACACATTCATTATTATTATGAGCTTCAAAAAACTATTGTTATTATGATTGATAATATTTTCTTCAAGAAATTTTGTTCCTAAACATTTTTTTTATAGTTAATTATTTTTTTGAAAGTTAATAGCAAAAATCTTTATGACTTTTTCCAATAAAAACTAATCTTTTCAAAATAACTTTTAAATTCAATATGTTCATTTATTTTTGGACGGAGCAAGTAAGATACTGCATCAACTTATTGACATGGTATATTGATTCAATGGTAAAATCATGAAATATATATTGGTCTGTTTTATTTTCAAACCTTAATCTCTATACCTTTTCAAGGAATTAATAAACAAAATTGGATTAGAAAGATTCTTTTGAGTGGACGAAGAAAGATTGACTTTTATTGGTCGTCCTGTACAATTCATAGCAAAGTTTACTAAATTTCTCCCCCAACTTTTTAACTTCCAATGTCTCTCTAGCTTGTTCATCAATATTATCTCTATGAATATTTTCTCTCTCTCTCTCTCTCTCTCTCTCTCTCTATATATATATATATATATATATATATATATATATATATATATATAAATATATATGAGGGTTAGCCAGAGAAAGAGAAGTTCGAAGCAAGAGAGAGAGAGAGAGAGAAAGCTATATACACATATAGTCTTCTTGATGAGCTCGGATCAGCTAGACCGGATCCAAGCTCGGTCTGATCCAAAAGCTCAGCATGATGTGGCGTATCCTAGACCGCCAGAGTCAAGACCATAGACAGATAGACCCTCGAGGTCAAGACCGCGTTCCTCTCATCCCATCCCAGTTCAGACCGAAGGGATCCAGACCGTCAGCCAGGTGACCGCGGGAGTTATGACCGTCCCATCCGTGCCTGCGTCAAATACCATTGATCGCGCCCAAAATGTTGACTGCGGTCTTATCCCACACTCCCGGTTGTCTCACCAGACTCCCGGTTAATTTCAAAGCTTATTGAGCAAGTTACTTACTGGCTCTGACAGTGAATCTTCCTTCTCTGACAGAGCCAATCTGATGCGGACACGTGTATCTGATCAAAGACTAAGATACCCTTTAGGGCTGACCTCATGGCTTACGTCAGCGAGCAGCTTCCCATTGCCTATAAATAGAAGACCTTTGTCCCCTTGGACAAGGTAAGTGCCAAATTGATATTGTAAGTCATATTACTCAAACCCTAAACACATACACACACACTCTAAGACATTCCAAGGTCTTATTCTCAAGTTATTATATCCTTCTTGATATCTTATCCTCACACCCGAGGGCCTGAGTTGGATTAACATCCGACTTTGACCTTAACGATGTTTTTCTTTGTTGTTTTCTAGGTACACTATAAATATATCCTGCCAGATATCCTTCAACTGCTCCGACCCATAAAACCCAGGCGTCATCAGTGGTTCCATTGCCAGGAAAAATCATAATTTTCGTGTAAATTTTTGTGTCAAAACACCCATCGTGTTCTAAACACTCACTGTCAAAAAGCTATTCTTTTTCAGCCCTTTTCTGACAAAATGTCTAAAACTCTTGGAAATGCCAGTTATTTGACAATCCTTGAAGGTGACCAAGCTTCTCCTTCAAATATCAATCCTACGAGGCCAAGCACCTCAGCCTTTCTCAGGTTGGGGGGTCGTTCTCAAAGTTTGAACAGCCTCTCCCCTGCTTAAAGGGGTCTAAAGAGGCTGACGGAGGAAGCCAGGGCCGAAAAGGCCCTCCTAATTACTGGCCCAAAAACTCCCCACACTCCCAAAACTCCTATTCCTTCCCCAAACACTCCTCTTACTACAGAACTGATCCTCAAAAGACAGGAAGCCCTGGCCGCAAGGTCCAAACTGGTAGCTGAGGCCATGGCCATCAATGATGCTCAGTTGAATTTAGTAGAGCTGGAAGCAAACGGCGGAGTACCCCTCCCAGTAGGGTCCCAAAGGTTCTCCCAACGAGTCCCCGCTAACTCGCTTGCTAGTCAAGCTAGGAGGGAAAACGGGCAGAACCAACCCTCAACCGTGACCAGGCAGAGATGGAGGATGTTGTGGAAGTTTATGATAGCGAGGAGAAAGGGGAGGAGGCTCAATCCAATCACCGTGCGAAGTTCAAAGCCAGATCCGTGGCTTACGCCAGGGGGAAGACCGTGACTTCACGTGCTAAGAAGCCAAGGGTGGATGACCAGAACCCAAAATTTGTCAAATTCATGCACCAAATGTGGGAAATCCACCAGAAAATGGCCCAGAAGTGTGGCCGCACTATGGTTGCATTTAGTGACAAAATTACCCGGTCACCCATTCAGAAAGGGAAACCCCCCCAGATGGAAACGTTTGATGGCTCAAAAAATGCCAAGAGTCATATGGGGCGATTTGAAGGGCAGGTGGCCCTATTCTCTTCAGATGAGGCGGTGATGTACAAGGCCCTGGCCGCGACATTCACGGGCAAAGCATTATCTTGGATGTTGGCCCTTAAACCCAAGTCCATCAAAACCTAGAATAAGTTCAGGCACCTCTTCCTGAACGCATTTGCTGGGACAGGAGAGCCCGTAAGACCCAAGACAGAACTGGTCCAAGTCAAGCAAGCTGCGACGGAGACCACGAAAAGCTACATCTCTCTGTTCAGGAAAGTGAGCGAGCAGATTGTAGATCTAGAAGAGGGTGACATCCGGCTTTGCTTTGAAGGCGGTCTCTCTTCCAGCTTCTTAAAAATGAACTTTGCCTCCAAAAGGCCTAAAAGTGTGGAGGAGATGTATGAGAGAGCTTCGGCCATTGCCTCAGCAGAAGAGCCCAATGAGACCGCTGCTCGCGGTCCAGTTAAAGAGAGGACCAGCCAGGTCCAGGAGACAGGCCAGGGATCTGCCCACGGCAACAAACAAGGAAAAAATTGTAGCCGTGGGACGGACAAGCTCCGGAAATTAACGGAAGAGACAGTTTTCACTCCCCTCAATGATTCGCGAGCAGCCATTATGAGAACAATGGAACTTCCCCCTCCTCCACCCATGGGCAGAAAGCCGAATGAGAGGAGTAGGGCAAAATTCTGTGAATATCACAATGATCAGGGTCACAGCACTGAAGATTACTTTCGGCTGAAATGAATCATTCAGCAGAAAATCAACAATAGGGAGTTGACAAAATGGGTACAGGGCCATAATGCATATATTGCCAATAATGCCAATAATACCCAACGGGCACGAGCACTACGTGGCCCCGATAGGAAAGAGAGAGAGACAACGAGGACGATGATGAGGTAGGTGATTATGAGATTAATTTAATTGATGAAGAAGCTCCATTCAACAAACAACTCTCCCTCTAGATCAGGACCTTGGAGAAAGTCTTCTTGATCCCCCCCCCCCATGGCTCCGGAAGAGGAGCAAGAAATTAGGTTCAAAAGGAGTGAACTTGCCTCCACCCTTTTTCACTCTACTCAGCCCCTCACCCCCCGCATGAGAATCAACCGAGCAAACATTGGCCGAGTTTTGATTGATACAGGTGTGGCAGAGACATCCTCTACTATCATACTTTAGTAGGGATGAAGATGACCGAGACCCACTTGACTCCTTACGCCGGTATGCTCGAGGGATTCACAAATCACGCTGTTAGGGTGAAGGGGACAATGGAGTTTGAGGTAACCATTGGGGAAAAACCCATGCAGAAGATAGCCAAAGTCACTTTTATGGTGGTTGATCTCCCTTCCCAATACAATGCTATCCTAGGCGTGACCGCTCAGGCCGCATTAGGAATAGTTGCTTCCGTTCCCCACCAAAGGATCAAATTTAATACTCCGGGCGGAGTTGCTATGATCAAGAACCAGCCCGGGAGATTTCACGGATGGTGGAGGAGAAACGGAAGGCAAAAAAGGGCAGAGTTCCTGCCCGCAGAAAGAGGGCAAGGATAAACAAACAAAGGGTAAAGGCAAAGAAATTATTCCGCCACCCGTACTAATTGGCATGATTTCTTTCCATTCCACGAAGGTGGAGCTCAAGATGAGCAGAAAAGCCAAGAACTTGGCCCCCATTGAGGGGGGATATATTGATCGAGGAATCCTGGGGGAGATAGATAGAGAGGTGATATACTCCATGACCGCCCTGCCCAAGGCAAGGGCCAACCCCCCAGCCATTGAAATTGACTCCCTCCACAATCGAGAAATCAGCGACCTCAGGCCTAATGATGAGCTCAAGGAAGTGGTAATCAATTTCCACTACCCCGAGCAAACAGTTAAGGCCGGGCTGGAAATTCACCCAGAAGAGAGGAGGATCTTGATAGAATTACTCCGAAAAAACTGTGATGTGTTCGCATTGAGGGTGGAGGACATGCAGTGCAGGGGATCAGCGAGGACGTAATCCTCCATAAAATTAATGATGACCCCACCTTCAAGAACATACATCAGAAATCGAGGTACTTCTCTCCGGATAAGGAGATCGCAATAAAGAAAGAGGTTGAAAAGTTGCTTAAGGGGGGGGGGATAATTAAAGAAATCTCTTATCCTAAGTGGCTAGCAAACGTGGTCATGGTAAAAAAGGTCAATGATAAATGGAGGATGTGCGTTGATTTCACTGATCTCAACAAAGCATGCCCCAAAGATTGCTTCCCTCTTCCTCGCATAGACCGATTGGTAGATTCGATAGCCGGACACAGAGTCCTTAGCTTCATTGATGCATATTCCGGCTATCATCAAGTCAAAATGGCTCCCGAAGACGTCCCCTCAGTAGCCTTCATTGCTACGGGCAAGACGTACTGCTATACAATGATGCCCTTTGGGCTGAAAAATGCAGGAGCCACCTACCAACGAATGGTTAATATTGTCATTAAAGACCAATTGGGCAGAAACCTTGAGGCCTACATTGATAACATGGTCATAAAGACAAAAGAAAACTCCGACGAGCTCGACGTGGAGGAAACTTTCTCTAACTTGCGCCGCAACAACATGAAATTGAACCCCCTGAAATGTGCTTTTGGGATCAAAGCGGGAAAGTTTCTCGGATTCATGGTCAATCAGCGAGGAATTGAAGCTAATCCTGAAAAAATTCAAGCGCTGTTGGACATGAAACCTCCTGCCTGCGTAAAAGATGTGCAAAAGCTAAATGGGCGCATCACCGCATTAGGCCGCTTCATCTCGCGGTTTGCAGAGAGATGCCTCCCCTTCTTCAAAACTCTTAAAGGGGGAAGAAAGCGGACGAATTCGCATGGAACCAGGAATGCGGTCTGGCTTTTGAAGAATTGAAGAGGTACCCCTGGGCAAATTTCTATTTCAACAGCTTCTAAGTGCTCCTGGGAAGAGCTTTTTTCTATTTTTAGCAAGCTATCGATCCGGGCAAGAGGCCGGCCTGCTCTTGTAAGGGAGGAAAATAACTCCCAAAAACCAGTTTATTATGTATCTAAGGCACTGTCCGGCGTAGAAGGGCGTTATCTAAATATAGAAAAATTAGCTTACGCCTTGCTTGTATCTGCTCGAAAATTAAGAGCTTACTTTTCTGCACATCATATAACTGTACTCACTGAGGCCCCACTTAGAAAGGTTTTACATAAACCAGAGTCCTTGGGGAGAATGTTAGCTTGGTCTATAGAGCTCACTGAGTTCCAGATCACCTACTCCCCGAGAAGGACAATCAAAGCGCAGGCCTTAGCTGATTTTGTAGCAGAAACGTCATTTAAGCTAGCGGACAGCGACCTGGAAAAGAGAAAGCGAACAGAGTCAGAAGAGGCCCAAGATAGCTCAAACACAGAGATTATATAGCCCAAAGAGCATCCAGAAGAAGTTTGGACTTTATTCGTGGACGGATCTGTGAGAAAGTTAATGAGTGGAGCGGGCATACTCTTGATCGCACCTTACGGGGAGAAATTCAAAAGAGCCTTGAGATTCAAGTTCGAAGCATCGAACAATCAGGCTGAGTATGAGGCGATTATAGCAGGAATGGAATTGGCTAGAGACTTGGGAGTTCAAAATATTGAAATAAATAGCGACTCTCAGCTCATAGTAAATCAAATCAAGGGGGAGTATGACACGATCAACCCAGTGCTAAATCAGTACTGCGGTTTAGCCAAAACCCTTCTCAAAAATTTCACATACTATGAGCTGAACCAAGTAATGAGGGAGGACAACACAGAAGCTGACCTCCTCTCTAGAATAACCGATCAAGAAGACGTGGACTTAGATACGGACTTTCTAATAGAATTCACAGAGGGACCTGCTATAGATCGGATTCAGATAAGCAATATCGAAGATCAGGAAAGGGATTGGGTAGATGAAATCAAGGATTACATTGAGAAGCAAACCCTCCCTGAAGATCAAGCGAAGGCTAGAACCATCAAAAAGGTGTCCGCGAAATACCTCATCCTAGACGGAATATTATTTCAGCGATCATTCACATGCGTCAAAACTGACATGGTCACCAATTTACTCTACGAGGTCCATGAAGGAGTTCGTGGTGGACATCCTGGTGCTCGCACTCTCTCAGACAAAATTAAATTCCAAGGATTTTATTGGCCGACGATGAGGAGAGATGCAGAAGAGTACGTGAGAAAATGTGACAAATGCTAGCGGTTTGCGGAGATCCCTAGACTCCCATCAACAGAGCAGACTTTGGTCATACCATCGTGGCCATTTGATACGTGGGGGATTGATCTAATAGGACCGTTCCCAGCTGCTTGAGGAGGCATTAAGTACGCCGTAGTGGTCGTGGATTATTTTACAAAGTGGACTGAAGCAAAGGCCTTAGCCACTATCTCTGAAGAAAATGTTATAAACTTTGTTCACGATCACATCTGGTGTAGATTTGGGATCCCACGAGCAATAGTCTCGAACAATGGCACTCAGTTCTCAACAAAATTCACAGATGAATATGAGAGAATGAGAGTACAACATCGCCAGTCCGCAGTGGCTTATCCCCAGGGGAACGGCCAAGCGGAGGCAGCAAACAAATTAGTTCTGTCTGCCCTAAAGAAATATTTGGAAGGACGAGGAGGACGGTGGCTGGACGAGCTCCAGACCGCGTTATGGATTCTCCGCACTACGATCAGAAATTCAACGGGCGAAACTCCTTTCTCACTCACGTATGGGTCAGAGGCAATGGCTCTAGTTGAGGTAGCTCTACCCTCGTACAGAGTCACATACTTCAATGAGTCTCAAAATGAGGCAAACAGAAGATATGACCTGGACGATCTCGAAGAAAAGAGAATACGAGCAAATGAAAAAAAATGGTGAATTACAAGCAAAAAGCGAAGAAGCATCATGATAAAAGAGTGAGTAAGAGAAGTTTTTCAGTTGGAGATTGGGTACTCAGAAACGTTGAAGTACAAGGGACCCAAGCTGGTTTCCACAAACTCTCCCCGAAATGGGAAGGTCCGTACGAGGTTACCCAAATAATCAAAGAGGGTACCTACAGATTGCGGACACATGAAGGAAAAGACCTCAAAAACGCTTGGAATAGTGATCACCTTAGAAAGTATTTCTTTTAAAAATCTTTGTATTAAGTAAGGTTGATAGAGGCAATGAATGTATGAATATCAAGGAAATTTTTGCACAAAACTGTTATAGAATTGTTGTAACAAAACTCATGGAATGGAGAGGTGTAAAAGCCCAAAAATTGTGTCAATCCATAGTTATTCCCACCAGTCTCAAAAGCTAAAGTGGATGCCTGCAAACGGGTGACAGCGGGTAAAAGGGCAACCATATGAGTCCCTACCCGCTGATGCGCAAAGATCCATTAAGATCGCACGCCTATATGTGTACAAAGGCCATTAAGCCCGTACTCGATCGCGAACAGGACTCTCTATCCTGACCGCGTGAACCACCAGAAATAAGTGGATATAGATGCAAGTGGGGACAAAGGCCAGTGCCCGTACCCACTAAATGCGCGTAGGCCTTAGGTGGCTGATGACCGCACGCCTGTATGTACAAAGGCCAACATATGAGACCGTTACATGATCGCCACAAGACTCCAAAGAGTCAAACCGCGTGAACCACCATTAAGTGGATACAGATGTCGGTAGGTTAAAGGGCCGATATGCCCCTACCTACTGTTGCGTGGACTATTGCCTCACGACCACAATCTCCTTGCCCAATGAAAGTAGCTTGCCTTGGCTCTTTTAAAATTATGCCACGGATTTGAAAATCTAAATAAGCGTAAGTGGAAAGTGATCAAAAAAGTTTTAAAAGCCAAATAGACAAAATGAGGTCAAGACCTCAAAAATTGTCCAAGGCCATAACAAGCGCGATCATAGAGAAAAAGGGCTGACTCTCACAAAAAACTCAGACAGTTTTGAATAAAGAGTTATAAACACATAAACGCGGTCAGAAGGCCTGCCATACCCATAAACCACGACATTGAGTAAAAAATAATTGTTCCAAGTCGTAAGCTGAAAAAAGAAAAAACAAGAATACAAGCTTGTAAAAAAGTGTTGATATAAGTATCAAAGTATTCAAGTATTTCCGAAAATTGAAACATCCTAAAAAGATGAGCAGTTAAGAAAATACTTCTCATAAATGGATAAAAATGATTACAAACATCCTAAAAATCTATTTACAGAAGAAGAAAAATAAAAAGCCTAAGCTATAAGCTGGGTAGACTCAGGAACCTTCTCCTTGGCCGCTTCAGACTCAGGCGTGGGAGAAGGAAGATTGGCAGTGAGAGTAAGATCAGTGATCGGAGCCGGAAGAGTTGAGGGTTCAGTTGGAGCTTGAGCAAGAGCTGGCCGTGGTCCGAACAAATCGCTAAGTGCAGGCCCGTTAGGAAACAGGCAAGCAGCAGCTTCTTTGTATGATAGTTTTTCGTCTCCAAACCTCATCCTATCCATTTCGCAGTTGAGGCTTGTAGCGGTGACCGCGGCAATAGGAGGCAGAGACGAGGCCGCTGCAAGCTCTAAATTTTTTACCTTCTCCTCAGCCAGAGGGACCAAGGCATGCCCGGGCAGGCAGAGAGCGTCAATGGAGATCAATGAGCCTATTAATGCCAACTGCTCCACTGAGAACTTGCCCGTGCCAGCAAATTTCCGTAGCTGCGTTTGGCAGGCAATCTCGTACTGTGCAGAAGCTTCAGCCGATATCTCGTCCTGATATTCCTCGGACTTTTTAAATTCTTTAACTGCCTCCTTGCGGGCAGCGAGCAGTTGGGAGTCCCTCTCCAGCTCAAACTGCCTCAGGGGTAGCAGCTGCTATGAGAGCTCGTCAGCCTTAGCCTCCAAGACCAAGACTGGCTTCTTGGAGGCCTCCAACTTATTCGCTAGCTCAGCGTTCCTCTTCTCCAGGTCCTCCTTCTGCCCGCGAAGAGCATCCCTTGCCCCCTTGGCCAGATCCTTCTCGGCCACATCAAGCCGACCTATAAAGCCCTTCAAATCTGCCTCCTTCTCAGTAATGGAGTCAGACAGGGTCTTCACCTTCTCCTCAGCCTTGTTCAGCTCTCTGCACTTATCTGCCAGAATTCTCGTCTGCTCGAAGTAGTCAGCGGCCTGCTCATCCGAGATCTCTCTCAGCCGCATAATTTTATTACCCGCCTGCATAAGAAAGGATCAGTAATCGAGATAAAGGTTGAGAGTCCAAGGTTGGAGTTGAAAAGAGGGACAGGTCTTACCTCAGTAAAAGCAAGGCCAATATCCCCCATAAGAGTAGTAGCATTCTCCTTGACGGCTACACTCTTATAGAAGTCAGGAGCGTAGAGCCAGTTCAGGAGACCAAGCCCGACGACAGATTGATGTGGCTCGCGGGCATAGAGATCCACCCCTTTGATTATGGTCCCCTCCTCCAGTTTTTTCTTTAGTGCCCACGCTTGGTCGCGTGTGCTGAGGGGCGCGAGAGGGTAGGAGGTGGAGCAGATCATTCCCCCCTTGTTGAAGCAGGGGCTGGCGCAACAAAAGTGGAGGCTTGGGCATATGTGCCCTCCCCCTTATGAGCTTTTTGCGCCCTCTCCTTGGCAGAAATATCCGCGTCAGAGGCAGACCTCTTCCTCGGAGGATCAGTTTGATCGGTATGACCTGTGGATATGGTGTGGTCAGTTGGAATGGATCCGCGTACAATAGAAGCAGGGGGAGGACCCCTGGGGGGTCGAGGCAAACCCTTGGTAGTAGGGATTCCATTAACTCCGGCCAGAGTGGAGCCGAAGGATCTGTTAGAAACGGGCATAGACACGCCCTTGCCAGCAGCTCTGCCCAAGGCAGCTTGCCTGGCCGCTGCCTCCCTCTCTTGCTGGCTCAATTTTTTGGCCTTCAGTTTAGTTGCGCTAAGCTTGGCCATCTAAGGAATAATCGGCTGAATCTACTCTGAAAGAAAAAAGAGCTGGTTAAAATGCAGTCTGAGAAATCAAAAAACAAGTAATAGCAGTTTTCTCAAAGACAGAATAGAGACCGATCTATTCCGGAGTTTCACATTCCGCGCCCATCATGCATGTTCTGCAATCAACCTCAAAATCATAAAATTCATGCACCCTCCAATCGGGGTCACGAAGCTGGGGCCCAATGACTACTCTAGGGGCATAGTAGCTACCCTCCCTCCGAGGGGCCACCCTGAGTAGATCAACAAAGGCTCACTATTCACAATAGCGCTCACATCAAAAATGGGCTGCACCCCCTCGGTGATGTACTTGGCCAAGTAAGTCTCCAGGGCAACTTGTAGGGCCTCGGACAGATCTGGACTAGGATAGGAGCGGGCAGACACCCTAACAGGAACAGGACTAGAAGGTCTTGAAAAGGACCACCCAAACCTAGACTCTATGACCAAGATGTTCCTCTGGTTCCAATGGTCAAATTTATTGGTAAGAGCAGAAAAGGTTCGGGTAGAGTTGTTCTTCGCTTTTAGGCTCAGGTTGACCTTGGTAATTTGATTCTGGTAGAAGGCATAAAGCCCAGAGAGGGAAGGTTCGTAGCCCAAAACCCTGCAAATAGCTATGAAGGAGACTAGGGCTCTAACGACATTAAGGGTCAGGTGATCGGGAGACAACCGTTGAAATCGAGGAAGCGGTTGATGAAGGGATCAAAGGGAAGTCTCAATCCATTCTCGATCTGGGCCCCGTAGAAAACACATGCCCTATTGTCCTCGCGGACATCAACTACCATCTCCGGTCTCAGTTTTCCTTTCTTCGTCTCCACCTCCTGAAGAGGGCGGACACGGAAGGCATTTGGGTCAACAACATAAGTGGTATAGATTTCTTGCTCCCAGTCAGTAGGGGCCGCCTCCTTGGCTTTCCTCTTCTTGCCGCGGCCAGGATTTGCCTTAACCACATGACTCTTACCACGGGCATCAGCCTCCTCCTCAGAATCTTCCCCGAAGGCATCAACGATCCTCGTTGCCTTCTAGGACGTGCCTGCTGCCATGCGGTCTTCCTCCTCGCGGTTATATTCCATCGTCTCCGCGCTCTGAGAGCCAAAGAGACTGGAAGATGACCCCCTTGAGGGTTCAACCTCAGCTTCATCCTCTCCGCCTCCGTCCACCTCCATTTCACCACCGTCATTATCACTACTACTCAGGTCCACTACAGGCACATCAGGGGCCTCGGTCTGGACCTCGGGAAAAACAGTGTTCAAAGGTTCAACGTCTAGGGGAGCGCTCAAATCTTCTGCGGCCAGGCACTGGTACTTATTCATTTAGTCAAGATCCATGAGGGCAACTCTCTCCCAGTTAGTTATCACTCTAGGGTTGCGAATCGATCTCCTCACCAGTTTAACGGCGTTCAAAGCCTGATCCCTCTCTCGGGGAAACCTGCACAGAACCCCCATCACAAAATTTCTTAATATACTGGTATCCCCCAACACCAATATATCACCGTTCACAATCAGCTTCTTCTCGCCTCCCACAACCGGGTTGGGACAAAGGGCTCCCACTGATATTTCTCACAAAAATAATGAAAACACTCCAGAGACAGCCTCAACCACCCAAAGGCCACCTTCCTATATATGCCTCCTGACTGTTTACAAACAACAAAGAGATCTGGAGTGGTTCCATCTCCTAGTTCTACCGGACGGACTGGACCAAACTGACGGGTCATCATCAAGTCCCAAGTAGCAGAAAGAGATGAAGGAGAAGAAATTAAAGACAAAATTACCTACGGATTAAGACG
The DNA here is from genome assembly GCA_022495995.1 of Adenophora triphylla var. japonica. Lineage (NCBI taxonomy): Eukaryota > Viridiplantae > Streptophyta > Magnoliopsida > Asterales > Campanulaceae > Adenophora > Adenophora triphylla. The sequence continues at coordinate 196,736 of JAFEMH010003712.1, forward strand.
GGGAGCAAGGAAGCGCTAAGCAAAGGCAACAATTTCTCTCTCTAATGGCAATATAAGAGCTTGAAGGTGATAAAGGGGTGAAAGGGCTGAAGGGTTTTGTATTTATAGGCCTACCAATACGGGTCAACCCGTATTAATTAGCCCACAAAACCGTTCCCCTCGAGTCTCGAACCGGCGCCAAACGTATTAATTGACACGTACCCTCCGTACCTGCCACGTGCTGTCGCTTCGCCTGCCAAGGGGCCCACCAGATTAACCGGGAGGCAGAGCAATAAAGCTTCTACAAGCTTCCTCACGTGCCCCTCACGTGTGCCTATTTGCACGGGAGGCAGATCAAAACCAGTGGAAAACACCAACACTGGTGCCCGCCTAAGGCGCGATCTGGCAAAAGCGAGCTTAACTAGTAGCTCCTCGCTCAGACCATAAATAATCACTCACTTGGAGCTAGGGGCCACTGATGAGCATGGATCAGCTAGACCGGGCCCAAGCTCGGTCTGGTCCAAAGGCCCAGCATGATGTGGCATATCCTAGACCGCCAGAGTCAAGACCGCGGACAGATAGACCCTCGAGGTCAAGACCGCGTTCCTCTCATCCCATCCCAGTTTAGACCGCAGGGATCCAGACCGTCAGCCAGGTGACCGCGGGAGTTATGACCGTCCCATTCGTGCCCGAGTCAAATACCATTGACCGCGCCCAAAATATTGACTGCGGTCTTATCCCAGACTCTCGGTTTTCTCACCAGACTCCCGGTTAATATCAAAAATCTTATTGAGCAAGTTACTTACCGGCTCTGACAGGCAAGTAGCCGGCTTATTTCCATCGCATTGAATGCACGGCTCAGGCGTCTACTATGTCATTTAATGCGCCGCGCTAGATACACGGCTCCTGTCCCTTTCAATGACATCCCTTCTGACAGTGAATCTTCCTTCCCTGACAGAGCCAATCCGATGTGGACACGTGTATCTGATCAAAGACTAAGATACCCTTTAGGGCTGACCTCATGGCTTACGTCAGCGAGCAGCTCCCTATTGCCTATAAATAGAAGACCTTTGTCCCCTTGGACAAGATAAGTGCCAAATTAATACTGTAAGTCATATTACTCAACCCTAAACACATACACACACACTCTAAGACATTCCAAGGTCTTATTCTCAGGTTATTATATCCTTATTGATATCTTATCCTCACACCCGAGGGCCTGAGTTGGATTAACATCCGACTTTGACCTTAACGGTGCTTTGCTTTGTTGTGTTCTACATACACTATAAATATATCCTGCCAGATATCCTTCAATCGCTCCGACCCATAAAACCCAGGCGTCATCAACTCCATTTGAAGCGTTGCTGCTATAATTCATACCCACAACGTCAACTTAATTGGTCTTTCGATTTCTTCATAATTATAAAAAATTCTGTTTTTAAATATATCGATTTGGTGTTTTAAAGCCTAAACTCACTGTTTTAAGGCCTAAACTCGCTATTTTATTTTCTAGCTTAAACTCATTGTTTTAACGCCTAAACTCACTGTTTTATTTTATAGGTATTTTAAGGCCTAAACTCAATGTTTTAAGGTCTAAACTCGATATTTTAAGGATGAAAGTGGGCTTTTTATAATTTATGGAGAAACAGGTTTTCCCTAAAACTTACTATGTTTCTCCACAAGTTATAAAAAGCCCACTTTCATCCTTAAAAATATCGAGTTTAGACCTTAAAGCATTGAGTTTAGGCCTTAAAATACCTAGAAAATAAAATAGTGAGTTTAGGCGTTAAAACAGTGAGTTTAAGCTATAAAATAAAATAGCGAGTTTAGGCCTTAAAACAGTGAGTTTAGGCTTTAAAACACCAAGTCGATATATTTAAAAACAAAATTTTTTATAATTTATGGAGAAACAGACTTTCCTCAAAAAATTTTGTTTTCTATAATCCACGTGTAACTTGCTCCAAGTGCTTTTTTTTTTTTTTTTTTTTTTAGGTACATACTGTTGGGTTTTTAAATGATAATTTTCTGGTTAATTTTTTTTCGCTTTCTTTTTATTTTACCCTTACTCCTTCTGTTCCCTCTGTCCCAACTAAATCTTCATATTTTACCTAAAAAAAACACTTATTAAAAAAGACTTATCCCCGAATATTTAACCATGAAAGGGGTGATATATACTCTTCTCCTCTTATAATATTTGTTAAATTTTTAACAAATTATTTTACAGTTTTAAATATAAGAAAATGATTTAGTGTAATTTTATCATTATACAATCAATGAACAAATAACTAAAATTAATTTTTTAAAAATAATGACAATATAGAATAATACTCTAAAATATACTTACAAAATTAGAAATTTATAAGGTTATTTATTTATCATTGTCAATAAATTAAAAAGAAAACTTACTCTCTCTCTCTCAAAATAAACGATAAAAAAATAAAAAATTCAAATTTGCTATTGATCAATAACAATTTTGAATTTTGTTTTATTGTATTTAATATCCCTTGAATAAAAAATGAATATTAATTTAGAAAAACAGAAAATAATTGTCAAGACTCAATCGTTTTCATGGAAAGATTGACTTTTATTGGTCGTCCTGTACAATTAATAGCAAAGTTTACTAAATTTCCATCCCAACTTTTTAACTTCCAATGGTCTCTAGCTTGTTCAAGGAGTTAATAAACAATTTATTTATAAGGTTATTTATTTATCTTTGTCAATAAATTAAAAATTTATAAGAAAATAATTTAGTGTAATTTTATCATAATACAATCAATGAACAAATAAGTAAAACACATTTCTTAAGAATAATGACAATATATAATACTCTAAAATATACTTACAAAATTAGAAATTTATAAGGTTATTTATTTATCTTTGTCAATAAATTAAAAAGAAAACTTACTCTCTCTTTCCCAAAATAAATGATAAAAAAAAAAAAAAAATTCAAATTTGCTATTGATCAATAACAATTTTGAATTTTGTTTTTATTGTATTTAATATCCCTTGAATAAAAAGTGAACATTAATTTAGAAAATCAGAAAATAATTGTCAAGACTCAATCGTTTTCATGGAAAGATTGACTTTTATTGGTCGTCCTGTACAATTAATAGCAAAGTTTACTAAATTTCCATCCCAACTTTTTAACTTCCAATGGTCTCTAGCTTGTTCAAGGAATTAATAAACAATTTATTTATAAGGTTATTTATTTATCTTTGTCAATAAATTAAAAATTTATAAGAAAATAATTTAGTGTAATTTTATCATAATACAATCAATGAACAAATAAGTAAAACACATTTCTTAAGAATAATGACAATATATAATACTCTAAAATATACTTACAAAATTAGAAATTTATAAGGTTATTTATTTATCTTTGTCAATAAATTAAAAAGAAAACTTACTCTCTCTTTCCCAAAATAAATGATAAAAAAATAAAAAAAATTCAAATTTGCTATTGATCAATAACAATTTTGAATTTTGTTTTTATTGTATTTAATATCCCTTGAATAAAAAGTGAACATTAATTTAGAAAATCAGAAAATAATTGTCAAGACTCAATCGTTTTCATGGAAATTTAAAGGAAGAAAATAATTGTCAAGACACAAATTTGCCGCAGCTACCAAATCAATGTCGTCTGATCCAGTTCAAGTGTTGCTGCAAGCGGCTGCAGACGATAACATCTCGGCACTAAGCCAAAAGCTGTCTAATACCCCAACCTCAACTCACAGAGAGTCCCTCCTTTTGGCATGCAAACGCCACAACATCAATTATGCGAAGCAGCGGATCTTAATCTTCACTCATCAAGCGCATAAAAAGCTAGTACGTGCGAGAATTGTAGTTAGGAATATTTTTGTCCACATTTTTAGCAGAGTGTAAGTACCCAAATCCGGATCGTCAAAATTCGTCAGAAAGTTAACCAAAATCCGTTAACTGGCCCGCTCCAGGTTAACCGGAACTCGTTAAACTCCTCGTTGCCAAGCCAACGAGACATACTGGGACTGCCCCGTGCATCCCGACGTCCAAGCGTACTTAACACACGTCATCGCACGTAAAAGTACGGCTTTCCCTGAAAAACGCACTTTCCGGCACTTTTCGAGGGCATTTCGAACATTTTTCGAACTGTTATTTTAAAAAACGGACAAAATCGGGACCCGAAAACGAACTCCCACACATTTGGTGAGTCATGGGACACGTGGCAGCCATGCCATAGCCCTCCCATCACCCTTCAATCAGAAATCAAAGGAAAAAGACTAAAATACCCCTGGTAAACAGTCTAAGTCCGGCCGGACTCCCTGTGCAAACTTTCAGAAATTGCCAGCAAGTCCCTCAAAATTCCAAAATACCACAAAACCCTGGAAATCACTCTAAGTTCGGCCGGACTCCTACTGCATTTTTCACCCTATAAATAGGAGGGCTGTCAAAGCCAAAAGTAACAATTTTTACTCTCAAAATTCACCTCACCCACGGCCCAAACCAGTTTCAACCCTTCTCGAGCTCTTGTTTTGTCTCGATTCGCATGAAATTTCTGTATTTCGATCAAATACGCCCCTCACCACTCCGAAACACCGTTCCAAACTACTTTCCGTGTCCCGTACACACCCCCGAGCCAAAGGAGTCGACCCTAGCCATAGGTATAACTCCCTCTCTCTAATCTCTCGTTTCGTCTCGGTTTACGCGCCCGTCGCTACAACCGTTTCGAACAACGTTATTGAAATATAGACGCCTCCGTCTAACGTGGTCCGATACGTTTTAGCCCCTCGATCCTCTTCTCTTTCCGTAAGAGAAGTAATCACGGGTTAAAACGGCGTTCCGACCCCGTTCCGTTTAAATTTATGTCATTTACCATTCCGGATCGATCTATCCGTCGATCGTCATTTACTTTCTGTTATTTACAATTCCGGACCGTTTGATCCGTCGAACTTCATTTACATTTCTTGCAACTTTACAACTCCGAGCCGTTTTGGCTTGTCGATCGTCATTTACGATTTCGGATCGTTTGATTCCGTTGATACTGCTTTAAATACTGTCATTTAGAAAGTCCGACCCGTTTGGATCGTGATAGTATTTACCTTTCAAAGTCCGAGTCGCAACCCGATTCGTTGATTGCATATCATTTAATACGTTTTTTCCTGTAAAAATCGTTAACAATGTAATGTCCGGTTCAAAACCGGAGTTCGTCCATCGAGCTCTCTTTCAAAAAATGCGCGAAATGACGTTTGGCATCCAAACGCTCATCTTCAAACTAAAAGCCGACTTTTGACATTCAAAATCATTTAATACGCTTTTTCCCGTAAAAATCGTTAACAATGACTCGTTCGGTTCAAAAAACCAAAAGTTCGTCCTTCGAACTCCTTTTCAAACTCGAAAAATCGACGTTTGACATTCAAACGGTCATTTCAAACTAAAAATCGACGTTTGTCATTCAAACCCTCGTCTTTTCAAACAAAGTCACCTAATCAACGTTTGACATTCAAACCAAGATTAAGCTTGTCATTCAAGCCCCCCATTTCAAAATGCAAACACACACACACGCACACGTTTTCGAGAAAGGTAGAAAGACTCGTCATACGAGGCGTTTCGGGTGATCTCGTAATACTCTTCCCGAAACGTAACGTGACCTCCGAACCTAACAATCTCTGGTACTCAAAGCTTTTTACTCGTTTTTGCTACCAATAAAAATGACCCCCCGTTTTCAAAGTCTTTTCCTAAGTTTTTGCTACCAATAAAAACGACACCCTTTTCACTAAAGCCGTTTCTCAACGTTTTGAGCTCAAAATACAAAAATCGCGTGGCGACTCCTCTCACTTCCCTAAAAGAAAGCGAGGTCTCAGACACCAACCCCACACGAAAGACAACCGCCTTTTCGCGTCCGCGCGAAAATTCGGGTAATTTCACAGAGACTTATTGACGAGTTTTGAAAATGTCTGTTTTTATTGGTCGATTTTATTTGGATTATGGATTTATTGGTTAAATCCTCATTATTATACTGCATGCAATATGCAGTAAATAAAAATTATGATACAGCAATATTATATTCAGCTTGAGCACAGCAACCATGATCGAAGATTCTTGTTCAAGGGTAAGTCGTTGTTGTGTCAGCAGTGGTGGAGATAGACAGCGGTGTTGGTGGCTCACGATGGCTTGTATTATTTCGTATTTGGATCCGTTAGACATCCTTTGCATGTTCTGTTTTTGAACTCCGAACTAAGGTGGTGTTTGATGACAATAATCATCAACAATCACTTAATACTTGTTGATAAACGACAATTTTAGAAAATTTAAATCATTGTAAACAAGTCAAAAGTGACAATATTGATACTTGTTGGATAAGAGAAATATGTACTGATTATTACAATTATGTCAAGAATTTAATATTAATTTGAATTAATTACACACAAAAAAATCATTAAAAAAACAAACATTAAATGGTTATGGTCATTATTGAAATCAAACACCACCTAAGTCTAAGTCAAAGGTAGGTTGAGATTTTGTTCTGTTTTCTGTTGGTTGGGAATGAGGAGAGAAAAGGATTATATATAGAGGGGCTGCTGACGTGGAATAAAGCACCATCTAAGACGCTGTTTGGACACGGGCACTTCGTGGAAATTTAAAGGAAGAAAACTTTGGTTTTCTTTCTTTCTTTTTTTTTTTTTTTTTTTTTTTTTTTTTTTTTTTTTTTTTATATCCAGGTTCCCAGCTTAGCCTTACATAGGAGGATTACTCACTCACACATATTCTGGGGAATTTCCCATAACCTAGATAATCATTTTACCTTGAGCTACCACTCCTCCCTATAAATATCCTGTTCACTCCCGAGAGTTACTTATCTGTTTATCTTCGAGCATAGATCGATAAATCAATGTTGTCTGATCCAGTTCAAGTGTTGCTGCAAGCCGCTGCAGACGATAACATCTCGTCACTAAGCCAAAAGCTGTCCAATACCACAGCCTCAACTCACAGAGAGTCCCTCCTTTTGGCATGCAAACGCCACAGCATCAATTACATGATGGAGATCAACCGGTTGCAGCCTGATCTTGCATGCAACAAAGACGAATATGGCTACACCGTCCTTCATCTCCTTATCATCGACGATGTATTGCCAGTCTCGATCATTGAAGACCTCATTAAACACCATAAGCGGGGTCCTCAACTTTGCAATGAAATTGACAACCAATTGACCACTCCTATCCACATGGCTGCCAAACAAGGGAGAATCGACCAACTCAAGGTGCTTATTAGGGCTTGTGGAATCGACTCTCTTTCCAGGGTTACTTATTTACATCAAACGGCGTTCCACCTTGCGCTAGAAAATGGTCAGATTGGTTGTTTTGATGTTATGATGGAGGAGCTCCTCAAGCGTGATGATGAAAAACTATCAAAATCTCTCCAGGTATTGAGCATGAAAGATCATTACGGAAACACAGTTTTGCACATCGCCGTTGCCAAAAAACAAACATATGTACGGTCATCTCTCTCTCTCTCTCTATATATACTCCCTCCGTCCCCTGATAATATATAAACTTTCCTTTTTGGGCATCCCACAATAATATATACTTTCCTAAAATGGAAAAGAATCTTTACTATTCCCTCCACTCATTCTCTCTCCTACATTATTTTAATATTCACATCACCATTATAATTTACTATTCTCTCCACTCATTCTCTATCCTATTTTATTTTCACACTCACAACACTTTTAATATAATACTTCCTCCTTAATTCCGTGAAAAACTAAAAGTCTATAAAATGTTGGGATGGAGGGAGTATATATTACGGTACATATCATTGTATGTACCGGCCGGTTCACACTTAGCTTGATACTCCTTCTTCTTTACTTAGGTCTAAAATGATCTTCCTATTTTTTTTTTTCAATAGGGAAGTACTTGAAGAAATAGCTTCATTTAATTATTTTAATAAATATCTATAAGCCGTTAATAGTATATATAATAGAATGTATATATCTTGTTCAAAGTCCTCATGTTTTACCCGAAATGGCTTAATTTGTGAACAATTAAACTAGAAATCACCCAGTCAGTATCCAGTTATGATAATTTTGGTCCATGGGTTAGTAATGTATTGTATTAGGTAGAAGTATACGAAGGTTTATTTTTACCATGTGCTCTAAGAAATTTGCTATAGATGGTTTAATTGGTGAAACCTAATCGAGTAATCACCCTCTCCCCTCACGTGTCCGGTTATGACACATTGTGGGTTGTAGATAACTTATTGCCCTAGGAGTATGTATATATATATACAGCCCAACTCTCTTTGGTATTAGGCCGGTCATAGTATCGGGTCAACCCATTAGAAGTTGTAAACGTACTAACTAATCTAATATAAATCCTACCCGGTGAGTATGTGGAATTCTGGAATCAGTAGATCAAAATTGTTTGTTTCAAGCTATCCTTGGCGGATATCAACCTCTTCGACTCTCTAGCATTTGGGTGAGATCTTTCTATAAGCCGTTAATAGTATATATAATAGTAACCCTATGTTACTATATTTTTAATAATACTAGGGTACATGAAGTATTAATATACTCCCTCCGTCCCAATAATAAGTTCATCATTTTGGCCCCGGCACGCAAATTAAGGGTGATGAAAATATTGTGAGTGTAATAGTAAAATAGGAGAGAGAATGAGTGGAAGAAATAGTAAATTTAACCGCTATACATGCAACACTTAAATTGCACCTTGATCATTTTAAACTGTAATTTTTAATTTGAGACGGATTAAAATGGAAAGGTGGGATAAGTGAGTAGTTGGTTGCCTAGTTTCATCATATATTTTCAGTTGGAATGGACTAAGAAAGGGATGAATTGATGCAGATTTCAGGGTATTTGTTGGCAGACAACCCCAAAGGACGACCTCTGGTTGAAGTTGGCATGAAGAACAACTCCGGCCTCACAGCCTTACAAATTTATGAACAGAATTCGCCTGAGCGAGATGACAGGCGCATCGGAGAATTCCTCATCAGAGCTGGACCCCATGATCAGATGAACGTCGTTTCCCCAATGAAAATATCTCATAATAATTCAGAGACATCAAAAATGACTTCTTTGACTGCTAAATCTCTGATAATGGCTGCAATGACCGGCTTTGCAACCGCGGTCTTTGGAAGCCTCTCTGTTTATCGAAGCATTTTTACAGCAGACACTCAACCAGTCCCTCCCAATGCAAATCTATTTACCATTCTCCTACTGCCTTCTGGCTTCTTATACCTTACATTTGCCACGGTAACATTTGTTGTATGCATGTGGGTTATCCTCGTGCTACTCTGGTCCGTCAATTTCCAGTACTGGTCCACTTTTGGTAGACCGATTTTTTTGTTTCTATGGGCAGCTATTCAAATCCTTTTTGGCCTAGCGGTGAAGGAGTTGATGCCTGACTTTGCTGTGACTACATTTGGTGCCCACAGGATCTCAAGTTTAAGGCTGTTGGGATTCTATATGGCGGCTATACTACTCTCTTTCTTCACATTTGTGTTCATTGTGAAACCAATTATTGTTATAGTTTCTAAGGTCTTCGCTTACTTGGTCGAAGAGTTTTTGTGAGGCCTTAATGTTTCTTAGCCAATTCAAACATGGCCTTAATGTTTCTTAGCCAACTCAACAAGGGAGCTACCTGAAAAGGCATAAGGTCTCTTATCTTCTTATCTGATAAGGGAGCGACCTGAAATGGCGTAAGGTCTCTTATCTCAATAAGGGAGCGACCTGATTAGACCTGATTAGGCGTAATGTCTCTTATCTCAATAAGGGAGCGACCTGATTAGACCTGATTAGGCGTAATGTCTCTTATCTCAATAAGGGAGCGACCTGATTAAGCGTAAGATCTCATATTTAAGGATCCTTAAAATGAGATCTTACGCTTAATCAAGGTGTTCCGGAACACCCTGAAAAGGTGTACCGTACTTGAAATTGACGGCTTATGTGTATACAATCTTCATTGTTATTCTTGTGATAATGACACAATTTGCCTATTGAAAAGTATCTCTTTATTGTACTCATGAATGTACTTTAGTTGTATTGAACTTTTTGTTGATTATTCGATTGACTCTGGTCGTTTCGGTCATCTCTTCTTTAGTACCCGGAGAGATTTCGTATGAACTTACTGAGCATTGTTCCCTCACCCTTTCTTTATTTTTCCCCTCCCAGGTAATCAATAGAGGAGAGAATCAGTCGTATGGATAGCAGCTTAGATCGAGGATCTAGGGTTCATTAAATAATACTACTCCGTCCCAATAAGAGCTGCCCATTTTTTGGGCAGCACGCAAATTAAGGAATTGGGGGGAAGTAAAAATGATGTGAGTGTAATTTGAAAATAGGAGAGAGAATGAGTGGAGAGAATAGTAAATTATAATGGTGTTGTGAGTATTAAAATAATGGAGGAGAGAGAATGAGTGGAGGGAATAGTGAAGATTCCTTTGCCAAAAAAGGAAAGTGGAAGCTATTAGCAGGACACCCAAAATGGCAAAATGGAAAGCTACTATTGGGGCGGAGGGAGTATTTATCACCTAAAAATTTATTATGTCATGTTTTAGGGTTAGAGTTGGCGTTTAGGATACCCTTTTTATGGATGTTATTACGTTTTGGAAATTATATTTAATTATGAAAATTGGGTCATTACATTGTGCCCAACATTATCACCTAAAAATTCTAGATGTGAAACAAGGTGCACTTGTCAGGCTACTTAGTTTCGTCATTTTATTTTGATTTTGAGTGCAAGCCTCTAATAAAAGAGGATGACGTAAAGGGGTACAAGAGTAAAGCCAGGCCAAAAGGAAATTTCCAGGAAATTCTACATGTGAAACAAGGTGAACTTGTCAGGCTACTTAATTTTCAGGAAATTTCTTTTCCTAATCTCCATGTTACTGGTTGATCCCAAGGATGACAACAAGGGTGAAAAACAGCTAGAGGGGGGGGGGTGTGAATAGCTGTTACAAATTTTTCGTCCTCTTTTTAAAACTCAACTTCTTGCTTACAAAACCGCTTGCAGTTGATAAAAAACTGCAAGTAGAGTTGCAAAATGCACAACGAAATATTTAGAGTTACAAAGCGGTTTTAGAGGAGCGGTTTTGCAATGCGATTTTATGTGCAGTTATAAAACTGAAAGTGAGATTTTGACAATGTTAACTCCAAACACAATTTACAAATATGGATAACTAAAATAAAGATCAAACAGAGATAAAGATAGATAATCAGAAAGCACAGTAAATAATAAATGCAGAAATATAAGAACACAATATTTGGAGTGGTTCAATCAATAAAAGATCTATGTCCACTACCAAGATGGTTAGTCTTGGATTTCTAAGAGAGATTTTATATTGAGTATATGTGAGATTACAAAGTACAATGAGTAATACTCAGATTTAAAATCTTTTCTATGAATAATAAATCCTAGACTATAACCAGTGTATCTCAAGTGAATAATCTATGTGATTAAACAAGTGAGGTGTGCGTGTGAGAGAACAAGATCAAGGCTCTTTGAATCTAAGAGATGGAGAGCACAATGATTCTTGGTGTGTATAAGGCTTGATTTCTGGGCTGGAATATTTTTCTTGAAGTAAGATGATGAAGATTCAAAAGACTAAGAATTTTCTGGGCAAAGCTTCAATCTTCGTATGAACTCACAGCACATTCAAATTCTCAAGCAATCTTCAAATGATGAAGATTAGGGGTATTTATACCCAAGCATCAAGGATATAGCCGTTGGACACAGCTGTTGCAAGGACTGCACTGATGCTTTCCCATTGGTCCACAGTAACCACTTTTGTCCTTTGATACAGTAGCTGCAGATAAAGCTGATCAGGCTTTAGCTGCAAGTAAGGTAGTTAGGACACTTGTCACCTTTTTCAAGATCCTTGCAGATCTGCTCTGACATTGAGTCATGTGACAAGATATGGTGGTTGACATTTGATATTGCTGACGTGGATTCCAACGGTAAAATGTGGTTCACTCTTCAAGTCTCAATCATTGGATGCGGTTTCACCAGAGGAGGTTGCAAAGTGCAGTCAATAATTTGGAACTGCACAGGTGCGGTCAATAATTTGGAACTGCACAGGTGCGGTCAATAATTTGAAACTGCACAGGTGCGGTCAATAATTTGGAACTGCACAAGTGCGGTCAAAGGGTAGTTTCAACAAAGGATTTCCACAATGCGATTTGCAAGTGCGGTTGGAAACTTTTGAACTGCAACCTCATATCCAATGAGTCTTGTGCCAGTCTTCAAGCCTAATTTTAACCTATTCTATAAAGTGAACTTAGCTAAAAAATTGAAGTCTAAGCTTCATTACATAGGGTCCTAAAGTCCTTAAAATAGAGTGGAGGTTATGGTATCAATCAAATCTAATCTAAAAATAGGAGGGTTAAAATATGCATACCCAACAATCCCCCCCTATTTGATTGATGCCATTACCTACTATAGCAAAAACAAACATTGTACTTGGTAAAAACATGTCCATAGGAATAAACATGGTAAGTCATGTCCCAAGTCAATGCACACACTAGCTTAAGCTATAGATTTCTATACTATTTGAAAGATTAAAAACTTACAATTTGAGAGTATAGAAATGCATTCATTGCACTTGAAGAATATGAGTTTTAGTTTAAAGTGTGGTTTAAACTGAATGTTTAACCTTCATTTCAAAAATATGATTTTAAGTTAGAAAATATTTGAATGAGGTTTAAGACTATAAGCGGTTTCATTGTTCTACAAACAAGTAGTTTGATATGAACAAAGTTTTGGAACCATGATGCAATTTCCATTAATACCTCAAGCGGTTCGAATTACAGGTACAAGGTATGAAGGGAAATTATATGGTTACAAAAAGCAAAAATATAGACCAAAAGAAATACAATGAAAGTGCGGTCTAAGAAGCAAAAAGAGTTCAAAAGGAATTACAGAGATGAAAGAGTCTAGAGAGTTGAAGAATGAATGCAACTCCCCCTAAAATGTTGCGGTCCCAGCATTAGGAGTTGAAAGATTGCTGTATAGATCTCTCCCCCTTAATGGCATCTAGCAATGAAGACTTAAGGGTAACCAAATCACTACAAGAAAACAGAGCAACTGAAACGGATTTTTCGGTTGCAATTCTGGAAAATCGGTTGCAAATTGATGTTTGCAACCGAAAATTTCCGTTGCAAAGGCAGTCGCAGGAAGCCTCGTCGCTATTTGTGCGACCGCTTTTGAGCGTTGTTTGGGTTGCAAAATCCTTGCAACGGAAAAGGTAGTTGCAAATTCTGTTGCAATGTGTTTCCTAGAACAATTTTTACATCCGTTGCAAACAACAACTGATTTATTTCTGTTTCTAAAATTTGCAACTGATTTATTTCTGTTACTAATTGCAACTGATTTTTCTGTTTCAAATATGTTATTTCTGTTTCTAAAATTTGCAACTTATTTATTTCTGTTTCTAATTGCATCTGATTGTTCTGTTTCAAATATGTTATTTCTGTTTCTAAAATTTGCAACCGATTTATTTCTGTTTCTAATTGCAACTGATTGTTCTGTTTCAAATATGTTATTTCTGTTTCTAAATTTTGCAACCGATTTATTTCTGTTTCTAATTGCAATTGATTATTCTGTTTCAAAAATATATTACATATAACTAAATTAGCAACTAATTTTTTTAGTTTCAAGTATGCAACCTAATTTGCAACGAAAAATTATGTTGCAGAAAATTATTTTCTAAAAATAAAATATTACTAATATTATAAATATTTCTCATTGTACCTGATTGAAAATTTAACTTGAATATCTTAAATCAAACAAATAAAGTCAACAAAACTTCAAACATAACATTCAAAATAAATTCCCAAATCACTACCAGAAAAAGGTCATTTAGCGACGAAAATTTCCGCCGCTAAAATTAAATTTCCGTCGCTAAAAATAATTATCGGCGAAAAAATTCTGTCGGTGGTCCGCCGCTACCAACCCGTCGCAGTGCTCCAACGGGTCAATTTTCGCCGGTATTTTTTTACTTTACCGACGGAATTTATTTCCGCCGGTGAATTAATGGTTACAGCGACAGAAAATTCCGCTGCTAAATTAATTTAATTTAATTAAATTTTCATTTCAGCGGCGGAAATTTCCGTCGCTGTAATAAAAATTAATTTAATTAAATTATTTTCAGCGGCGGAAATTTCCGTCATTTGTAATAAAAATTAAATTAAAATGAATTAATTTCAGCGGCGGAAATTACCGTCGCTAAAATTATTTAATTTAAATTTAAATTTTATTACAGCGACGGAAATTTTCGCCGCTGAAATCAAAAATTAAATAAAAATTAAATGATTATAGCGGCGAAAATTCCGTCGCTGAAATAAAAATTAATTAAAATAAATTAATTTCAGAGACGGAAAATTCCGCCGCTGAAATTAATTTATTTTAATTAATTTTTATTTCAGCGACGGAATTTCCGCCGCTATAATCAAAAATTAAATTCGCTGAAATTAATTTCAGCGACGGAAATTTCCGTCGCTGATTCTGAAATAAATTAAAAAAAAATAATTTAAAATATCAATAAACCAAAATTTTTTGTACCTGATATAACATTTCAATTTATAAAACTAAAACTATAAAAACTAAAAATCAAAAATCAACGTACCAAATAAATCTAAATATCACCGTACCAAATCGGGAGGGGAGAGGGGGAGGGGGAGAGGGGGAGGGGGAGAGGGCGGGAGGGGCTCCGCGGGTACCAAATGTCTCAAATGTTTACAAACGAGTAAAAAATAGTACAAACAAGTCTAAAATAGTCCGTAATCAACTCGGGGGTGGCCGGGTATTACCCTGGAAGTCCTGGCCGATATGAGCCATCAACAGCGCCAATTGTCTTTGAGTCTCCGCAAGCTTTGCCCGCTCGCGTCTCTCCTCCTCCAACGCAGCCTCCAGAGTGTCGACCCTGATCATGAAACGTGGGCGGTGTCAACATTTCGCCGACGGCTGGTCGACGGGCATTGCCGCCCGTAATCCCCCATCCCTAACACTCGGGCTCCTCTCTTTGGATGTCCCTCAAAGGTGACCTCGTGCCAAACATCAGGAACGAAGGGGACGGGCTCGCCGGGAGGCGTTCCTTCGGGAACAACGGCGGCTTGATATGCAGCCTGTCAAAATAAAACAAACAATTATAATCATATACACAATGTAAGGGGCATAAATAAATTTACATATTCAAAATCAAGTCATTTAATGATAGTTTACTTACAAAGGCATTAGCGTAGCGATCATCAACCCATTGCGGAGGCCGATCGGGCGCCGTAGGATTTCGAAGATGGGAGCTAGCGTAAACATCCACAAAACTGATATTCGGACCATACTCCCTTTCCTATAAATAAAATAAGCGAGATTATTACTTTGAAATTGTATAAATGCAACATTTAAACTGATTTAAAAGCATGCATACACTACATTTACACTAAAACTATGGATTTCATAGTATCAACATGGCTCCCAGCTAACATACGTACATAAACCTATTTAAAAGCATCCATACACTACTACATTTAAATTAACATACATACCATGCGGTCGTGATGCTCGGCGACCGGGATCGTCCCCATGGTATGCATCGCCGCCGACCCCGAGGAGCCTGCTCTATTGGCCTTAGCCTGTTCGGATATAGCCTTCGCCGCATCCGACCCCCAATATTCACAAAATTGACGAAACACCTCCTCGGTCATCCAAGTAGGCGTCGAGGGCTGTTGTCCCGCCGCGAGCCGATTAGTATAATGATTTCTCTTCGTGGTACCTATAAAAATTATGAATATCTCGTAAGCATATAATGATGACATTATAAAATTAAAAGAGTACAATCATTGTTAATTAAACTAATTAAGGATAGATAAATATGTTACAAATAAAATCCGTAAATAGCTTGTGAGCCTGCTGATCGAAAACATATCTAGCCGTCGCCTCGTTGATGTCTGACGCCCAATAATATTTAGCCTACAACATATAATGATAACATTACAAAACTAAAAGAGTATAATCATTATTAATTATAACATTTTAATAACAAACTAACATTTAAGTTTTAAATAAAAACCATTAACACATTACCTTAAACTCCTCCCACGCATCCTCCTTCTGCCTCGGTGGCAATTTTTTCCAGCTGGGCCAAAACTCGGTCATTTTCCGAGACCGCCGCATGTGCCCGATCTTAGTCCCCGTGGTGGGGTATCCACCTACAAACCTCGCCAAGTATATTTATACAATAACATTTTAACTAAAATAATGAATTATATATAAAACAAAAAGGAACCAACTTATATCAAATTAATGAAGAGTTACTTACCGGTCATAATGTGATGATATCCGGACAAATATCCTCCTCGTAATCGACAGCGAGTCCGAGTACCGGCCCCGCAGGTGGAGCTAGTACTACCGCGTGAAGGGTCGACATCATCGGTACCGGATCGGGACGGTTGCGTCCCAAGAATCAATGTGTAGATGGGCTTAGTCTTAAGATTACCCTTACCCTTTCTACTAGAACTCATATCTCAGACATACAAGAAAATATTAAAATATACAACTTTAACAATAGGAAACAATATATTCACAATACATCTAAAACTTTAAAGTTCTAATAATCTAAAGCATTCACAATACATATAAAACTTTAAACTATTAATAATATAAAGCATTCACAATACATATAAAACTTTAAAGTTCTAATAATCTAAAGCATTCACAATATATATAAAACGACGGATATTAAAAATAATCTAAAGCATTCACAATACATATGAAACTTTAAAGTTCTAATAATCTAAAGCATTCACAATACATATAAAACTTTAAAGTTCTAATAATCTAAAGCATTCACAATACAATTTTAAAGTTTAAACTATTATTAATCTTCGTCCCCATCATCATCACTGGACTCTGAATTACTACAAAACTCGAGTTCTTCATCTTCGTCTTCGGACTACGATGAATCAAACTCTGGTTCCTCTTCCTCTTCCTCTTCCTCTTCCTCTTCCTCTGATTCATCAATATCAATGTGCGCGAGATGACCTGAACGAGGCGGAGGAGTTGGCAAATTCACCGGTAAGATATCCTCCTCGGGTTCATCAACATTTTGAGGAATATGAGTGACATCATCTAATGGATGATTAGCTGATGAAACGTTAGGTGTCACTGGCATTTCATCCTCTTGATAGGGTGTTTCTAATGACGACTCTGTAGTTGTCGACGAGGGTAGGTTGTCAATCATGCTCCTAGCCTTGGTCATCCGGGACACCCACCATCCGTCGGGTCGCGGACGAGGGTAGGGAGTCATGTATACCTGTTGTGCTTGAGATGCTAAGATGAAGACGTCGTCGCCATTATGTCTGGACGAGTCCTTTACATCGACGAGGTCAAATATGGCGTGCTTCTTAACACCTCGCACAAAGATCCCGCCAATCACAATTGAACAAGACAACACTTGTTTCTACCCAAATACTCCACCTCGACTACTTCTTTCAGGATGCCATAATAATCAAGGTTTCCTTTAAGCTTCACACCGCTATTCCACGTCAATTTAGATCCCCCGTAAGCTTTGGTATGAAACACATAGCCATTCACGAAATAACCGTTGTATAAATGAACGTTCAAGTACGGAGATGATGCTAAATGTCTTAACCTCGCAGCTTTGGCATCACCCGGATGTTCAGCTATCTATATAAGACAATATTGTAACCAATTTAATACAATTTTAAGATTGAATGTTTAAAGAAGTGTATAGAATAAATTTGAATGAAATGAAATATTTACATATTTCCTTAGCCAGTTTGGAAATTCTCTTTCTGTCCTAGTTGCGATGAGTTCTGGAGATAAATCCTGAGCTAAATCTTCAAACATTCTGCAATAGGGTTAAACAAGGCATTTCATATGCAGGTAATTAAACATGCATAATTTAATCGACGAGGCGTAAACATAACATCAATGACTTACTTGATATATTCCCCAACCTCGTCGCAGTTAAGAAGAACATACGTTTCGACCGCGGTAAACTCTTTAGCGGTTAACGTACGCGTACCAACCCGTTTGCCGAGGAACCGACCAGGGGATGAAAATACAGAGATGTTTCCCTTAGACGGAAAACCACCATCGTAATTGCGGCCAACCCTAGTCAATCTTGTATCAACATCAGGAGGAAAATATGTTCCGACAAAGGCAACAATCTCATCTATGATAACAGCCTCTGAAATTAGACGTGGCCGGTTTATAAAACCGGCGGTTAGCCGATTTATAACCGGCGGTTTTCAACCCCCAAATCGCCAACCGGAACCGAACCGCCTAACCGGCTAAACCGGTTACGGTTTAGGCGGTTCACGGTTTTGACGGTTATCCGGTTAACCTCCGGTTTGACGGTTTGGATCTGCTCGGCCGAGTCTTTGGTGTTGCTCGGTCGAGCATACTCTTTTTTTAATATCTAGCGTTCTGCTCGGCCGAGCAACTCATATGACTCGGCCGAGCATGAGGCATGACCGGTTAAATACACTGGAAAATGACCCCCTCGGTCGAGCAACTCATATGACTCGGCCGAGCATGACCGTTAAATGGTAAAGACTTACTGGAAAAAATGTCTTGCTCGACCGAGCAACCCTCATGACTCGGCCGAGCATAAAACCGGCGGTTCAAAACCGGCGGTTCACGGTTTTTGAAAATACAAACCGAAACCGAACCTTGTAAATATCGGTTACGGTTAAACCGGTTACGGTTAAACCGGTTGACCGGTTTTGACCGGTTAAAAACCGACCGGTTTGCCGGTTCGGTTTGAAAAGTGGACACGTCTATCTGAAATTGAGGCCTTGACCATGGCCCTATTGCTCATCTTCCTTTTCAATTGGCCTAGATACCTAAAAGTTATTCGTAGATTAAAACATAAATAATGTTAAAGAAGGTATATTGTTAACGCTCAAATTATTTAGAAATAGAATAAATTCAATTACCTCTCAAATGGATACATCCATCTGTATTGAACTGGACCACCGACTCTAGCTTCGTATGCCAAGTGGACCGGTAAATGCTCCATAGAATCAAAGAATGAAGGAGGAAATATCTTCTCAAGTTTGCACAAAGTCACTACGATGCTCTCCTCAAGCTTTTTCATGTGATCAACACGCAAAGGTGGTCGATGTTAACGCTCGGAAAAACTCACTTAACTCGTTAACGCCACCCGTATATTGTCGTGCAAGAGACCCCCGAGAGCAATCGGAAGTAGCCTATCCAAGAAAATGTGGCAATCGTGACTCTTCAAACCCCGCACTTTCCCTCCTCTACATTGACACAGCTACCAATGTTAGACGCGTAACCATCCCGGAAGCCTTAAATCCTTGAGCCATTTCGGGAGGAGGAGCTTCTTTTCCTTTGTAAGCACGTATTGAGCCATCTGGTCTAACCGGTTTACCATTGACGTATACCAAGTCTAAGGCCGGCCGCTTACAGATTTCCTTAAGGTCCTTTCGAGCTTTTCGTTGTCTTTAGTTGTTCTCTTGAAATCCATCAACGTGTTAAAAACATTATCGAATACATTCTTCTCAATGTGCATCACGTCAAGGTTATGTCGAATGAGATTTGTTTTCCAAGATGGCCTCCCAAAATATACTCCTCTTGATCCAGCTTATGGGTAGTCCCAAACCCTTGTATTTTGGTCTTCGAAAACTTTTTCCCCACCGAGGATCGGGCAATGTAGATACCTTCTCATAGACCGTGTCACCACTTAAACGAATCGGGGCCTCATCATGGTCAATCTTGTTCTTTTTAAACGCATTCTTCTAGGTCCCGAATGGGTGGTCCTCCGAAAGAAATTGTCTATGGCAATCGAACCAACATGGTTTTCCAGAGTGCGTGAGCGTAAAAGACTTTGTGTCACTCATACAATACGGACAGCCAACTTCCCGTGGGTGCTCCAACCCGATAACATCCCATATGCAGGGAAGTCATTAACTCGTCCACATCAACGCAGCCTTCATGCCGAAATTCTCTCGCTTGAAAGCATCCCACGTTTCGACCCCATCCTCCCAAAGCCGCTTCAATTCGTCCATCAAAGGTCGGAGATAGACGTCAATGTTCCTCCTGTGGCTGTTTGGGCCGGGATGAATAACGACAAGAACATGTAGGGATCACTCATACACAACCAGGCGGAAGATTGTAGACAAGTGGCTATAACCGGCCAACAAGAGTAAGATTTTGCCCCAGACCAAACGGATTGAAACCATCGAGCAAATGCATAACCGTATATTTCTTGCTTCGTACGCAAAGTCAGATAAGTCTCATCAAAGTGTTTCCATGCCTCCCCATCACCGGGATGAATCAACACACCCTCTTCACGCAAACTTTCCTTATGCCAACGCATTGCCTCTCGCAGTAGATTTAGACGCGTAGGCGTTGCAGCCTTAGAATCAACGGCATGTAACGCAACCGCTATGTGGTCTGTTTTTCTTGTGTTTTGAACTCCCTCCGATTTGGCTTATATCTACTTTGTCCGCAAATTGAACACTCGTCTTCGTGAATCTTCCTTGTAGAATAACATGCAGTCATTCTTACACGCATCAATCTTTTCATAACATAGCCTAATATGCCCAACCAACTTCTTTGTCTGATAAAAGTTTGTAACCATCTTATTCTCTTACGGCAACATCCGCTTAATTGCTTTCATGATACGATTATAAGCAGATCGCTAATATTGCAATCGCCCTTTATGTTAAGGAGCTCACCACGCCTCCAACACACCGATCTCGCAACCTCGGATAGACCTTCTCTTTTGCAGTCCATAGCATCAATAAATTTCTTGGCCAGCAGCGGTTGGTTCTTGCCGTTGGTTCTCTCGACCAATCTAAGGAAGGACCGCCGCATCCCTAACCATATCTTCCATATTCAAAGGTGGTTCTTCATTGTCCCGAATAATAGGTTCGGGTTCGGGAGGTACATGAATATTCCCGGGGATTATTCGCAACATTTGTGCGCAATCTCACCACCATGACGGGTCCACCGTTTGTACCCAACTTCAAACCCGTTACGCAAAAGATGTTTCGAGTCTCGATCAAGCTTAGATACTTGACATTACAACACTTTTCGCATGGACACCTAATCTTACCATCCTTATCCATGTGATCGGTTTTATTTGATTGAGCAAATTCAATAAACCCCTTCAACCCTCTATAAAACTCGGGATTGATACCGCTATGATTCGGCAACTTCCGCTTGTACATCCAACTACGATCATCGTTAACGTACATCACTCCCGCATTGCAATCCATATATTATACGTACACTCAATTTAATCGACGGATGAAACAAAATTGGGATGTTAATAATTATTGGATTTCATAATATTTTAACAGCTTTAGAAGTAATTAACGTATTATCATTCCCTAAATTTGAATTACAAACTTAAAAGCAACACGTATCTTCTTAAAATAAATATAAAGCTTCTAACTCATATTTAACAATATATTAACAAAGTCTTCTTAAAGTGTCTAGGAACTCGTTCCCGCTCCCGAACTCGAATCTCTACTCTTCCTCCGCCTCGGTCCCCTGGAGGTCTTTGGTCTAGGTATGTTGAAAAGCCGGGCCCGACCTCGTCCCGGCTCGTGTATCGTGTGAGCCGGTGGATCAATCCGCCCGTAGCTCTCGCACGCTTCTTTCCCGCCTCAAGGCCTCCCTCGCGAGCTATCACTTCGGGATCATTTCTCAAAGCAGCCTCCGAATCTCCCGTCTCTCATAATCTGCCGCAATGTCGCTGATTTCATCGTGGTTGTTCTTGGCCTCTATGTCTCTTAATGTCCTAATGGAAGAATAGTCTCGCCCCAAAACACTCTCGCGTCGAGCCTCTATCATCACCGTACAGACCTTGTCGCTCCTCGTACCATGTCGTATACTCGGTGGTCGAAATGTGCTACCTCTAGTCCGACGGAGTAGTGGTCGTATCGGAAGAAAGCCCTCTAGAAATGCTCGCCAAAGAAATGTGTAGTCTCGAGGCTCACCATAATCATCGGCATTGTATTAGTTGTCAATCGCTCTCTCAAAGTCCGAATGGTCTCGTCAAGCGGTATCCGTACCGTCTCGCTCACTAGAGATGGAATTCAAAAGGATGATACATGTAGTCCCTAAGTCGGACAATAACCGACCCGTCCCGAATATCTCTCATAGTCTCGCAATCCCCATGCCGGAATCCAATAGTACAGTTTGCGGTCTCATATCGGGCCAAGGCCAACCTCCTATGCCAACTCTCGCAGCGGCATCCCTCAATATCCTCGCGCCGTCCGGCCACCCAAGGTAATGCCGTCTCGCCCTTTGGCAGCTGGCGAGATCAAGCGAAATCTCTCATACAAACCCACAATGATAGTAACTGGGCCGCTCGAACCTACGTACTCGGATCCTCCGGCTAATCTATCAATGTCGTGGTATGTCTCCGCTAGCAACAAAGTGGAATGATGTCCATCGCTCCCCGTCCGTATTGAATATGCCGGATGTCAACTCCTCGATCACCTCCCACCGCCTCGATGATCTCTAACAGCGTAGCCGGACACACTCCGATGTAGCCGCGTAAGTAGTGCGCGCACGTAATGAGCAACATTGAATATATCTAAGGAAGTGGATAGATCAAACAAACCCGGGGCCGGTCCGACTCAATCTCGGCTATATGAGTCAAGTCTATGAATCTATCGTCAACGACAATGCCCGATACCCAGTCCGCCGATAATCCCAAGAATTCGTATAGTTGCTCCGTAATCGATCGTCTGTCTCGAGGAAATGCCACGCCCCTCGACTCACCCACACCCGCCGCTGCTCGAAAATCCTCCATCGTTGGCATCAGTATCGTTGTACGATAGGGTGAACACATGTCGCTCCGAATCCTAAAAGCACGAAGCGCTCTGAGCGCATCCCAATCAATCTTCCAATCTTTTAGAGACCGTATGCATGGCATGCTATACCTCCCGTCAATAAGTTTCCTGGTGTTGCTTTTGGTGGAAGCGCGAGAGTTCAAGAATGTCTTGTTGAAATTGATACTCTCGGAAACAATTTCTCCATTGTAATGCTCCATGCCGCCTTAAATTGGGGCCGCCGACTTTACCTATTAATATTGTGAATAATTGTAAATTGTTAATATTTAAAATTAGGTTTAGAATTGGGGTTGGCTTCTTAGTATCAACAAATCTTGAGCTCTAGTTCAAACTAAACTAAAGGATAATGGTGTCCCTACCTAACCACCTACTCGTCCTTTAAGTGCATGTTTGATAAACCTATCCCATCCCGAAATGCATGATTATATGAAATGCAAATATCACTTTGTCTACTTGCTTTATAATCGAAAATAAAGAAATTTCGGCTTTTGCATAGACCTAAATTATTACTATTGTGAATAATTTTAAATATTAATATTTAATTCTTTGTTGTAAAATATATAATTTTACAATGATGAATTAAATTAACATTTATAAACAAGATGAGAGTCGTTATCATCCACAACTATCAAAACCCTATCTCAGCTTAGACCAAGAAAGACAGAGCAAACAAGTTCTGACGGTTGAGCAAAGGATTTTCGTTTAATATAGGTTTTTCCAGCCACTATCCTCCTCTCTAAGAATCTCAAACATCACAACCATATCTGACGGTGCTGTTTTACTCTTCACTAGTATACGTCACAAGTAAAAACAAGGTAACAAGATAACACCGGCTGAAGAGAAAATGTAATCTTTTCCACCAATTTTTCAATCTTCACCTTCCATTTACCCAAGATCTGATTGCAGAATCTTCATGAGCTTGAAAGTTTGGCGGTAGCTTCTCAATCTCACGGCTGCACATGCGAAGCAACCGTGAGATTGAGGGCAACACCGCTAGATTTCAAGCTCATGAGGAAGATTCTGCAATCAGATCTCGAGTAAATGGAAGGTGGAGATTAAAAAATTGGAGGAAAGTTTTGTTTTTCTTCACCGGTGTTATACTGTTACCTTGTTTTTACTTGTGACCGTATAACACCAAAGGAAGAGTAAAAACAAATTAATCGACAAGAACATGGCCGTGATGTTTGAGATCCTTAGAGAGAAGAGGACAAAGAAACCGGAAAACTCTTATTAAACGTAAAATCCTTTGCTCAAACCGACAAGAACTTATTTGCTCTATCTTTCTTGATCAAAGACGGACGGATTTTGATAGTTGTGGTGAGAAAGGCTCTCATCTTATTTATATTTTAAGATGTTATACACTATACCACAATACCCTAAGGTGCATCTAGGGTGCCAGGATTGATATCGTGCGCTCAAACGTAGGCGATATTACATCACCGTCCGCGATGCCGTCAATCCCCAAAATGGGATCTAGAACCACTAAGGTAGTGTGCGGTTGAATATGTTACATTATTGATACATTCACCCCCTTCCTCCCCTTTCGACTTTAAAAGACTTGAAAATTAGATATTTAAATACTTATCTAATTGTTGCATATGTAACATGTTATGTTTATTAAATATGTAACATGTTATGTTTACTAAATATAACATGTTACATATTTGATTATGAGTACGGTTATTTATCGTTTTCTTTTATAGTGGCATATGTTTTCTTCTATTAGTTAATATTACTAGGATACGTAAACCGTATCCTAGTTTATTTCATATAAGGTGCATCTAGGGTGCCAGTGATTGATATCAGGCGCTAAAACGTAGGCGATATACATCACCGTCCGCGAGGCCGTCAATCGCCCCAAAATGGGATCTTGAACCACTAAGGTAGTATGCAGCTGAATATGTTACATTATTGAGACATTCACCCCCCCTTCCTTCCCCTTTGACTTTAAAAAGACTTGAAAATTAGATAGACCTAAAGTATTACTATTGTGAATATTTTTAAATATTAATATTTAATTTTTTGTTGTAAAATATATAATTTTACAATGATGAATTAAATTAACATTTATAAACAAAATGAGAGTCGTTCTCATCCACAACTATCAAAACCCTAACTCATCTTAGACCAAGAAAGACAGAGCAAACAAGTTCTCGACTGTTTGATCAAAGATGGACGGATTTTGATAGCTGTGGGTGAGAAAGGTTCTCATCTTATTTATATTTTAAGATGTTAACCACCAATCACAATACCCTAAGGTGCATCTAAAGAATCCCACTACCACCATCACTACTACTACCACCACCACCACAAAATTAACAAAATAGAGAGGGTAGAGAGAGAGAGGGTTTACATTTAGAATGAGCTGGAGTGGAAAATATCAAGTCTTTTGCACAAGCATTTGGCCCAAAGATTGAAACTTTAAAAGTATATTTACTATTATAATTAATCAGAAAACAAGAAAATCCCCAACTCCAGTTTTTGTATCTTCTACAAACTGAAGTTGGGGATTTTCTTGTTTTCTGATTAATTGCTAAATCTACTTTCAAAGTTTCAATCTGACCTAATGCTTGTGCAAAAAACTTGAGATTTTCCACTCCATATGTAACATGTTATGTTTACTAAATATAACATGTTATGTTTACTAAATATGTAACATGTTATGTTTACTAAATATAACATGTTACATATTTGATTATGAGTACGGTTATTTATCGTTTTCTTTATAGTGGCATATGTTTTCTTCTATTCGTTAATATTACTAACATATGTTTTCTTCTATTCGTTAATATTACTAACTCATGTAACAAACTAGGATACGTAAACTGTATCCTAATTTGTTTCATATAAGGTGCATCTAGGGTACTGTGATTGATATCGGGCGCTCAAACGTAGGCGACATAATCACCGTCCGCGATGCCGTCAATCGCCCCAAAATGAGATCTAGAACTAGATGTTCCTAAACTATTTCATCCACAGCTTTTCTTACTTATTTGTTTGTAATCGAAGCAAATAATACTAAGTTTACACCTTGTCTAATTCCTCCCATTAGTGTTACCTCTCGAATGTAAATCATACTCCATTGAGTACTATGCTATGCTTGCCAAGGTTGGAGTCCACCACTACAACGGAAGTAAGTTAATTTGATGAGCCTAATTAGTTTCGTGTGATTGTTATTTTTGGTGAGATCATTAAGAGTCTAATTCACACTTCGATTCAAGATGCAATATGGTGAGATCATTAAGAGTCTTTAAGAAATGGGACGGAGCAAATATTATCAAAGTCTAAATATTAAATAGCAATGGAGGAGGTTAGTGTTGTTTGTCCTAATAACGTAGCACCACCGCTATTGATCATACACAACTAGCACAAGAAGTAAAATGGTTGTCCCTTTTCACTTCCACTATTATCACCTAGCTAGAAAATATATGCTTAACCACTTCTACACTTGGATAATGAAACCACATACTGAATTTCCAATTTGTAATCATTTCTACTACTGAGCCGCACTTCATACATTTCAGCTTCTTTCAACAAAAAATAAATTGTCCTAATAGTCTTGGCTTTCGCACACACACACCTCTCTTATATGCAAGTATACTTGAGGGCTTCAATCAAACAACATGGATGCCTCTCATGGGTAGATAGACCGACTCGCCATTAGTGCTTTAACTAAAGTTTCCATTTTTGTTTACCAACTAATCTACTTTTAGTCACAAAAGCCTCGTTTATATATCTAGAGAACCTTCTAGACCCCACAATCAACATATACGTATAGATAAGATAGAACAATAAATGTATTTACTAAACTAGCATATACTGTATCAATTATAGCGGCGGAAAAGGTAACATTATTTTGCAAACAATTCATCCATAATAACATTAATTTTCGCAAACAAGTCAAACCTAAACCTTGTTTTTGGAGTCACAGTATATATCAAAGATTGAAAAATTACTTCAAAAATTTAAACATAGCCTCTTAATAACAAGGTGAGTACTTCAATCGATTAACACACACACACACACACACACACACGTAATGCCACAAAAACGTAAAAGTGGGAAATAAAAAAAAAAAAAAAAGGTTGTACTACAATGAATCTTCCGTAAGGTTTGGCACAAAACCAAAAGGATTAATCAATATAAACAGAGGGCTAAGCTTTTTTCTTCCTCAAACAGTAAAATTAAAAATAAAAATTGATCTCGTAAATTATAATTTCGAGAAATCTATAACAAACCCATCTCGGAAATCATTCAAATTTATCCAACACAAGATCTAGAAATCGAGATTAAGAGGGGGAATCGAAATACCTTGGTTGAGTACAGAGAAGAGAGAGAAAGACGGTGGAAGGAGGCGGACGGACGGAGACGACGGCCAGACACTCGAGACTGGACGGAGATGGCGGAGAGGTGGATCTGACGGCGGCGGCGTGAGCTTCTTCTTCTTCTTCTTCTTCTTCTTCTTCTTCTAGGTCGCAGGGAAGAGAGAGAAAGCGGTAAGAGAGAGAGAGGGAAATGGCGTAATTGATTTCCTCGAGGGATAAAATCGCATTTATAATTTCTCACGACGGAATATTCCGCCGCTAAATATTAATTATAGCGGCGGAAATTAAATTCCGACGCTATAATTAATATTTAGCGGCGGAATATTCCGTTGCTGATAAATCCGACGCTAACCTATACGTACGTTCACTTGGATCGATGACGTGGCACGTCCACCGACGGAAGTTTTCGCCGCTGATTTTAAACTCAGCGACGAAAATTTCCGCCGCTATTATTAATAAATATAATTGTTTTTATTATATTTTTGAATAAATAAATAAATCATAAATATTTATTAATTTTAATTTAATAAATATCATTATTTTTATTTATATAAAATATGAAAGTTATTTTAAATTACTCTCAAAAAAATAAATATGAGTCAATAAATATTATTTTTTAAAAAATAAATAAATTCTAAACCCTAAACCTAATACCCTATATATACGTACACTATACACTATACATTATACCCTATACCCTATACCCTATACACTATACCCTATACCCTATACACTATACCCTATACCCTAAACCCTATACCCTATACTCTATACACTATACAATATACACTATATACTATACCCTATACCCTATATCATATACCCTATACCCTATATCCTATACCCTATACCCTATACCCTATACACTATACACTATACCCTATATCCCTAAACCCTATACCCTATACTCTATATACTATACAATATACACTATATACTATACCTTATACCCTATACCATATATATACCCTATACCCTATACCCTATAACCTATATGATATAGGGTATAGGGTATAGTATATAGTGTATATTGTATACCCTATACCATATATATACCCTATACCCTATACCCTATACCCTATACCCTTTAGGGTTTAGGGTTTAGGGTTTAAGGTTTAAGGTTTAGGGTTTATGGTTTATGGTTTGTTTAGTGGTCCAGGGTTTGGTTTAGGTTTAGTGGTTTAGGGTTTAGGCTTAGTGGTTTGTGGCTTTAGGGTTTAGGGTTTGTGGTTTGAGCTTTAGGGTTTAGTGGTTTGGAGCTTAGGTTTAGGGTTTAGGGTTTGAGCTTAGTGGCTTTAGGGTTTAGGGTCTGGAGCTAGTGGTTTAGGGTTTGTGGTCTGGAGCTTAGTGGTTTAGGGTTTAGGGTTTGGAGCTTAGTGGTTTAGGGTTTAGTGGTTTGGAGCTTAGGGTTTAGGGTTTAGGGTTTGGAGCCTTAGGGTTTAGGGTTTAGGGTCTGGAGCTTAGTGGCTTTAGGGTTTGGAGCTTGTGGTTTAGGGTTTAGGGTTTGTGGCTCAGTGGCTTTAGGGTTTAGGGTTTGTGGTTTGTGGTCTGAGTGGTTTAGGGTTTAGGGTTTGGAGCTTAGGTTTAGGGTTTCTTAGGGTTTAGGGTTTAGGGTTTAGGTTTGGAGCTTAGGTTTAGTGGTTTAAGGTTTAGCTTAGCTTAGGGTTTAGTGGTTTGGAGCTATTCCCAAATTGGTAAATTGCATACAATTTTAAATTTTATCCAAAATAAAACAAAAACAAGATTAGTCCAAAACTAGGAACTAACCAACTATTAGACAACACTGGAGATTATTGTCTCGTAAGTCATAACTAAGATATCCCTAAAACAAAGACCCACATCATTACCGCCGAGCACACCGCACTCTCGGCCCCCACCACCGCGCACGTCATCATCTTCATCGTAAGCTTCATGCGCCGCCCGTTATTTTCTCGCGCATCTCATCTTCAATGTTGACATCGTGAAGGGTTGTCTCCTCGCACTCATCAAGCTCCATATATGTCATCTGCGATGAAGGCTTAGGAGGTAGCACACCCTCTAGGGCCTTGCATTGTTCGGAAGTCAAGGAATCTGGGAAGTCGACCGAGAAGTGGATGTATAATTTGCCCCTGTCATCACCCTTTCGCTTGAACTTTGGGTGCTCTTTCTGTTGTATTACAAAGACTATGTCTCCAGTATGAGTGTTAGGAGCTTCATCGGCTTCTCCTGGGAATGTAATTTTCTGTCCATTTTGCATACCCTTCTCCACAACCACTTCCAAGACCTTCTTCTCCTGTACAACCTTTTCGCCCTTGCATTGTGGGCAGCGGTTCTTGTCATTGATAGTTTCTCTAGTACCCTTACATTGCAGGGGTTAGGGTTTAGGGGTTAGGGTTTATAAGGGTTTAGGGTTTAGGGGTTAGGGTTTATGATTAATTAGTGTATAGTGTATAGTGTATAGTGTATAGGGTATAGTGTATAGTGTATAGGGTATAGGGTATAGGGTATAGGGTATAGGGTATAGGGATATAGGGATATAGGGTATAGGGTATAGGGTATAGGGTATAGGGTATAGTGTATAGTATATAGGGTATAGGGTATAGTGTATAGGGTATAGGGTATAGGGTATAGGGTATAGTGTATATGGTATAGGGTATAGTGTATAGTGTATAGGGTATAGGGTATAGGGTATAGTGTATAGGGTATAGGGTATAGGGTATAGTGTATAGGGTATAGTGTATAGTGTATAGTGTATAGTGTATAGGGTATAGGGTATAGGGTATAGGGTATATGGTATAGGGTATAGGGTATAGGGTATAGGGTATAGGGTATAGTGTATAGTGTATAGGGTATAGGGCATAGGGTATAGTGTATAGGGCATAGTGTATAGTGTATAGGGTATAGGGTATAGGGTATAGGGTATAGTGTATAGGGTATAGTGTATAGTGTATAGGGTATAGGGTATAGTGTATAGTGTATAGTGTATAGTGTATAGGGTATAGTGTATAGTGTATAGGGTATAAGGTATAGGGTATAGTGTATAGGATATAGTGTATAGGGTATAGAGTATAGTGTATAGGGTATAGTGTATAGTGTATAGGGTATAGAGTTTAGGGTATAGGGCATAGTGTATAGTGTATAGTGTATAGTGTATAGTGTATAGTGTATAGTGTATAGGGTATAGGGTATAGTGTATAGTGTATAGGGTATAGTGTATAGTGTATAGTGTATAATGTATAGAGTATAGGGTATATTGTATAGTGTATAGGGTATAGGGTATAGGGTATAGGGTATAGGGTATAGGGTATAGGGTATAGGGTATAGTGTATAGGGCATAGGGTATAGTGTATAGGGCATAGGGTATAGGGCATAGGGTATAGGGTATAGGGCATAGGGTATAGGGTATAGGGTATAGGGTATAGGGTATAGTGTATAGGGTATAGGGTATAGTGTATAGGGTATAGGGTATAGTGTATAGTGTATAGTGTATAATGTATAGGGTATAGGGTATAGTGTATAGGGTATAGTGTATAGGGTATAGGGTATAGTGTATAGGGTATAGGGTATAGGGTATAGGGTATAGTGTATAGGGTATAGTATATAGGGTATAGTGTATAGGGTATAGGGTATAGGGTATAGGGTATAGGGTGTAGGGTATAGTGTATAGTGTATAGTGTATAATGTATAGTGTATAGTGTATAGTGTATAGGGTATAGGGTATATGGTATAGGGTATAGTGTATATGGTATAGGGTATAGTGTATAGGGTATAGGGTATAGGGTATAGTGTATAGGGTATAGGGTATAGGGTATAGTGTATAGGGCATAGGGTATAGGGTATAGGGTATAGTGTATAGGGTATAGGGTATAATGTATAGGGTATAGGGTATATTGTATAGTGTATAGTGTATAATGTATAGTGTATAGTGTATAGGGTATAGAGTATAGGGTATAGGGTATAGTGTATAGGGTATAGGGTATAGTGTATAGGGTATAGGGTATAGTGTATAGGGTATAGGGTATAGGGTATAGGGCATAGGGTATAGGGCATAGGGTATAGTGTATAGGGCATAGGGTATAGGGTATAGTGTATAGGGTATAGGGTATAGTGCATAGGGTATAGGGTATAGTGTATAGTGTATAGTGTATAGTGTATAGTGTATAGTGTATAGTGTATAGTGTATAGTGTATAGTGTATAGGGTATAGTGTATAGGGTATAGGGTATAGTGTATAGGGTATAGGGTATAGTATATTATAGTGGTATAAATTTATAGGGTATAGGGTATAGGGTATAGGGTATAGGGTATAGGGTATAGTGTATAGGGTATAGTGTATAGTGTATAGTGTATAATGTATAGTGTATAGTGTATAGTGTATAGGGTATATGGTATAGGGTATAGGGTATAGTGTATATGGTATAGGGTATAGTGTATAGGGTATAGTGTATAGGGTATAGGGTATAGGGTATAGGGTATAGTGTATAGGGTATAGGGTATAGGGTATAGTGTATAGGGTATAGTGTATAGTGTATAGGGTATAGGGTATAGTGTATAGGTATAGTGTATAGGGTATAGGGTATAGGGTATAGGGTATAGGGTATAGGGTATAGTGTATAGGGCATAGGGTATAGGGCATATGGCATAGTGTATAGGGCATAGTGTATAGGATATAGGGTATAGGATATAGTGTATAGGGTATAGGGTATAGTGTATAGGGTATAGGGTATAGGGTATAGGGTATAGTGTATAGGGTATAGTGTATAGGGTATAGTGTATAGTGTATAGGGTATAAATTGGCATAGGTATAGGGTATAAATTATAGTGTATAGGGTATAGGGTATAGGGTATAGGGTATAGGGTATTTATTGACTCATATTTATTTTTTTAGTGTAATTTAAAATAATTTTCATGTTTTATATAATTATAAAGAATGATATTTATTAAATTAAAATTAATAAATATTTATGTGGTATTTATTTTTTCAAAAATAATATTTATTGACTCATATTTATTTTTATGAGAGTAATTTAAAATAACTTTCATATTTTACATAAAAAAATAATGATATTTATTAAATTAAAATTTAAAGAATATTTATCATTTATTTATTTTTTCAAAAATATCATAAATATTTATGATATTTTAATGTTTTTTAGTTTGTTATTTTGTTATTTAGTTCTAAAAATAAACAAAAATTTCATTTTATTATCGAGAACGGAATATTTCCGTCGCCGATAAATAAAAAATATTAACTTATCAAACGGCGGAAATATTCCGCCGTCGGTGTTTAATCAAAAAAAAAAAATATTTAATTTCACCGTCGGAATATTTCCGACGCTGATAAATTAAAAAAAATTAATTATTCAGCGGCGGAAATATTCCGTCGGTGTAATATTCCAAAAAAAAAATAAAAAATATTTTAATTTCACCGTCGGAATATTTCCGACGCTGTTAAAGAAAAAAATAAAAAATGATATATTTCCACCGTCGGAATAATTCCGTCGCTGATAGAGATTTAGCGGCGGAATATTCCGTCGGTAAATCAACCGCGAAAATATTGGCGGTAATTAAACGAATATTCGAGGAATATTCGTTTTAGCGGCGGAATTTAGCGGCGGAATTAAATTCCGTCGCTAAATTTGACGCCAAAATAATTCCGACGCTAAAGCTTATATTCCGCCGCTATTTAGCGACGGAATGAGTCCGTCGCTGATAATTTCGTCGCTAAAACACCTGTTTTTGGTAGTGAATTATCATACTAAACTATCATGCTGTTAAACTACGTATGCTTGAAGTCTCTAAGTCCTCGATTAGAGCATCTCTTGAAATTGCAACTGGAAATCATTTTTCATTTCCTCAAATTTAGCCTCATATGCGGATTCTAATTTTGCCGTGACTTCATCCCTCATTTTCTCAACTCTTTCGTTCAACTTATCTTCAACTCTTGTGTCTGTGTGAAATGTCCATTTGAACATGTAGATGACGAAATCGTGTTGCTTCTCAAGATCTTCGATGCAGGAACCAACTTACCAAAGCCGTACAAACGATTCTTTATAACGCCACCAGCTACATCCACCCAAGCTGTGGAATCAAAACCCTCACCTTTCTTTCGAGCAGTATAAAAAAATATTATAAGTAACTTTTCTATTTGCATTTTATAAATAATAAAAAGAGTCTTGAGATCAAAGATACACTTTCAATAGCGATCGAGTATAATTAAACATTTAGAGTGAAGTAATAAAATTAATAAAACATTTAGATTAAACTCACAAAGATTTTTTTGGACTTAGCATCCACAAACTCGCCACTGCCTTGCTTTCTCTTGTGGGTTCTAAGAAAAACGTCATCTTCTGTGATGACTTTGTCTGGATTCTTCTTTATTTATAATAAAGACAAAGAATAATAATTTACTCTTTATCTTCTTTATATGTAATGACAGACTATATAAACAATAGATAAACTCTTATCAACGCAAGCTCATGTGAGGCAAAACTCTTTGAACCCCCTGAATGTTTAGTTAATCCCAAATCATTGCGGTCTGACTTACGATTATTTCTTGCTTGTTCACACTTCTTCCTAGCCTCGTCATTTGCATAAAATAGCAAATGCCGATTCCAGTCATGTTGCGTGCACCAAGATGGGTGCCCATTACGGGGGAATTGTTGTCGTCCCCTATGACACATCCGTTTGTACTGTTCACAAGCCATCGTATTCCAATTTTTTCGAACTAGTCTTTCCGGATAAGTTTCAATGCACTTGTAATGGCTCTGCAATTAGGAAGTTAAAAACATATGTTATATTAAGCATATATAAATCAGGTAATTAATTGGATTGATTATGGAGATATTACATTCCATTCCTTGAAATAGTAATCTTTCATCCCCTCGGGTACTTTCTTCCATGTGGGACCATCCTCACCGACAACGAATTTTCCTTGAATTGCATTTGTTATTCCTTTAGCAACACAAGGAAACTTGATACCATCATCCTGCTCTGGAACTACCAAGCTGAAAGAAAATTATACCAGCTCAAACAGTTAACCCAATATACTTCGATTACGATATAAATAAGAATACAACTTTCAAAAACAATAAAGCTTTTCTACAGCAGGAACATGATAGCAACAAATTTGTCCTAGAGTTAAAATGAAGCCCATTTCGCTGTGAAAAATGCAAGGGTACAACAGTACAGAGCATGCAATCTTCTACAGTAGAATAGACACAGGGAATAAAATATTCCAAACAATCTAAGACTCCAACTATAAACAATGGAAGTTTAAAACTTCTTATCCAACATGAGGCGCTATCTTCTGCATTTTTAGTGCCACACCTCTCATGATCTTCATCATAGTGTAAATCAACAACCCTTTTAATTGGTATAAGATGAGCTGGTTTATATCCCTCTAATGACAGACACATAGTGTTTTGTTCATTCTCATACTCGACAACCATGTCAAATAACAAATTAAAATTAATCATTGGTATCAGCCTACTGTACATTAATCAACCAATTCAAACAATAATTGAGTAACTACTAGAAATTTTTCTTCTGTATGTAAACAAGTACAAAGCTTGAATCCTTCACATTTCCTTGGAGCTTTTGAACAAATATTAGATAACTAATTCCTTGAATATTTGTAAACCATAATTCAATGATTCAATTAACAAGAAAAACATCAAGCCGTATTACTTTGCTCATCTACATACCAACTGATGGAAAACACAAAGGACACTGTTTAGGTATGACACAGCTGTGGTGTTTTAGTTACGTATGTTCATTGAGGTGAAGAAAATAGTTTCATGACTTATATATCTTTTACCTTGCTGTAATAAGAACCCCTCACAGTCCGAAACCTTCATAATTTACTTCCTAAACATCAGGAATGCTCAACTGCCTAGATCCAATGGTTAGACAAGGAGCACAGAATTTCCAATGAGACTATTATATGATTGCATTCATTCAACAAGGAATTAACTCATTTCCAGAGGTTTCAAGATTAAACAAAACAGCTAGTCTACTAACAACCTTGTCATCTGTGTTTAAATGGAAAATTCTGTATAAGACATGTTACTCATTTGATAAGACAATAACGATCTTCCTGTTCCTTGTGTTTTAAGTACAAATTTCATTCCATGTTGGTTCAAAAGGCATGGAAAGCAGTGACTATTGTTTCATACCAAAAGTGTACTAAGAACTCATCAGATAATAAGTAGAGTCTAGCTTGAACAAATATGACATAATTTCTATGTCAAAGTGCTATTTAGTATGCTAGTAACAATTGATTGATAGGTTAAAAAGCCTTGCCTAACATAGTCATTGGTCTGTTCATGCATCACAAGTAGAACACAGAGCAATTGATAAAAAAATGAAAGTAAACCAAATCAACACCACAGTTCAACTACTGTTCATATATCAGTGCCCACCTTCTTATAACCGAAAATGAAAATGTCAAAGGCTCTTACAGAAAGACTGCTGAAGGAGGCAATCTAGCTCTATAAAAATGCATTTACTTCAAAAATATAATAACTGTAAACTTGAAGATGATCCCTTGTTTTATTTTAGTTGGGCAAAATCTTCCCAGAGTTCTAGTGTGTACACTCAATTTTGAATTCCTTATTTTGGTAATTCAACGATGTGAACGAAGTAAATCAGTTTCTTCATGTACTCTGTAGTTGGTTAATTGATCGACCATCGTTCGGATCACTTAGAGAATTCCAACTGAAAGAAGGGTGTACATGAATTGTGTATTTCCAAATTATTTTTCAAACTGATACATGAACTGTAGTGTATTTCTAATCTATCCATTTCTCAAGGTGCATTTGTATTGGAAATTATGGATCCGCTATCTCTGTTGTTGAGGTTCTGTGAATTTCCTAGTTTCCTGA
The DNA here is from genome assembly GCA_022495995.1 of Adenophora triphylla var. japonica. NCBI lineage: Eukaryota > Viridiplantae > Streptophyta > Magnoliopsida > Asterales > Campanulaceae > Adenophora > Adenophora triphylla. Next base: position 232,743 of record JAFEMH010003712.1, read on the forward strand.
TGCTCCTGGTTGATATTTCACGGTCACATCTTTCCATATAATTTATTCATTTTCATCCATCGTATTTTCAATTTCAAGCATATTTTCACTTTAAGCTACGGCTTAGATTATTCCATGACTTCATCTCTAACAATGCAGGACTATAGTATCATTAGTATTCCCTCTGTCCCCAAAGGAGCGTTGAAAAAAAATCGAATTTGCTCTTGATCAAGAGCCAATTTGAAACTTTTTTTGACATTCATTTAGGGACGGAGTGAGTAGTACACAATTTAGTACAGAAAAGTGATGGGGAAAGTCTGTACTCTAAGAAAAGAGATATGAATAGCTAATCTATTAATTGAGATGCTACAAGACATTGACATTTTGCGGGGTTACACCAATTAATGCAACAGATTAGTTTTTGATGCACATCGGACCAAAATATAAAATGAAAGTAAACCAAATCAACACCACTATTCATGAACACAGAGCAATTGGTAAAAAAATGAAAGTAAACAAATATTAACTTACGTGTTCCAGTAAATAATAATTGGTATCCTCTGATCAGCATTCTCAGGTGCTCGCGGAGCTCTATTCTCACCACGACTTCTCCTATTGACTGTGGACTCTGAATCATGTCCGGGCTCGCTACCACCTTCTGTAAAAGGAGTGCTTCCATCTGTCGTATCCTCGTCAAGCTCTTGCGAGGAAGAGATATTTTCACCTCCAGGCTGATCACTTAGAGGTTCATCGATAGGCTCATCTACAAGGTGCTGACGTGTAACACGAACTCTACCAGGTTCATTTCTGGAAGTTTCCCATCTGATGCCTTTGCCTCTAACCCTTGGCATAGTACTATATATATATATATCCAAAAAATAAAAACAAATGTAGACTTGCAACATAATTAAAACATGGATAAAGTAAAACAATTTAATAATAGCATCATTAAATAACATAAACATATATTTTAAAGCACACATTTCATTTGAAGATAAGAATCTCTCTCATAAACAATCTCCTCTTTGCAGATCATAGTTAACTACTATTTGAGATCACCTGCATTTCCTTTCATAATTAAGACTAATAAGACCATCTAAGCTACAGTGGGCAAAATTTTAACTTCTCAAGGTGATATTTATCCATTGTCAGGTTTTAGTTCCCCTGTCAAGCTATGCAAACATCTTTTAAAACTGTAGCTACATTCATGCTGTTTAGCAATAACGAGGATATGAGTCTAACTTGGAGAAATGGATTATTCAGCGGGGACTATAGGAAGAGAAGCTTGTGAGTACTAAACATCTACAAGATTGCATACCATGGAGGAAATAAATACTGCTCATTAAAGATGCAAGTTTTTTTTATTTCTTTTAAATATAATTCACAGATATAAAAACCTATGCAAACATCTTTTAAAACTCTAGCTACATTCATGCTGTTTAGATATAGAAAGTAGACTGACTTGAACAGATTGATACTGGCAGAGCAATACCAGATATAAAAGCGCTGGTTGAAGAGAGTGGGTCAAGATGCTTGCCGATAAAGCTGCTACAAGGCCAACTGCAAGCAAGCAAACAAGAATTATAATCCACAGCTACTTTGAGAATAAATTACAGAAAATAAGTTAGTAGCTCAATCAACTTCAGTTCAGTTCAAGACCACTCATTCTTGAAGGAAAGGAAGGACATACACAGAAAAGAAAAGTGAAGTAAATATGTCTTAAATAGCATCATTAAATAACACAACATATATTTAAAAGCTAATAATTCAATGAGACTACAAAAGATAACATCTATTTAAAAACCACAAAACACTGTCATCATATAAAAAAATCATTCTTCACTACTAGTGTTCTCTGAATTAATTTCATCTTCTTCACCATCTGATGCATTTAATTCATACACAACTTCATGAACTTCCTCTTCTGATTCATTTTCTTGACTAGAATCTTCCTCTTCAATTTCAATTTGGTTAGTAGGTCGTAGCAAATCTGAATCAACCTCATCCATTTGACCACCTTCAGCTACCAGAATAGCATTATTGTCAAGCTTATTATCTACTTCAGCAACAGGTGGGATTGACATCTCAACCTCTTGAAAAAAATCATCTACTTCTGCCTCAACTCTATCAGACACATCTGCGTAAGGAACATTAATTGTGCATCTTGCTTTGGTTTTACACACGGCCCTTCATTTGATTCTATCTCTCTTATTGCAACCAGGATAATCTAGGTAGTACACTTGCTCAACCTGCGATGCGAGTACGAAGGGGTCGTCTGTGCCAAGCCTTGATTTAGGATTGAGATCAACGATGTTGTATCTTGGATGCACATTAATACCCTTAACATAATCATACCACTCGCACTTGAAAAGTACTAGTGTATCACCCTTGTTATTTTCACTCTCATATTCTAACTCCACAATTTCATCTAGCATTCCATAATAGTCTCTTCCAACATCATTATAACAACTGCCTCTGATGCAAACACCGCTGTTCATTGTACTTTTTTCGATCCCAAAATTTTTGGTATGAAATTTATACCCATTCACAAAATAGCCATTATACAAGTGCACAAGAAGTTTTGGGCCTCGAGCTATAAACTTGATATTTTCACTACAGTCTAGGTGGATTTTTACCTAAAAATGATGAATATAAAGAGAATATAAATATACAAGTAAATGACGTAATTGAATTAGAATAATATTTAGAATAATTGTAAAGACATCTTACATAATTAGCAAACCAGCTACTAAACTCCTTCTCCAAATTTACTCGATGTATTTCCGCCGCATCAATATTTGGCATCACATCTCTCACTTCATTTTCATATTCCCTATTGGAAGGTTACTAGTTGATAATCATGTATATCTTTAATATTTTAATCGAAATGAAACAACTTCATATTTTAAATTTATACTTACAAGACAAAGGGTTCAATCTCTTCACAGTTCAATAGAACGTAAAGGGACGCGGCTTCTAGCTCGTTGTCCGACAAATATTTAGTACCATTATGCCCAAACGGCCTTCCAGGATGAGTGAAGACTGATAATCGACCGTTGACTTCAACTTCACCACCATCATCATTCCGCTCAACCCTAGTCGACTTCAAACCAACACCAACCTCAAAATAGTGAGAGCAAAAGATAGAAGTTTCTTCTATCAAATATGCCTCACATATTGAACCCTCAACACGTGACTTATTCTTAACTTTTTTCTTCAAAGTGTTCATAAGCCTATTATGTACAAATAATACCATCTATAAATTCAAGTTTCATAATTATTTATATCAAATTAATAGAAAATGACAACACAAAAATGGTACCTCTCGAAAGGATACATCCAACGATAATTGACTGGACCACCAACTCTTGCCTCGTAAGCCAAATGTATCGGTAAGTGTTCCATGGAATCAAAGAAAGCGGGAGGAAATATCTTTTCTAATGTGCACAAAGTGACTATGATATTTTCCTCCAACTTCTTCAAATGCTCCTCGCGTAAAATACTGGAGCATATGTCTTCGAAAATTGGCTTAGCTCACTAACGCACGCCATACGTGCTCGTGTAAAAGGTTCTTAAAGGCATTAGGTATCAACCTCTCAAGGAACACATGACAGTCATGGCTTTTCATGCCATAAATCTTGCATTTTTCCACGCTAACACACCTACTCTGGTTTGATGAATAGCCATCTGGAAACCTAAGTTGTTTGATCCATTCTAAAACCAACTTTTGTTGTTCTTTTGTGAGTGTGTAGCTCGCTTTTGGCTTCATGGGCTTCCCATTCACCTCTCTTAATTCTAGCTCTGGACGCTTACAATACTTTTTAAGATCAACACGAGCTTTATCATTATCCTTAGTCTTACCTTTGACATCCATGATTGTATTGAAAATATTATCAAAAACATTTTTCTCAATATGCATCACATCTAAATTATGACGTATTAAATTGGTCTTCCAATAAGGCAAATCCCAAAATATAATCCGTCTCACCCAGTTATGATGTTGCCCAAAGCCCGGAATCTTTTCTTTCGTCATAGCTTTTGCCAAACCTAATGTTTGGTAATCTTGATACTTCATCCCACATGTCACTTCCACTCAAGCGTGGTGGAGGCAACCCACGCTCAACTCTACCAGCCATGAAGTTATTTTTATTTTTTCTATAAGGATGATTTGTTGGCAAAACCGACGATGACAATCGAAAAGGATGGTTTTCCACCACACTCGAGTGTGAATGACTTACTATTGCTCATGCAAGAAGGACAAGACAGCTTCCCATGTGTGCTCCAACCAGATAACATCCCGTAGGCAGGAAAGTCGTTAACGGTCCACATAAGTGCTGCTTTCATTTTGACACATCATAAGTATCAATTCCATCTTGCCATAACTCAATCAACTCATCTATCAATGGACGTAAATACACATCAATGTTCTTCCCAGGGCTCTTAGGACCAGGAATTAGTAACGTTAAGAACAAGTACTCCTGCTTCATAGCCATCCATGGCGGTAAATTATAAGGAGTAACAATCACTGGCCAACAAGAATAAGGCTTAGTTGAGTTACTAAAGGGATCAAAACCATCGGCTGAGGCGCAAAGCCTGACATTTCTAGCATCGAAGGAAAAATCTGGGTAAGTACGATCAAAATGCTTCCATGCCTCACCATCTGATGGATGAGAAAGCACACCTCTTTCACGAGGACATTCCTTGTGCCACCGCATATGCTTCGCAGTCGTTGTTGACATAAAAAGCCTTTGGAGTCGAGGGGCAAGCGGTAGGTAACGTAACACCTTAAAAGGTATGTTTTTATGCTTCCTACTGCCCCTTCTCATTGGTTTATACCGCGGGTGACCACATTTTGAACATTCTGTTAAACCTACCGTTGACTTGTAGTACAACATACAATCATTAGGACATGCATCTATCTTTTGTAAACTAAGCCCAAGCTTAGCAACAATCTTCTTAGCCTCATAGAATGTTTTGGGAATATTTGCACCTTCCGGCAACATTCGACCAAAAGTGGACATGAAATTATCAAAGGCATTCTTACTCATGTTGGCCTCTGACTCATGAGTTAGGAGTTGAGCAGCGGAGACAACTTCGTGTAAGTTTTACATCCCTCGTATAATTTCTCAAGCCCTGCTTCAAGAAGGTCGAAAAACTTTTGTGCATCTACATTTGGTAATTGTTCCTCCCAATCAAAACCAGGGCCTGCCATATCCATAACCATATCAATATAAGGATTTGATTGCTCCTCAACAAGGACCGGCTCATTGTTCGAAGGCATAGGTTGTTGACTTGATGTTGATTGTTGTCTAAAGATTGAAGGATCATTCTCTCCTTGCGAAACCCAGATTGTGTAATTAGGCTTGAATCCTTTTTTATACAAGTGTGTTTTAAGCCTCTCTTGAGTTTGAAATTTTCTATTCATACAAATGCAACAAGGACATCGTATGTTGTCTCCAGACATACATTCAGGATGGTCGAGTGCAAAACCAATAAACTGTCGTACCCCCTCTACGAACTCAAGTCTAATACCCAAGCCGCCGTCCTCAAGTCGACGATACATCCAACTCCTATCGTTAGACATCCCTTTCTGCATTTAGAATTATGGAATTAAAACAAATTGGAAATTGTTTCCTCAATAAAGTATAAGAGCTAGATATGGAGAGCTAGAGATGGATATAGGAAAAACTATAGAGAATGAAACACTATTTATCTGTCGAAGGAAAGGAAAAGAAAGGAAAATGCTCCAAGCAAACCTTCAGCTATATGAAATAGTAAATTCAACTATATTCAAAGAATTCATCGTTTTACACATAAAAACGTAATCCGGACTTCCAGTCTTAGCTAAATATAAATCTTTTCCTCATCCTTAAAAGCAATGTAAGGAAACAACTTAGACTCAATCCACTCCCAATCCCGAACATATTGGTCTGCTGAAAAATTCTCAATCTTCATTCTCTAGAGATTCAAGAGAAAGAAATAACTTCATCCATAATTCATTCTATCTTTCACTTAACAAATTCAAAATTGACACCATTGCAAAAAGCATCAACCAAGTATTTTTGTTATACACCCTGCATTCCACCTTTCGACCTCTGCATCCCTTTGGGGCGGATCAACAAGTGGTTCCCCATGGGGTATCAAAGTCAGTCGATAAATAAGGGATTGTGACCCATTCCACTCAAACTATCTCATTTCAAACACCACGCTCGTCCTTTCCAGAGTATCACAACTTAACTCCATAAATCACATGAAAACAAGTTGCATAAAATATGTAACTATAAACCTTGACTTAGATGAAAAAATACATATCCTACACCAATTACTGAATTTCGAAACACATATCATTCATTTTCTCAATTCAGTAAATTCAATTACAGAAACAAAAAGAACACAACAGGGAAATAATTTTTAAAAAGGAAAAGCTGGCGATTTTGCCTTACCGTGATGAAGAAAAAAACACAGTGCTATTAAGGGTCTTTTTTCGAATTACCTGTAACCAAGAAGAAAAAACACAAATCGGCATTAGTAGATTTAATTGCTGATTTTGGTTTCATATCTAGGTATTCAACTAAATTGAATACCTAGGAATCGAAATTCAACAAATTCAATAGCAAGAGATCGATCAACAATCATGGAACCATGTTCAATTCGGCGGAAAGGGTTATCAATACCTTACCTTGTTCAATTTCGCGGAAAAGGAAGGAGATGCCTAAGACGCCGGAACCACGAATTTCGCCGAAAACGAGAGCTGGCACCACGTCGCAGTAGTGGAGAGAGAGAGTGAGAGCGAGGGAGAGAAGAGAGGGGGGAAAAGAGCGGCGTGGTGTGACTGTGTTTGCGCCTTTGGTTTGAATGGGTAGGGAATTAGGTCGCAAACTAATTTGGTAAAAATACACCGTACACTACGCTGCCGTTTTATATATTTTTTACAATTTAATAAAATAAAAATAATTTAGGATTAATTGCAACCGAAATTGAATGGAAAATTTGAAACCGAAATTTATTTGTTTCAAAATCCCTCGCAAAATTAGGCGGGTTTCCTCCCTCCAAAATTTTTGCGGCCAATTTTTTAAAGTTCAAAATATATAAATTTTATATTAATAATTGCAACAGAATTTGAAACAGAAAATTGAAACAGAAGTGCATCTGTTTCAAAATCCGTTGCAACCCCGAAACATGAAGCGACAAAATGATTTTCCGTTGCAATATGAGTTGCAATATTAATTGTGCACGTCAATTTTCAATGAGAACTTTTTACTCTGAAACTGATTTCAATTTGGTTACAAAATTCCGTTTCAGTTGCCCTGTTCTGAAACTGATTTCAATTTGGTTGCAAAATTCTGTTTTAGTTGCCCTGTTTTCTTGTAGTGAATCAAGGGATTGAGTTTGGAGCAGCTGGGATTGAGAAGAGACTTGGGTTTAGAGATCTCTCCCCCTTTGATGGTGAGTAGTTGGCCTTAAATCAAGTGGAGAGAGGAAAGGATTTGGGCATAATCCGAAGGAGGGGAGGCAGAAAAGGAAGGTGTGGTTTGGGATAAGGGAGCGGCTTGGGTTTGAGGCCCGGTTGAAGGTAGTTGAGTATTGGCTTGAAATTCAGGCTCACTACGGTTGACCGTGTACTAAGAGCCATTCGTTGCAATCTCAGGCTCTAAGTGGTCAGCCATGCGATCAGAGCCATCCTTGGAAGCTTCTACTTTAGGGTTTGAAATTCTTGGGGAAAGGGTGGATGTGAAAGTGTTTGGGGTAGAGAGGTTTGAGGTAGGGTGGTTTGGGGTGGTTTGAAGAAGTTAGGATCCAGAAAAAGATTCACAGTTCACAAGCGGTTTGAGCACCTATGCGGTTTATCAGTGGTGCGGTTTGAAAAATGAAGTATTTCAAACCTCAAGTGAACTATGAATACTATAAGAAAAATAAACATGAAGATTTGAGAACAAAAATTACTAGTACGTGGCATTGTAATCCAAATTTATCCCACACATGCAAGCAGTGTTTGAAAGGGGAAGGTTATGATTTCCAGCCTATATACTAAGTAAAATTTCAATAAAAGTAAAGGAAGGAATAAATGACATGCGGTTTCAAAAGGTTTTGAAAAAGCGGTTCCAGCATGTGGTTTATGCAAACAACTCGTCACTAAAAAAAATAGCTTGCGGTTTCTAAAATAGAGGGAATGCGGTTTCCTACAAGCAATTGGATTTCCAAAATAGACATGCGGATTGAAAACATAAAAAATATGTGGTTTAAAGAATGCGGTTTCAAAAACATGTAGCATGCGGTTATGAGTGAAAAGCTGTTCAACTGCACGACGAAATATATATATATATATATATATATATATTTTTTTAAATAAATAAAGGTAAGAAATCGATAGAAGTTAGTCTAGGTTGAAACGCGGTTTTGAGCCAAGCGGTCAAGCTGCAGCAGGCGGTTAGGCATTGGCGGTTGGCTGTGCGGTTTGACAAAGACATGCGGTTTTGGTACAAAGTGCGGTTTCAACAGGGATGAGGTTTGAATCCTCAAGAGGAATATCAACCTGAACTCAATACACAAGTTAGCAAATAGAAAGTATGGAATCATTTATGTTCAAGCATACCCATTTCTCATCTGAGGAAAGAAAACCTCTTGGAGTCCAGAGCTTTGGTGAGGATATCAGCAATCTGGTTGTCTGTCCCCATATACTCTAAATGTATTCCTCTTCTCCACATGATCTTTGAGGAAATGATACTTGATATCTATATGCTTGGTCTTGGAATGCATGACAGGGTTGTTGGAGATTGAAATTGTTGAAGTGTTGTCACACATGATAGGGAAATTTCCTTCTTCAATTCCATAGTCCACCAACTGCTGCTTCATCCAAAGGATTTGACAGAAACAACTTCCAAAGCAAAGAATATACTCAAATTTCCGTGCCGACACCGAAACCGAAGCTTGCTTCTTGCTGCCCAAGCAACTAGTCTATTCCCAAGGAAATGACAAGTACTACTAGTGCTTTTCCTGTCAATTGTGCAAGCTGCATAATCTGCATCTGAATAACCTACGAGATCGAAGTTCGAATCTATGGAATACCAAAGTCCAAGGTTAGTGGTTCCAGATAAATAGCGGATTATATGCTTGACAGCAATTAAATGTGCTTCTCTAGGATCTCGCTTGATAGCGTGCACATACAATGTACACTAAACATGATATCGTGCCTACTAGCGCTAAATTAAGTAATGAGCCGATCATACCTCGATATAAGGTTTGATCAACCTTCTTACCTTTTAGATCTTTATCTAGCTTATTGCCGGTGGCCATTGGAGTATCATATGCTTTAGCATTTTCTAATCCAAACTTCTTTATCAACTCCTTGGTGTATTTGGCTTGGCCGAGGAAAATACCTTTCTTCGCATTGCTTGATTTGAAGCCCGAGGAAGAATGTTAATTCTCCCATCATGCTCATCTCAAACTTGTTTTTCATTAGCTTTTCGAAACGCTTACAAAGTAACTCATTAGTAGAACCAAAAATAATATCATCAACATATATTTGAACAAGTAAAGTATGCTCATTATATTTGGCAATAAAAAGAGTTGTATCGATTTTACCGCGTTTAAATTCTTTTTCTAGTAAAGATTTAGTGAGAGTCTCATACCATGCCCTTGGAGCTTGCTTAAGTCCATACAAAGCTTTCGGAGTTTGTAGACATGATTGGGAAATTTGGAGTCTTCAAATCCAGTGGTTGGGCAACATACATGGTCTCTTACGCTTCTCCGTTGAGGAAAGCACTCTTCACGTCCATTTGATATAGCTTGAAATTCTTGAAAGAGGCGTAGGCTAAGAAGATTCTCGATGGCTTCCAATCTTGCAACCGGAGCAAAGGTTTCATCATAATCGATTTCTTCTTCTTGCCTATATCCTTGTGCAACCAACCTTGCTTTATTCCTTGTGATACTTCCATTCTCGTCTATCTTATTCCTAAACACCCACTTAGTTCCTATCACTCCTTGATCCAGAGGTCTAGGCACTAATGTCCAGACCTTGAATCTTTCAAACTCGTTGAGTTCTTCTTGCATAGCAACGACCCAATTGGAATCTTGGAGTGCTTCATCAATCTTCTTGGGTTCAACTTGAGATAATAGAGAAGTATGCTCATCATAGTTCGATCTCCTTTTTTGAACACCGAAAAACAGATCACCAATCACATTAAAGAGAGGAGGATCAGCCGACTTCACGAACCTCCGGGGTAAGTCTCGGTTGGATCGAGGTTTGTCGAAGATCTTCAATTGGAACATCGTTAGATCCTTCGTGAAGTCATGGAATGTAAGTTGACGAAGAGGTTCAATAAGTCGGATGGGGGAATTCTCAACATCTTCTTTCCTTGGAGATGCATCCAAGTGGAAACTTCAAAGTGCGGTTTCAAAGGTACGGTTTGAGGGAATTTCGCTTGAGGGTGCCGGATTTTGCGGTTGAGGTTCAGGTGCTGTTCTTGAGGGTTCACCTGTTTCATTATGCTCAGCAAAATCATCAGCAACATTTGGAGCCAAATGTGACTCAAGGAGAGAATGCGCATCGAATGTAACATGGACAGACTCAACTATCTTTAAACTAGTTTTATTAAAAACACGAAAATCTTTTGAATGTTTAGCATACCCAACAAAAATACCTTCATCGGCCTTGGCTCCAAATTTACCTCTATTTTCTCTTCCGTTGTAGAGGATAAAGCATTTGCAGTCAAAGATCTTGAAGAATGCAATATTGGGGGTTCTTCCTCTCCATAGCTCATATGGAGTCTTGTTATAGGTTTATTGATGAGGGAGCGGTTCTGAGTGAAGCATGCTGTGTTTATTACTTCAGCCCAGAAATACTGAGGCAGCTTCGCTTCAGATATCATTGTCTTTCCAACCTCAATCAATGTCCTGTTCTTCCTTTCCACAACCCTATTTTGTTGTGGAACTCCAGCAGTTGAGAAATTGTGATCAATCCCATGGTCATCACAATACTCAGTAACACCATTGTTCTTGAATTCTGTTCCATTATATGATCGAACACTAACGATGTCGTCTTCTTTTTGAGTTTGGAGCCGTCTAAAGAGTGCGGTGAGAATCTCATAGCAATCATCCTTGGAGATCATCATCTCAACCCACGTATATCTTGAATAATCATCCACCACCACTAAAGTATATCTACTTCCTCCAATGCTAGCAGTGGTAACGGGTCTAAACAGGTCTATGTGAAGCTGTTGTAAGCATCTTGAAGTTGAGGGAGCGGTCTTACTGGTGAAAGACGATGTGGATTGCTTACCAAGTTGGCATGAACTGCATTTCTCTGGATGGTGGTCAGCCACTTTGGGTAAACCACGAACGAGGTTTTCCCTTCCAATCTTTACTAGTTACTTGAAGTTCAAGTGGCTCAACCTCTTGTGCCATAGCCAACTATTCTCGCTCACATGTTTAGCTACAAAACAGAGATTAGTAATACTACATGCAGAATCTAGATCAATAATGTAAATATTACTCTTACGAATCCTCGTGAGTAGGGTGACTCGGAAATGCTATCTTTGATAAAGCAATTTGATGACGTGAAGTTGCAAAGCATTCCTTTGTCGCACTGAGAAATTGAAAGGAGGTTGTGCTTGAGTCCTTCAACAAGAGAAACCTTCTCAATGGTTAGGTTTCCTCTCCTTATTACACCATACCCAATGGTTTTGCCTTTGTTGTTGTCACCAAAGGTTACAGATGGACCACTTGCTTCAATGACATCTTCAAGTAATGATCTATCTCCAGTCATATGTCTTGAGCAGCCACTATCAAAATACCATTCATTATCCTTGGAGTGACCAGCCATTAAGCAGAGGACCTGAAATGTAAACATTAAGAACGAGGTCCCCCTTTATTCTTTGGGTCCTGAGGTTAGCATCCTTTAACGACCCACACCTGTTTGACAGAAGGAGGTTTATTCTTCCTGGCATTGGGTGTGAACCGCAAAAGGCATTCTGCAGCCTTGTGACCTAAACCATCACACAGAGCATTTATGAAAGCTACAAGCATCATGAGGTTTTACTAACTCCTTACTTTTCTTAGGAGTTGCATATGGTTTGGGAATAGCAGTTTTAACCTTCACAAAGGTGGTTGCTTGCGGTTTGACTGCAATTTTTTTAGGAATGCTCCCTTTGCTTTTGAAGGCAGGAGGTGCGGTCGAAGAAGAAGGGCGGTCAGCCGTGCATTTGACTGCACTACCAACTCCACCAGAAGCGGTTGGAGTATAAGTGCGGTAAGCTGCATAAGAAACTTCCTCTGTGGTTTCCATCTCAGAATCTTTTCCTTTCAACTGAGAATTTTTCCCAAACTGTTTCTTAGGGTAGACATAATGAAAGTTAAGTGGAGTCTTTTGTTCTTGTCCTTTACCCTTAGAAGCAGCATGCTTCCCTTTAGGAATTTCTTTAGTTAGTTTTAAAATTTCCTCATCCTTTTCACAGCAGGATGTACACTTCTCCTTTTCACCAGTTTGGAATCCCAGGCCTTCTTTAATTCCACTGGCCATTTGGGAATCTATAATTTGATCCATGGTGACTTGTGACTTTGTCCACCCATCAATGATCTTTTGGATATCGAGTTTCTGGGCAACTAGGTCATCATTCCTAAGTTGAAGTGCAGCAACCTTAGTTTCTAGGATGCGGTTTTGATCAGCAAGAGGAGACATACTTTTGATTTAGTCCTTAAGATTTGAAATTTCGTGACCTCATCCACAGCTTTTCTCCGTCTTGTGCGAGAAAGTTCATCATGAAGCTAAACCTAATGCTTTCTTAACATTGGAGAATTTTTGGATCATCATTTCTGCTTCCTTGAACATCCTTTCATGTTCCATGGGAGAAACTTCATCCATCACCTTTTTCAAAATTTTCTTTGAAATTGCTTTTGAAGGTGGAGCATTTTTAGTAGGAAAAATAGGACGTGAATACGAACAATTTCCTATCTTAATGCTAGGAAGTAAGTTTCACATCATCCAATTTAAAATTTGAAATTTTTATAGCAACCTCTTCATCCTCCATATCTAGCGACTCAATTGACTCAGTGTCTGACTCATCGGAAGCATCTGCAACTAAGCAGAGATTAACCTCTTCGGTTTCATCGTCACTTCCATCATCAGAATTTGTTTCAATCCAAGTTGCTAATTCCTTGAAATTCTCTTCCTCTTCAACAACCATTCCCTTGCGACGAGAGAATTTCGCAGGGTGGTTTTCTTTGCATGTATTCATATTTGGGCCGTGGACACTCGATGCAAAGTGACCAGGTTTCCTACAATTGTAGCAAACTAGATCACCTCTTTCTTTGTATCTGCATGAAATTCTTGAAAACGGTGCTGAAGGTTTGCCTTTAGAAAATGTTTTTGTGAAAGGTTTTGAGGATTTTCTAAATTTTTGAAATCTTTTCACAAACTTGGCAAAATCATCATCATCCATCTCGATGAGTGATGAGGTTGATATTGAAGGATCAGCGGTTTGATTGGATGTGATTGGTTTCTCCTCATGTTTCACGACGGACATGGAAAGTGATTTGGTTTTCCCTTCATCCTCTTCAATGTGATTTAATTTAAGCTCATAGACTCTAAGATTTGCATACAAGTTACTTAACGATCAAGTATTCAAAACTTTGGAGTCTTCTAGAGAGGTGGCTTTATTTACCAATCTAGAACCTAAAGCAAAATTTAGGAAAGTCATATTGATTTCCTTATCGCTAAAGTTTTGCCAAGAGATTTACATGCATTAACTACCTCAACATATCGATCGTAGGTCTGGCGCAAGGTCTCGTTGGATTTTCTGTTGAAGTTGTTGTAGGATCTTTCAACAGCATATAATTTGTTCTCCTTGCATTCGTCATCACCTTCGAGGTAGCTCTCTATGGCATCCCACATCTTCTTTGCGGTTTGAGAAACATCACTTTTGAAGGGTTAAAACGGGAAGGGTTTCATAAATGATATTCCTTGCCTCGTTGTCCAAAGCGGCTAATCTTTTCTCTTCATCCGACCACTCGCCTTTTGGCTTTTTGACTCCGGAGTTTACGCACCGGTGGTTGCATCAGTGTTGGCCTTCATGGGAACGAACGGGCCATTGAACACGCATTCCACCAGCATCTCATCAATAGTTTCCAAATGAATAAGCATTCGGCACTTCCAGATGTCGAAGTGGTCTTCGTCCAAAACAGAAATGTGTGAATAGTTAACAGTTGTCATTATTTTTGAGTTTGCCATATCGAATCGGCACACAAGCTGTTAAGCTTGAAAAACAGTGGTTTTATAAATGTGTTTGCTCTGATACCACTTGTTGGTCCCAAGGGTGGCAACAAGGGTGAAAAATAGCTAGAGGGGGGGTGAATAGCTGTTACAAATTTTTTCGCCCTCTTTTTTTAAAACTCAATCTCTTGCTTACAAAACCGCTTGCAGTTGATAAGAAACTGCAAGTAGAGTTGCAAAATGCACAACGGAATATTTAAAGTTACAAAGCGGTTTTAGAGGAGCGGTTTTGCAATGAGGTTTTAGGTGCGGTTATAAAACTGAAAGTGAGGTTTTTGACAATGTTAACTCCAAATAAAATTCACAAATATGGATAACTAAAATAAATATCAAATAGAGATAAAGATAAAGATAGATAATCGAAGCATAGTAAATAATAAATGCGTAAATATAAGAACACAATATTGAGTGGTTCAATCTATAAAAGATTTACGTCCACTACCAAGATGGTTAGTCTTGGATTTTCTAAGAGAGATTTTATATTGAGTATATGTGTGAGATTACAAAGTACAATGAGTAATACTCATTTAAAATCTTTTCTATGAAGAATAAATCCTAGACTATAACCAGTGTATCTCAAGTGAATAATCTATGTGATTAAACAAGTGAGGTGTGTGTGTGAGGAGAACAAGATCAAGGCTCTTTGAATCTAAGAGATTGAGATCACAATGATTCTTGGTGTGTATAAGGCTTGATTTGGCCGATATTTTTCTTGAAGTAAGATGATGAAGATTCAAAAGACTAAGAATTTTCTGGGCAAAGCTTCAATCTTCGTATGAACTCACAGCACATTCAAATTCTCAAGCAATCTTCAAATGATGAAGATTAGGGGTATTTATACCCAAGCATCAAGGATATAGCCGCTGGACACAAACAAGGTCGCCAAAAGGACCTGCACCGATGCTTTCCCATTGGTCCACAAAACCACTTTTGTCCTTTCTTCGATACGTGAGCATTGCAGATAAAGCCGATCAAAGCTTCACCGCATAGTGTAAGGTAGTTAGGACACTTGTCACCTTTTTCAAGATCCTTCTGCAGATCTACCGATAGGTCTAAAGTCGCAACGCCTACAAATTAAATTAATTACTAAGACTATACTCGTGCCACAAAATCAGAGCTAGGAGCCAAGTCCAGGTCGATCCACTCGAAGAACGGTTAATTGGTTGCACAACTGTTGTCACTTGACAAGATCAGGTTTATTTTGATTTTAATTAAATTTTAAAACAGTGTAAATTAAAAACTAAGTTGTAAACAATTAACGGAAACACTGCTGCATTTGTCTCCGTCCTCGTTTATCAATTCAATATCATCTACACAATTTCTTTTTCTTCCTCCCCCTATTCCACTTGATCCCAATATATTTCAATTCCTATTTCTTCTTAGTAATGGTTATAAGCAAGTGACACACTCACCTATTCCCCCTAATCATCACTCTAAACCTAACCGACACGCCTAGATTCACAATATTGATTGATAAAGCTTCCTTAAGAAATTAAGATCAAGAATTTCACTATTCTTCGCAAATAGATCAAAACCTGAAGTTTACTCCCTTTTTAATTTACCACTGACACGTGCATAAATCTCAAAGATGCTACTTGTGCAAAATCCTAATCTGACTGTTTAGATGCTTAAGATTAAACTAGCATTAAATCAATTACAAGGGAAAAGAAAGTGATCAAATCTCAAAACCCTAGAAAAGATTTATCAATTAACAATAAGTAAAACTATGAATAGGAATTTAGAAACAAAGAAATTAATACCTCAATCGAATTAACAAACGACTCAAGATCCAAATCTCAAGCAAAGGTTTTAAGCTCTCCATGAAAATCGTTTCAATGCTTCTAAGAAATAATAATAATTGCAAAAACAAAAACGTAGAACCCTTCCTAATGTTCCTAAACCTAATATTTATACTTAATCCATAATCCTTAATTAATAAGGCAAAGGAAAACCTTAATAATAGGAAAAATACAAAGACAATAATATAAAATCAATTCCCAAAACGCCTGTGATCCCGTGTCCAAGCCGACGCCCAAACATGCCGGAGTACGACTCGTGCAGGGGTTCACGACTACAAGAGGCCACCACTGAAGTCGTGTAGTCTTCACTACTCGCAGATTGCAATGCCTCAATCTCACTGGGGTGCCACGCCGTGCAACTTTGGTCATACCTATACAGACACTGCACGACTAAAGTGCATACGTAGCCACGAGTCGAATGTCCCAAACTTTGAGAACCCTTTCGAGGAACTTGCCTTCTCGACCCTTGAACCTCTTGAATTCCCTTCTTTGTTGCACCGATTTTGACTCGAAGATGGACTTTTCCAAATAAACCTCTTGGCAATAACAAAGGCATCTAACCATACCAAGATCATCTCAACTTACATAAAAAAAATACTTAACAATAATCTCCCTATTACATTGTTCCTCATCGATTCACATAATATAGCAATATTTACTAAATAAATACAAAATATAATCATATTGCTATAAAAATGTCAAAGAAAATCGAGGAATTACCATATATAAAAACCAATCCCATCAAATTCCTCCCACGCTAGACCTTTTACTGGTCCCTCGAGTAAATACTCTAAATCCTCGCTTAACCTGTGTCTAAATTAGATGCGCGAGGGGAAAATGATTTCCTAACTCCTCTTAAACCAACCACATAAATGATATCAACAAAACCATCTCGGAAAATGATCTCCGCTCCTTATCACTCCAACAAAAGATAATAATGGTGCCAATGGCCTTAGTCAACCCCAACTCCAAATATGCAAAATGGGACAGATCCTAACTAAGGCCCACACAATCAAAAAGCCAGGGGGAATATAATGTCCTACCCTTCCCCCACGCTTATCCTCACTCTACTACTACTCTCTCAACCCAAGTCAATGTCCCAACAAAGACTCTACCTTTCGCAAAATACGCCAACCCCCTTATATCACCAAAAGAAACACGAGGATTTTCTAACCTAACTCCTCTAGCCGAACTCCTCCTACTGCCAAGAAGAATTAAACTGCTACCCTCACGCCCCAAACCTCCCTTATGTCTCCTCACCTAGTGATATATAAGATGTCATAAACTTCAACTCCTCACCTTTTGCCTAAGCGCCCTTTCTAAGCTTTCACTTAGCCCCTCCTTTTATTTTTTATTTTTATTTTTTTTAAAGACTCCATACAACATAGATCAATCCTCCCCCACGCTTCATTTTCACAATGCCCCCAGCAGACAAAAACATCATAACAAAGAAAATAAAACGTGAGGGAGAAAGGAGAATACCATCAACGCCAAAGAATTCCAAAAGGATCGAGAGGGACTCGCTAAATCGAACTCCTCTCAGTGCATCTCTGTCCTTCCTCCGCCGCCGCTTCCGCTATATCCATCATCTCTTGTAATCGGGCTGGGACCTGGGCTCATAAACCTCGGCTACGGCCGTCAGACATAAGCCTCCAACT
>JAFEMH010003713.1:0-250377 GCA_022495995.1 Adenophora triphylla var. japonica
AATCGCGACCTCTCGGAATCCGGTCTCGATTTTCTATCTCGACCTTTCGCGGTCAAATGCAATCCAGGCCTTTCACCCGGTCGAGTCTCCCATCAAAAGATCCTCACGGTCCAATTTTCAATCTTGACCTTTCGAGGTCTCATCTTTTTACGATCCCAATTAGGATTAGTAGAAAATGTGTTTTGGAGCAAAATTTAAGCGATAAGTGCATGTTAGCTTGAGCCTTTGACCCTAAACACTTATTGCCTCCAGGGCCCCTAACACTTACACTCCAGAGTCCTAAACCTTGCCTACCCACAGAGTCTAAACCTTGTACTTATCCCTTTCCGCTTGCGAGAAAAGAAAGTGGGTGAGAATATCGGAATTCGGCCCGGCTTGTCCCGGTCTGCGGAAATTTCGAGGCTCCGAGAGATGGTTCGTCGAGAATCAGTCCGTTTCAGTCGGCTTAGGAATTTAGAGATGAGCGAGATTTGACGAGAAAACTTGGTGAGGGTGCGAGGAAATCGAGAATGGTTAGGAAGGAAAGAGTTAGCCACGGCTTTGGAAAATGCCCATAAGGCTCATGTGAGGAACAATGCAAGCCATGCTTATTGACGCAGCACTCCGTCGTCATGGAGTTCGGAGTCCACGGTTGAGGTCGAACGGTTCTCAGGTGGTAGTCGAAAGATGAGACTTCGGAAGCTTGATGATTTCGGTCCGCTTCATCCTATAACAGGGCAAGACCGCCCCGGCCTATAACCAATACCTTCCTCCATCCACATATGATCCCTTGTCGAGGACCACTTCTCCTCGGTCCTTTCCAACATCCCATCTCATCGGGGCCCCATTGCCCTCGGCTCCTCGAAGCAGTTGGGCTTCGCCCGCTTTGTCTCTCACTTCGGCCAAATACACCTGCCGGTTTATGCTCCAACCTCACATAATCGAGTTTGAGATATGTGGCTATGTTCTAAAGCCCCTATGCTACTTTGAATGCGATCATGAGTTGCCAAAGGATGATCCGAGTTTTCGGTGTCACCCTACCGGACTTAATGAATTCAGCCGAGTCGGTTTGCTACTACAAGTCACATTTGCCGATTCAGGTAACGAGAGTCCCGTTGACCCCATGTGGTAATATTGATGGAGCAAGTCTGAAACGAGATGCAAGAGAAGCGACCTCATGATGAGTATCAATACTCCCTTGACCCAAGATGTCGAGCCAAGCAAGGAAATGATTCCACCAAGTGTAACCCAATGCCACCGTACCAAGCGGCAACCATACGGCTCGGCACCGAGTCCCTCACAAAGAAAAGGGTGTCGTAGCTTCCTTCGGCCAAATTCGACGGTGGAACCCAATTGGACGGTGAAGATCAAAGTCTTGAGAACAACAAGGTTTCCCAAAAACCTCGCTCCTTTCACTTTGACAATACGAGAGAGGCCTTTAAGCAAGATTACGGAAGAGCTAATGAAAGAAAAAGGCGATAAAGCCTTTGGAGAATTGGAAGCCCGGAGAACCCCGGTATTCGGTTGGATGAGTCCAAGCATTGTCTTTTCCATCAATACCATGGGCACAACAACGATGATTGCACCTATTTGAGGCATGAGATCCAGTTGATAGAAGATGGGAAGTTTGAGAACCTCCATGGGCCAAACGAGAAAGTTATGATAAGAGATCAATTCGAAGTGCAACATGATGTTGGGATGCCCGTGAGCAAAGTTTTCAACGATTTGATGAAACGAGGCCTTCTCGCACCTCTCGAGAATTATAAGCCAAGAAACCCCAGTAGAGTTAACGGGGCCAAGTTACGTGAGTACCACAAGCATTATGGTCATGTGACGGACGGGGGTGTGTGGATACGAAGAAAGAAATTCGGTGGGCGATCTACGAAGGAAAGCTCAAGCTCCACTGGCGGTCCAACCGCGAAGAGTAGCTAGACTAGGGTTTACCTATCCTTAAAAAAAAAAAAAAAGAGAGAAAAAAAAAATAGTCTCTCGTGTCAACCTTCGTAGGTTCTAGTACTTTTCTCTTTCAATCAAGTCCTCTACGGGCATTGTATTTAATCTTCAATTTTCTATAAAAGAGTCTTCTTCTTTTCTTGCTAGACTTAAGACATTATTTGCACACCTACATTACATTTAATGAAATGGTTTTATTTTATATGATCACTTGCATTGCTCAACAAGTAATCTCTCGAAATAATTCACGTTACGATTAATCGGTGTGAGAAAGTCAACCAATGCTCTCCTATACACCTTCACTTACCCCACAAAAGGCCTCCATCAAGCCATACACTTTCCTTACTTCACAAAAAGGCCTTCATTAAACCATACACTTTCCCAATCATGCCCCCACCTTCATCTTGACCAAGTCAACGACGCGCGGCAACATCGAGGGACAACGAAGCCACTCGGCTTCGAAAGATCGACCCGTGGTGACAACAACCTAGGAGCTTGGCTTAGACCTCAAGGGTATCAAGAATGTTCAAGCAGGGGCTCGCCTTGGCCCTCAAGTACTTCAGAAAATAAAAAAAATGCAGTGCCAAAAGAGTAATGCCCAGCTAGGCTGAAAATCTCAAAAAAAGGGCGGTCTAGGCAAAAAACAGGGTTGCACATAAAAATTAAAAAAATAAATAAAAAAAAATGAGGCCAAGGACCCAGCACCGCCAATCAAAAGCTTGACAGACAGACAAGATCAAAGCTCAGAGAATGAAAGTTGTCGATAACAATGGGGCGGTCGAAGCAAAGCCAGAAGCACTTCATAAGCCTGCAGGCACGTGCAAATCCTTTCTTCCCCAATGAAAGAGGAAGCAATCAGAAGCAGCCGTCCAAGAATGACTTGGTCAAGGAATCATCCCGAGGCCCACGCCTCATCATCCAATCTTCTCATCCTAGCCTTTTCACTAAAGGAACCACCAATCCCATTTCCCAAAACAATCCGCCAAGGTCGAACTACGGCGACACAGAGCTCCTCACAATGAGGGAACGTAGGCAACCGAGAAATGGCCCGGTCATAAGCATATTCAAATCCCGAGGAAGTCGGTCTCATCGAAATGACCTCTCCCGTGGACACAGTCGAGATCCCGGGAAACCGGTCTCATCAATGACCTCCTATACACAAACCTTTCTTTCACACCCGGCCGACCTTGATCAGCGACCTTTGGTTGACTTTCTCCTCATGATTAATCGGAATGTTTGTTCATATCGAGATTAATGGTTGAATAACTTGAACATCAACAAAGGGTTTTAAGCAATCTTGTGATCATTGTAAATAAAACAAGTTTTCGAGATGTCTTGACAAGTCTTCCTTTTCTACATCTTAGGAAAAATAGTGCTAAACAACGATTTTACGTCGGCGGGGGCTTCCATACACTTTTACAAACCTTTCTACGCTTATGCTCTCTCAAACGAGTCAAACCCAAGCGAGTTTTTGTGCCTACATTGAATAAGGCCATCAAAATAACACAAAATCGGGACCTGTTCCCACCTTTCGAAAAATATGCCCCTGCATGTATAAATTCTTTTCTTTCACATCTTCTTAAGGTTGACTGATTGACTAAAAAAAAAAGGGGGATAGGTTTCCCTCTTCTGCTACAATTCGCATTAGAGAGTTTGCCTTGGCGCTCTTCGAGTTTGGGGCTTTGCCAAGCCATTTCCTTAGGCCCAGGGCTTCTTTAGCCATTTTTGGGGTCCGCCTCGGGTTCCTCGCCAATAAGATGGATCCGAGTCTTGGTCGAGATCAACCTCGGGATCACTTTTACGGTACCAATCATATTGGGATCTTCTCCTTAGGCAAGGCTTCACCAAGACCTCGCCTACTCGGTTTGTCAGTAGGGGCTTTGCCACCGGGGTTTTGCCGATGAAAGGATCTTTCCTTACTTGACAAGATATGGGGCTTTTTGCAAAAGTATTTCCTTAGACCGGGGCTTCGATAAGTTGCATCCATCCACTAGAAGAGAGGATTGGTCACTTCGACATACGTTAGCATCGGCTTCAAATGCTAGAGTGTGAGAAAAGAACATTCAGAGACCCGAGGTTCAAACTCGATCTCGGCCAGAGGGAATCTTAGTCACGTTGACAACAACGGCGGTTCGATCCGCACCCGAGGGATACGGCCCCACTGCTTGAAACCCGTCTTAAACACATTCCATATGTACATCCGAGACCCGGCCTCTACCATATTTCCAAGAAAAATCACCCCTAGGCTCAAGTAACGTGCCAATTGCTAATGATAACATTTTCTCCCAAAAGCGCCTTCGTTACTTCCGTTATAACAAGATAACGCCGGGCGACAGGTTTCTAATTGTCAAAAATCCAACTTTGGCTACCTCTATCACGAGATTGAAAAGTATGCTCAAGTTTTCCGATTATAGCTGCCTCTATCTACTCGATAGTGACGTAAGCTTGACTTCCTCGGGTGACAACCTCCATTAATTGTCAAAACCTCAAGAATCCTAGACATCGTTCCTAAGCGTCTAGATGAAGTTTGAACTACGATCGAGGCTTGATTCCTCAGGGATACGTAGGTAGCCTTTCGCCATAAAAAGGTCCGACCATCCGACCACATTGGTCACCTTTTTCTTTCCCCATTCCTCAATGGTGCGTAAGCTTTCATAAAAGTCCAACTATCGACCACAGTGGTCACCCCCCTTTATTTGGCACATTCCCAGTAGGATCGGCCATTTGACCTCCTAGGTCACCCTGTTTCCATCCTTATAGTAAGGGACCAGTATCTCTTCGCCATGCCCCAGTAGAATCAGGCATGTGACCTCTTTGGTCACCCAATTCCAACCCCGTATCGGCAATTCCGGTCAATTCCAAGGTTACGCCAAGTACAATTCGGGTTACCTATGTCACGCGACAAACCTAGCCACTTGGAATGCTTGAGTCGTGCGACATACTTAGCCCATGTGGCTGGATTTTACAATTTTGCTCCTGAAGGCTCAATTTTACAATTTCGTCCCCCATAAGCCTGTTTTACCCTTTGTGCCCCTGGCATTTTCAATCATTTTCAATCAAATTTTCCCTCCAGTGCCCCCGAGGCTTATTTTACAAATTAACCCCTGTGGCTCATTTTATTTGCCTTTGGCATTTTTAATTCACTTCTTTTACAAAATTATCGGGTACGTCCCACTTCTTTTACAAAAAAATTATCGGGTACACCCCACTTTCTTTACAAAAATCATTGAGTCCTTCTTACTTCTTTACAAAATGCATTCTCTCTCGCGATCTCCGTCATTCCAAGGTGGAAGAATGACATTTCGCTCTATCTTTCGATCTCCGTTATTCCAAGGTGGAAAAATAACATTTCGATCTCTCTCGCGATCTCGAGTCATTCCAAGGTGGAAGAATGAAATTTCGCTCTATCTTTCGATCTCCGTTATTCCAAGGTGGAAGAATGACATTTCGCTCTATCTTTCGATCTCCGTTATTCCAAGGTGGAAGAATAACATTTCGATCTCTCTCGCGATCTCCGTCATTCCAAGGTGGAAGAATGACATTTCGCTCTATCTTTCGATCTCCGTTATTCCAAGGTGGAAGAATAACATTTCGATCTCTCTCGCGATCTCCGTCATTCCAAGGTGGAAGAATGACATTTCGCTCTATCTTTCGATCTCCGTTATTCCAAGGTGGAAGAATAACATTTCGATCTCTCTCGTGATCTCCGTCATTCCAAGGTGGAAGAATGACATTTCGCTCTATCTTTCGATCTCCGTTATTCCAAGGTGGAAGAATAACATTTCGATCTCTCTCGCGATCTCCGTCATTCCAAGGTGGAAGAATGACATTTCGCTCTATCTTTCGATCTCCGTTATTCCAAGGTGGAAGAATAACATTTCGATCTCTCTCGCGATCTCCGTCATTCCAAGGTGGAAGAATGACATTTCGCTCTATCTTTCGATCTCCGTTATTCCAAGGTGGAAGAATAACATTTCGATCTCTCTCGCGATCTCCGTCATTCCAAGGTGGAAGAATGACATTTCGCTCTATCTTTCGATCTCCGTTATTCCAAGGTGGAAGAATAACATTTCGATCTCTCTCGCGATCTCCGTCATTCCAAGGTGGAAGAATGACATTTCGCTCTATCTTTCGATCTCCGTTATTCCAAGGTGGAAGAATAACATTTCGATCTCTCTCGCGATCTCCGTCATTCCAAGGTGGAAGAATGACATTTCGCTCTATCTTTCGATCTCAGTTATTCCAAGGTGGAAGAATAACATTTCAATCTCTCTCGCGATCTCCGTCATTCCAAGGTGGAAGAATGACATTTCGCTCTATCTTTCGATCTCCCGTTATTCCAAGGTGGAAGAATAACATTTCAATCTCTCTCGCGATCTCCGTCATTCCAAGGTGGAAGAATGACATTTCGCTCTATCTTTCGATCTTCGTTTTTCCAAGGTGGAAGAATAACATTTCGATCTCTCTCGCGATCTCCGTCATTCCAAGGTGGAAGAATGACATTTCGCTCTCTCTTTCGATCTCCGTTACTCCAAGTTGAAGGAATAACATTTCGATCTCTCTCTGCGATCTCCGTCATTCCAAGGTTGAAGAATGACATTTCGCTCTTTCTTTCGATCTCCGTTATTCCAAGTGGAAGGAATAACATTTCGATCTCTCTCGCGATCTCCGTCATTCCAAGGTGGAAGAATGACATTTCGCTCTCTCTTTCGATCTCCGTCATTCCAAGGTGGAAGAATGACATTTCGATCTCTCTCGCGATCTCCGTCATTCCCGAGGTGGAAGAATGACATTTCGCTCTCTCTTTCGATCTCCAGTCATTCCAAGGTGGAAGAATGACATTTCGATCTCTCTCTCGATCTCCGTTATTCCAAGTTGAAGGAATAACATTTCGCTCTCTCTCTTTCGATCTCCGTCATTCCAAGGTGAATGACATTTCGCTCTCTCTTTCGATCTCCGTTATTCCCAAGTTGGAAGAATAACATTTCGATTCGGTCAAAGCTCGAACTACGGCTTGATTCCTCAGGGATACGTAGGTAGCCTACTTTAGTCAGCCAATTCGTCACATTTGACGCCCCCTTTCCCAGTGGATTCCGAACTACGATCAAGGCTTGATTCCTCAGGGATACGTAGGTAGCCTTTTATAAAAGGTCCGGCCATCCGTCACCACTTCGGTCACCTGTTCCTTCGTCGCTCCTCGGTGATGAAGTAATCCCTCATAGAGACCACCTTGGTCACTTCTAGCATATCCCCGGTAGGATCAATTGCTTGACCTCCTAGGTCATTTTCTATTTTCCCCGGCTGAGAGACCGGTTTTCTCTTCTCCCTTCCTCGGCGAGATCTTATTCCGAACTACGGCCGGGCTTGATTCCTCAGGGATACGTAGGTAGCCTTCCAAAAGGTTCGGCCACTCGTAGTCTCGGTCATCTAATCCCGATCTTGGCATTCGCCGAGATCGGATCCTTTTCTATCGACAACCCCACTTGCCTTGCAAGTGACGTTGCCGAGGGGCTTGTAAGTACCCGAAATCGCTCATGCCTTAGGTTAATTTTTCCAGGCAATTTCGGTAAGTTTTGGTAATTTCCCGAGACCTTCCCGGCGTTCGGAAACATTCCGGAACTGTTTTTATTAAATAAGGGCTGAAGAGGATCCTTCCTAATTAAGAAACACGTTTTCTTAATTAGGAAGGAGGATTCTAGAATTTGCCACCTTGCATGGTTCTAGAATGCTTGAGTCATTCGAGGATAAGCCCGCGCGGGCTGCATTTGCTCGCTGCTCTTAGCCGCACGGCTTCATTCACCTTATCCAGATTACCTATAAATAGAGGCCTCCTCTACCCATTTCAACACACACAATAGAGGCACAAAATACACAATACACTAATAAACACTCCCAAGACGTGAAGAATATTGGTGCAAGCTCAAGAAGGTGAAGAAGGAAGGCCAAGAAGCTACCTCCCTCCTCCTTGAAGACCTAAGACCAACCTCTCCTCCTAGCTCCGTTCGAAGAAGCAAAGGAAGCAATTGGTAACCTCGCACGCCCTAACCTTGCTTTTAATTGATATACTTGCTCATTGCATTCATATATCTTGCTTGGGACTTGGCATTTATTCATAAAGATCACATCTTTATCACCCCTTTCCACTTTTGCATGCATTAAGACCTCATTTGTCATAAAAATGTAGTCTTTTTCATAAAAGGTGCATCCTTTGCACCTAAAACCCCATTTTCAAATAAAAATGTCATTTTTATGCATCATTTGCACATAAAAATCCAATCTTTTCAATAAAAATGCATCCTTTGCATTCAAAAACCTTTTCAATGCATCATTTGCATAAAAAATCCTATCTTTACGCATCACTTGCATAAAGATCATTTCTTTCAATCAAAAATCATCATTTGCTAAAACCAAAAATGTCATCTTTTCATTAAAGAGTCATTTTCATCATGCATTCCCCTTTCCCCCAACCTTGGAACGGACCGGTGTAAAAGATCCTATCTTTACATCGTTCCTTCCATTAAAGGTTCACGATTTCTTTGGAAAGGGATAACCTTGAACCCTATATCTCCGATTATCGCTTAAGAAAGAGTATGAAGCCTCTATACGAGCTCGTACCGTCTTAAAGCGTAGGATTGATGGGCTAAGGACCCTCCTTTTCTAAAGAACCTCATCTTTGACCAAAGAGAGTCATTCTCTCGATCACGCAAGTCCCGAGGGTCCCGAGGTTAAAATGCGATGATCACAAGTCATAAGATGAGGACGGGATCATAATCCCAAATACATAAAATTCCAAGGAATCCTGAGCGACAACCAACAAATGGTTTGTACGTCCGGAAGACAACTTGGGACATTCCCCCCCCTTTTTTCTCAAACACATGCACACAAGAAAGCACGCAAGCAAGCACGATTGCGAAATCTTGGGAGACTTGCTCCGGCAAGGCACTTTGGGTGAACGCCAAACGTTCTTCCCAAGGGTAACTTAACCTCAGAACCCAGTAAAAACCTTTTTCAAAGTTTTGAGGTAATCAAAATGGCGTGGCGACTCCGTTTTTCAAATAACTCGGATGTCTTCAAACTCGCGTGAATCCAACAAAATTTGGGCACCACATTCACAACGATTGCTACTCTGTTCACGTTCACGTCCCTGGGTGTGTGCCATCACAGTGTACTGGACCTGGTGAGGTAGTGCCGGAGCGGGAGACATCGTGCCGTTGGTCTTGGGCGAGACGTTCTGGGCATAGGTCGGATGGCGACCGATAGCCGATACATGTGGGGAGGAGTCCCGCTATGCTAACCATGTGGTTGAGGGAGGAAGCTGAGATGATACCTAAGGTGCCAATGTCTTGTGATGCATGGTCCTTCTCTCGACGTCCTGCGGTGATAGGGGGCAATCGAGGCGAGTTTGGAGCTGGATGGCGCGGACTCCGCACGCGTCACTTGCGATGGTGGGTTCCCCGGTGGAAGTTATAGACTTGTCGGACCGCTCGGGAGGGTCTATTGGTTGTCGAGTGTCGGTGTTGTCTCGGACGTCCTTCTACATTCCATCGTTGGTTACGCGACGGTGCGGGTGGAGCGAGGTGCCATTGACGGAGTTTAGCTCATGCTGCTACCTTCGTGGTGGGAT
This sequence comes from Adenophora triphylla var. japonica, assembly GCA_022495995.1. NCBI lineage: Eukaryota > Viridiplantae > Streptophyta > Magnoliopsida > Asterales > Campanulaceae > Adenophora > Adenophora triphylla. The sequence continues at coordinate 9,557 of JAFEMH010003713.1, forward strand.
CTCTGCTGATGGAAGATCCTTTGACGCTATTGCTGCTCACACGGTGGTGGCAATACACGTCCTTTCCTGCCAGGGTTCTCTTTCACCGGAGAGGGGGCATAGTTCTGTCGACGCAGTATCTGAACTGGTATGAAGAGTGAATAGTGTCTATCTTGTTGAGACGGGATGAGCTGTTGGGTGCTGGACACCTTGACAGCTCGACCTTGAGGAGGACCGAAGCGAGAGCTAATCCTGGGAATCGTACTGGGAATGACATGGCTGACTATGAGGCCAATGCAGATCGGGAGGCCAATCAGAGCACGGTTATGATGAGTCGAAGCGAGGCAGCTCGAGATAGAGCTAGGGAAAGGGCTGCGTTGACAGCTACAGGTTTGACGGAGGCGTCGGGAAGGGTCCACGAGCCGAGGTAGAAGGACTACGGAGTATTCCCTGTGAAGGTGAAGAACACTCGCACAGGGAAAGGGAAGGGGAAGAAGGATGAGGGACCAAGTTCGGGAAACTAGGTTGACCTTGCATCCGTGAGTATCCGCCCATTGTCATTGCGAGACACATTAACTGATTAATGTTTTATTGTAGTTTTGCTAGCGTGTAGCGAGTCAAGAGTTGACCGTGCTTGAACTCCTCAACGATTGTTTTAACTGTAATGAATTTGTAGGTTAATTGAACAGAGATTTTCGAAACACAAGCAATTGATGCTTATTGTATTTTTTTTTTGTTTTGTAGACCGAACCAATGATGGCTGCCTACGTTCCCCTTTTACAATTGGACTAAGGGGCTCAGGTCACCGTAGTTCGACACTTTAGGTGAATTTGAGAAAACGACGACAAAAGAAGTGCGACCCTGTTTTTTACCTGGATCATTAGCGGAAATGTATCCAGTTGGGTATTACTCTTTTAGCACTTTAATTTTACTGAAGGGACGGTGTATGGGGAAGGAGAGTTGACTCGTGCTCTTCCTCAAACAAAGTATCTGCGGAGCTTGCTTCCGTTCACGGGGTTAACGAAAGGGTTCCCGTCCAAGTCTGCTAACTTCATGCCTCCTCCGGAGAAGATTCTTTGTACCACGAACGGTCCTATCCAGGTAGGCTCCCACTTTCCGAGGGGATTGGTCTGCGTAGGAGGCTTTTCCTTTAGCACCAATTCGCCTTCTCTGATGTCTCGGATCTTGACTTTCTTGTCGAATGCTCGGGCCATTCTGCTCTGGTAGGCTCGAGTGTGTTCCATGGCTTTCAATCTGCGCTCGTCGAGTAGAGCAAGTTCGTCGTGACGGCTTTGTAGCCATTCGAATTCATTGATCCCGTTTTCCAAGAGGACTTAGAGGGATGGAATTTCCAATTCCACGGGCAACATCGCTTCCATTCCGTAGGTAAGCGCAAATGGAGTCTCCCCTGTGGCGGTTACGGGCGATGTTCGTATCCCGGAGGGATAGATGTAGCTTTTTGGGCCGAGTCCAGGCCTGCGTGGTCATCTTCACTGATTATCATGGCGAGAGTCTTGTTGGCTTCCTCTCTTGCACCATTGGTTTGTGGTACGTAAGGAGAAGACTTGTGACGCGTGACTACGAATTCGATCGGTTGGTCACAATCTCCTTCGAAGTGAGTCCCATTGTCGGAGATGATCTCGTTGGGCACTCCGTATCGGCACATGATTTTCTCTCGGATGAACTCGGCCACCTTCTTAGAATTCAGTACCTTGTACGATCTGGCTTCTACCCATTTGGTGAAGTAGTCGACTGCGACTAGAATGAACTCGTGACCATTGCTCCCTGGTGGAGTGATCTTGCCGATGACGTCAATTCCCCATGTGGCGAAAAGGCCATGGTATAGTCATGCAATAGAGTTCATGAGGAGGGATGTGATTGAGGTTGGAGAACCGTTGACATTTGTCGCAGCTTCGAACGAACTGGATGCAGTCTGTTTCCATTGATATCCAGTAGTATCCCATACGGAGGATGATCTGTGTCAATGCTCGGGCGTTCATGTGCGGACCGCAGGTTCCGTTGTGAACTTTGTTCATTAGCTCGCTGGCTTTTTCTTTGTTTATACACCGAAGGAGTGGCCCTTGGTGGCGCTTCTTGTATAACATACCCCCCAGAATGACGAAATGGGATGCCAGGCGTTTTAATGCCATCATGTTTTTGGCTTTGATCCCTTCTTTGTATTTTCCATCTTCATTTGTGAAGGAAGCTTCTCCGTTTTGGAGAATGCTTGGTAAATTTGATTGTACCGGGGTTCTTTCGATCGTTTCTTTTTTATTTCGATCTCACAGCAATAGGCGGGTGTTTCCCGTCTGCCTATTCTGAGGGGGTTTACTGCTTTTCCATCGGGAATTTCGACAAGAGAGGCGAGGGTTGCTAGGGCGTCTGCGAAGCGGTTCCTGTCTCTCGGCAAATAATGAAAAGAGATGTCCTTGAACTGAGCAATGAGCTCCTCCATGTACGCGTGGTACTTCTGGAGGCCAGAATCTACCGTCTTCCACTTGTTGGACACTTGATTGATGATAGATGATGAGTCTCTGTATACATCCAGTTTTGAGATGTTGCGCTCGAGGGCGGCTTCCAGACCTGGTGCACAGGCTTCGTATTCTGCTGCATTGTTGGTTGTTTCAAAATTCAGCTTGATGGATATGGGAGTGTGCTCGTCCTTGGGATCGACAAGGAGCATTCCAATACCATTCCCCTTCTTGTTGGCTGCCCCATCGAAGAAGAGTTGCCAGCGGTTTGATCTGCCATGACTCTGCCCTTCGTTGATTTTCTGACCATGTACTTGATGTCGAACTCAGCCAGGAAGAATGACCACTTGGCTAGTCGCATTGACAGGGATGGCTTGTCAAAGAGATATCAGACGGGGTCCATTTTGGAGACCAGGAGCATCAATGTGGCTGCATGTAGTGTTTCGGTTTCCCGACTACCCATGCCAAGGCGGTACAAGTTTTCTCTAATCTTGAGTAGCCGAGTTCACTTCCTTGAAGCTTCCGGAAACTTACGAAGTAGATTGCATGCTCAACCTTGGAATCTTTACATTCTTGTGCCGACATTGCTCCAATTGACGTGTACATTCTTGTCGGATACGGGAGTAGTGGCTTGTCTTCATGTGGCGGGCACGAATTGGGGGATTCACCAAGTAGGTCTTGATTTTCTCGAAAAGCCGTTTGACACTCGGAGTCCCATTTGATGTCGGCATTCTTCTTCATCGGTTGAACATGGGCTCGCAGAGATATGTCAAGCTGGTTGATGAAGCGGCGATGTCTTGAAGTCTTCCCATGAAACTTTTCACTTACGTCGAGGGTTTGAGGCGGCTTCATGTCGATGATAGCCTTGATTTTCTGGGATCAGCTTCGATACCTCTTTTACGTGACCATGTACCCCAGTACCTTGCCGCGCTTGACGCCGAAGGTGCACTTCGCAAGGTTCAATCTTATGGAGTGTTTTTGAGTACATTGAAGAACTTTCTCGAGATCTGTCATATCTTTGCATGTCTGATCCTCTAGAGTGGATGATCATGTCCTCGACATATACTTCGATTTCCTTGTGAATCATGTCATGGAAAGAGGGTCAGTGTGGCGGCCCGGTAAGTAGCCCCGGCGTTTCGCACCGAAGCGGCATGGCCGTGTAGCAATATGTCCCCACGGAGTGTGAAGGCGATTTTGGCTTGATCCTCCTCGGACATCTTTATCTGGTTGTATCCAGCGAACCCATCCACGAAGGACTTTACTTCGAAATTTACCGTGGTGTCGACCAGTATGTCGATGTTAGGCAGTGGGAAATCATCTTTAGGGCTGGCCTTGTTGAGATCCCGGAAATCTACACAGCATCTGACCTTTCCATTGGCCTTGGTGACCGTCACGATGTTGGAGAGCCAAGTCGGGTACTCAATCACTCTGATGAAACCAACTCGGAGAATTTTCTCAATCTCTTCTTTAACTTGCAAGGACCACTCTGGCTTGATCTTGCGCAGCTTCTGTTTGACAGGCTTGGACTCGAGATCCAGGGGAATTATGTGCTCCACGATCGAGGGATCGAGTCCTGCCATGTCCTGGTATGACCAGGCGAACACGTCAACATACTCCCGGAGGAGGCTTATCAGGGCTTCTTTTTCTGCATCGGCGAAGAAACCGCCACTTGTGTCTCTTTAGGCTCTTGCAGATCGACCCCGGAGTTCACTTTGGTCATAACCTCTTCGGCGGCTTGGGCCCGGTTGTCCTCTTGGTCAACTACACGCTCGAGAACTTCTTTAATGTATTGTTCGTTTAATGTGTCTGCTTCTTTATCAATTGAGTTATTAACGCCTTTTAAGTTGTTTGTTAACTTACCAGTTGTTAAAGTGGCAATGAGAGGATACTCCGAAAGGTCAGACTTTTCATTAGATGCGAACGGAAATACATGGTTGGCTACATTATCATAGTCTTCTGGCGTAAGGCCATTGGACGACTCGGAAGGGCTGGACTCGACAAGGAGCTGTCTCGAGAGGGTTTGAGACCGGGTTTAGGGAGATGTGGGTGCGGGCCCGGCTTGTCTTCCACCCTGCCTGGCTTGCCCTTGAGTCAGGTGAAAGTTATCCAATTCTTCGGTGGCATTCTTTGGATGCTTGATGAGGGTTCGGGGATCGAGAGGCTTGGCTTCTGCTGTCCCAATCATGGCAATCATGCTTTGCTTCGGAGCCCGGAGTCAATCGGGTTCGGCACCTCCATGACTTCTTCAAAAAGACTCTGTAGAGCTGGTCCACTGAGAGCGTCTTCTATGAATTCCGGTTCCTTCTGCATTGGAGTTACTGTCTCGAACGTGGCCTCGGCGGCTGATCCGAACAATCTGTTTCCCGTGAAGAGTACCTTGAGTTGCTCTTCTGCATATGGGATTCCTTTGAATGTGTACTCATGCTGGACTGTGGTGGCAGTTGGTCCAGGTAGAGCCGTGATGTCGAGGAACGCTCCCCTTATCGGATTAGCTTTGAGTCCTCTGAAACGCTTGAGGTCCCGTGCTAGCTGTTCCATCCTTTTTGTAGTCTCTGTGCTGACTATCCCTGCTTCTTTCTCATCTTCATCGGTTCACCGTCGGTCCCCCGCTCTGCTGTCGGTTCCGCCTGTCGGTCCCCTCGGTCTGCTGTTGGTTCATTGTCGATCCCCTCAGTTCTGCTGTCGGTTCCCTTGTCGGTCCCCTCAGTTCTGCTGTTGGTTCCCTTGGTGAAGTAATGAGCGAGGTTGAAACTGTAAGGTCGGAGATTGGGTGTGCCGTCGGAGGTTCCCCTTTTGCGGGCTGCTGCCTTGGTGCGGGCGAGCCTTTTGCTTTCCTTGATGTCAGCTGGTGTTGGCACGCAGCCAAGCCCCTGGAGCGTGGTGTGGTCCTTGACTTTGATGACTTGGTGTTGGCCTTGTAACATTTTGCCAAGCCCCAGTCCTGGGATGAAGTTCATGAGTTTCATCATCTTCATGGCGGGAGGAATCTGGTCGTGAGACAGTGAAAGGTCCACGTTGAATATTTGGATCTTGGAGGTCTTCAAACAGTGAATCCGGCTTAATGCCATGCCGTCACTATGCTTGATTTCTAACAACCGGAATGTCGTTGGTCTTTGGTCCCCTCGGTGGTGACGCCGTCGCCGTAGGCTGTGGTTAGCTCGTTGCCTTGCATGAACTTGAGGCACGATGAAGGGTGGATGCCACGCCATTGATTTGATGCAGCCGGGGACGCCCAGGATGGGCTGTGAAAGTGATTGGAATGTCCAACACTTGGAATTCGGTGGGGATCATCCGCTTGCCGAACCGGATATTAAGAGTAGCAACCCAGAGAACTGTACGGGAAGTAGAGTCATAGACCTTGACAAATGTGAACCAAGGCTTCAGATCTGTAGGCTTGATGTCAAGCGGAGTCCATCATCTTGGCGGGCAAGACATTCATTCCGAACCTCCGTCTACTAACATGCGGGGAAGGTGACGCTCGTCCAGAAGCCCGGGCCGTGATGTAGAGCGGCTCATTGTGATCAGCCCCAAATTTTGGAAGGTCCAAATCTGTAAAGGTGATAATGTTGCCGTAGTGGATGTTGTCGATCATCTGAATGACTTCGTTTGGGGTTGCGTCCACGGGGACCATGGTACGGGCCAGGCTTTCCTCTAGCTTGAGCTTATGAGGATAAGAGGATGTGAGCAGGACGAAGGAAATGTTCGCTGGGTGCGCTTGGCGAGTAAGGATCGGGTCCTCTTTCACGGAACTTGTGTCTTCGGGCGGGCCCAGGTTGCGGTTCTGGCTCCGCAGGCTTTTTAGTGGCCTTAGGTGGTAGTGCATGGATTTGACCCGATCGGGTTAGAACGCTGACATCAGGTTTGGTTCCTTCTGAATAGGCCACTCTGAGTTGAGCCATAGTTAGTGGAGGATTCCTCGTAGCATAGGGCCATATGTCTTCCCTCAACTCATTGACTGTAGATGTATTCCCGGGAGCTTCGACAACTTGACGTATTCTGTCCCAGGATACTGGCTTGGGTGCCTCTGCGGGGAGGTAGTTTACGGATTGCCGCAGCTGTTCGAACGTCGATTACAACGGTGGTTACTGAACTAAAATGTGCGTTCTTGACCCTCCAGGGGAGTTTGGAGAGTTCCTGGCTCAAGCGAACGGTCTCCTTGATCTCTTCATGGTATATCGCGCTCCTTTCCTTCTTGCTGAGCATACTCAGGGCATTCTGGAGTTGGGTCTGGCGATATTCATGGTTTGCTAATTTTCCGCCACTCTTGGCCCAGATCAATGTTCTTGCAGCGGAGCCTGCGTCGAGAGTTAGGGCCTGCGTTTCCTCCCATGTGAGGATAGCCAGTGCTTCTTTGAACTGCGTGCGGCAGTCTAGGTAAACTTCTGATGGATAAAAATTCCTCTAGTAATAAAAACCGAGCAAGTGTACTCACTACCGGTGTAGCAGTATGCACGAACAGGGGTCGAACCACAGAGACTCGTTGGTTTTAACAAGTAGATTTAATTAATGCTAAACGAAAACAGAAAAGGGGGTTTTTGATTAATTAAAAAAAAAAAAACTAAAACAAGAAACTAAAACAATGAATTGACGGAAGCAAGTAAACAAAGCACGGAAGCAAAAATCGAAGGGATTTACCAGATTAAAAAGGATTCAAGGATTGGGATTTCACAGTGTCGCAGTAATATGCTATTCATAAAATAGTATTTAATCAATTTCAAGGGTTCATTCACTAATTCAAGAATTGGGACGGTTTGGTGTGCGATTTGCAATTCTTCTAATCTCAATCACTAGGGTTTCAATTACGTCACCCAGTACTTCAAGATTGCATTAGAAATCGATGGAATATAAGAACCTAAATCTTCTCGATACAGTTACGTAACCGATTGGATTTAATCCACAAAGTTTAATCCAGTAATTATTAGTCACGTTAATGAACCAATAAAAACCCTAAATAAAATGAAGAACAACTTTGCGGAACAAGAAATTAATTAAAATTGAAATTAAGTTTTTAGCATAAAACTTTGACACCATTTATACCCAATCCATGAAATAGAAAATTAGCTACTCATGTTCAAACTAGAGATTACAAATATTGAAATAAAAAGCATAAACCTGGACCAATGATCGAAGCAAAAACAATCCTTCAATCCTCTAGCCTTCAAATTACAATGGAAAATAAAGCATAAAATTAAATTGCCTCCTGCAGTTGTCTATTTAAACTGGGAAAAGAGGGTGTTAAACTTGGAAGGGAGCATAAAATCCTCCTTAAAAAGGGAAACTGGAATTCTGAAAACAGGGGCATGGGCGGTCGCCCACCTTGCCCTGGGCGGTCGCCCATGTCAACAGAGACTTCAAACGTATGTGGAACTTCAGCTTGGGCGGTCGCTCACCAATCCCTAGGCGGTCGCCCATGTATACAGCAACTGGTTCTCCCGCGTTCTTCACACCTGGGCGGTCGCCCACCTTGACCCTGGGCGGTCGCCCATGACGACAGTGGCTTCATAACTTTGATGCTCTCCAGATTGGGCGGTCGCCCATATCACCCTGGGAGGTCGCCCATCACCACAGACGCTTACTCCGGTTTTTCTTTGCTTCTGACTTTCTTCAAATCACTCACGGGCCATTGTGGTTCTAAATTTCGCCATAATTGATCTTTATTTCACACCTTCCTGCTGTTTAACCCTGTACTAACAAAACTCCAAAACATCGATTAAAACACGACAAAACCCGGGAAATCAAACTCAAAGTAAGTGAGAAAGTATATAAAATGGGTGTGTAAAAACACATCCATCAAATACCCCCAAACTAACCTTTTGCTCGTCCCCGAGTAAAACAAAATATGAAACTAAACTAAACAACAAAAATTAACTAAACAACTAAACAAATATTTTTGGGATGTTCCATTCACCATGGGAATTTTGTTGGCCAAACAAGTCTCAGACCCTTACACCAAATAATCACAAATTTGCTATCATGAACATTGAATTAAAGTTACATTAAAGCAAAAACCCACAATTTTCCACCGCGGCCTGAATGATGAAGTGATGTATGGTACTGTGAATGTGTGCCCAAATTTTGTGGATTCACGCGAGTTTGAAGACATCCGGTTTAATTTGAAAAACGGAGTCGCCACGCCATTTTGATTTCCTCAAAACTTTGAAAAAAAGGTTTTTATGGGTTCGGAGGTTAAGTTACCCCTTGGGAAGAACGGATCGTCGTTCACCCAAGGTGCCTTGCCGTAGCAAGTCTCCCTAGATTCCGTTTATCGTGCTTGCTTGCGTGCTTTCTTGTGTGCATGTGTTTGAAAAGAGGGGGGGGGGGAATGTCCCAAGTTGTCTTCCGGACGTACAAACCATTTAGTTGGTTGTCGTTCGGGATTCCTTGGATTTTATGTATTCGGGATTTTGATCCCGTCCTCATCTTGGACTTGTGATCATCGCTATTTTAACCTTGGGACTTGCGTGATCGAGAGAGAGACTCTCTTTTATAGTCCAAAATGAGGTTCTTTAGGAAAGGAGTGACCTTAGCCCATCAATCCTACACCTTAAGACGATTGAGCTTATATATGCTTCATGCTCGTCTTAAGTGATAATCGGAGATATAGGTTCAAGGTTTATCCCTTTCTAAAGAGATTGTGGCACCTTTAATGGAAGAAACGATGTAAAGATAGGATCTTTACACTGGTCCGTTCCAAGGTTGCTAATGGGGACATGGGGGAATGCATGTTTTAAGATAAAAATGACATTTTTAAGGAAAATATGACATTTTTGGATGCAAAGGATGATATTTGGTTTGCAAAGGATGCTATTTATGTAAAGAAATGATTTTAATGCAAAGGATGCAACTTTATGTGGAAAAATAGTATTTTAGATACAGATAATGCATAAAGATGTTAAAAGGATGCTACTTTGATGTGAAGAAATGATTTTGAGTGCAAAAGATGCATTTTTATGTATGAAAATGAGTTTTTGGGTGCAAAGGATGCATCTTTAATTGTGAAAAGAGATTTTGAGTGCAAAGGATGCAATTTTTATGCAAAGAAATGATATTTAGTGCAAAGGATGCAACTTTATGTAAAAAAATGACATTTTAATGAAAGGGTGACATTTTTATGTACATAGATAATATCTAAATTGCAGATAGACATCAGATTATAGCATGATGGGGGTTAAAAATCAGATTACCAACTGGACAGATGAAGGTTCTGCAAACTAGCTTAAGTTGTCGTGTGACATAGGCTGCCTATGTCGCGTGACATAGGTTGCCTATGTCGCGTGACATACTTAGCCACTTTGCAGAGACATTACAGCTGGGATCTTCAGAGGTAACAAGACATTAATGTAGCTAAGTTACTTCACAAATAGATCTCAGGGAGCAAGTATTTCAATAGTGAACACTTCAAGAGGGTGTGGATATGAGGAATCCACACTCATCTTGAGTGTTCATGCAAGAAACAATGCCAAGCCGGAGCTTTTACATGAAATGGTATGCAATCAGATGTGGATCTAGGCAATATGATACTAAAGCATGCAACTTTAATCAGTATACATCATTATCAACACATTTAGCATATAGATCTCATATACAAAGGAGATAGAAAGAGGAAAAGGGTAGAAAATCGTTACCCTTGAAGACCACGACTTCCTATATCAAGTTAGATATAGGAGCCTTCAACAGCAACCTTCTGGGACTGAGATCAAGCTTTGGCTCCGTGAGAACCGTTGGTTCTTGAGGTGTATAGGAAGTGTGTGTGTGGATTGGTTGAATGGTGAGTGATTTTGGGAGGATTAGTGTGGTTTTGGGTGTATATGGGAAGAGGGAGTAGGCTTCTGGGCGTATTCTCTGTAGAGGGGCACTGAGGAGTGAAGGAGGGGTGCCTAAAATGAGAGGTAAAGGCCTCTATTTATAGGCTGCATGCATGGGCTTAGTATGTCGCACGACATAACAAGCCCCTTCCAGTTCCTTCTAGAAACATGCAAGGTGGCAAGCTTCTAGAAGTCTTCTTGGCAAGTTATGTCGCATGACATAACAAGCCCCTTCCAGTTCCTTCTAGAAACATGCAAGGTGACAGTCTTCTAGAAGGGAATTTTGCATAAAAGAAAAACGTGTTTCTTTCATTCCAAGCAGTCCCTTCAGCCCTTAAAAGGTTTGGAACATTTCCGGAATTGCTCCGGAACTCTAGGAAAGTCTGGGGAATTGCCGGGAAACTTGCCGGAATTGCCGGAAAACTTGCCGGAATTGCCGGGGAACTTAACCGGAAGGCATGAGCTAGATTTGGGTACTTACAGAAGCCCCTCGGCAACTTCACTTGCAAGGCGAGTGGGGTTGTCGATAGAAAAGGATCCGATCTGGCGAATGCCGAGACGGATTGGGTGACCAAGTTGGTCGAGTGGCTGGACCTCTAGAAGGCTACCTACGTATCCCGAGTGGGAATCAAGCCAGGCCGTAGTTCAGAGCTTTGACTGGATCGAAATGTTATATCTTCATCTTGGAATAACGGAGATCGAAAGAGAGAGCGAAATGTTATTCCTTCAACTTGGAATAACGGAGATCGAAAGAGAGAGCGAAATGTTATTCCTTCATCTTGGAATAACGGAGATCGCGAGAGAGGTCGAAATGTTATTCCTTCATCTTGGAATAGCGGAGATCGAAAGAGAGAGCGAAATGTTATTCCTTCATCTTGGAATAACGGAGATCGCGAGAGAGGTCGAAATGTTATTCCTTCATCTTGGAATAACGGAGATCGAAAGAGAGAGCGAAATGTTATTCCTTCATCTTGGAATAACGGAGATCGCGAGAGAGGTCGAAATGTTATTCCTTCAACTTGGAATAACGGAGATCGAAAAAGAGTGAAATGTTATTCCTTCATCCTAGAATAACGGAGATCGCGAGATGGATTTTGTAAAGAAGTAGGAAGGACTCGATAATTTTTTGTAAAGACACAGGACGTACCCTGATAATTTTTGTAAAAAAAGGTGGGACGTACCCGATAATTTTGTAAAGAAACGGGAAGGACCCGATAATTTTTTGTAAAGACACAGGACGTACCCTGATAATTTTTGTAAAAAAAGGTGGGACGTACCCGATAATTTTGTAAAGAAACGGGAAGGACCGGATAATTTTGAGAGATAGGATTGAAAATGCCAAGGGCAAAATTAATAAAACGAGCCACGGGGGTATATATATAAAATAGGCCACGGGGGCATTAGAAGGAAAATTTGATTGATATGATTGGAAATGCCAGGGACACAAAGGGTAAAACAGGCCTATGGGGGACAAAATTGTAAAATGGAGCCTTCAGGGGCAAAATTATAAAAACAAGCCACAGGGGCTTAGTATGTCGCACGACATAATAGGTCATGTGGACATTTTATTTAAAAATTCGCACAGTCGTCATTTTGAAACTCAATTGAAATTGAGAGGGAGGCGACAACGAGAAGAGAGAGAGAGCAAACCATCAGAGAGAACTCGAGAGGGATCGAAAGAAACCCCACATCTTGAGTCCGATTCAATTGGAGAATGCCTCCTAGGTTGCGTCCGTCCAAAAGGGCTCCTCAACACGCCGAGTTAGCTATTCGACGGAAAGGGGTGCAGAGGAATCAAAGGCCCTTTCTTCCGCAAGCTCAAAGAGGAGATTTCTATCCACAGCTCGATGAACATACCTCAGATGTCGGGAAGAAAGATGTGGTACGTAACCTATAGGTTTTTTGAAAATTTTTGATTTGGGTGAAATCGATTTGATTTTTTTTTCAGACTGCAACTATGAATTGTTAAGAATTGGCATGTGAACATTGAACTAATTGCATGAATTGAACTAAATGCATATTCTACATTATATGATTTAACCTACTTTTATTTGAAAAAAGGGTGAGATGGACTCGAAGGGAAATAACAATTTTGATGTACTAATGCTTTTTTTGTAAAGAAGATGGGACGGACCCAAGGGAATAGGGGTGATTTTTATGTAAAAGTGAGACGGACTCAAAAGGATAACATTGATTTGGTGAAAAGATGAGACGGACTCAAAAAGAAATAACAGTTCTTTTGATAAAAATTGGGACAAATAAAGAAGAAGAAATAATGAAATATGATGGACATTGGGACAGACCCAAAGAATGATTTTTATTGTGCTATTATGACATGTATTTAAGAGCAGAATGATATTAAATGAGATATTCATACCTATGATATGTTTACCTGTAGGGATTGCGCACCAGAGGTTCCCCCGAGGTGATTGGCAGGCTATGGGAGAGCTTGCCAGGCAGCCAGGAGCAAATATATTCGCCTAAGGGCATGGTCTACGCTGTCGGGCTGGGGCGATTCTTTGAGATGGCGGAGGCCATTGGAGACACTCAGAGGAGTGTGGATCTGGTGAGGGCATTTAGAGAGTTTTGGTGGGAGACCACTCATTCATTCCACTTCTCTTGGGGTGAGACGACAGTCACACCGTACGATTTCGCGGTCATCACGGGATTGCCTTTTACGGATGAGCCACTCTATATAGATGAGCCTCGCACAGGAGCCGAGCCCCACCTATCAGCGATGCTGATTTTATGAGTTTGCTTGGTTTCGTTCCCCAGATCAAGAAGGGGAATGGATATGAGTTGGGTGAGCTACATGGCTTGATTGGAGAGCAGAGTAGGGACTACCTTGTGGTTGATGATCCTGTTGAGAGCCGGCTGAGAGCCGAGAGATTGGCGAGAGCCTTCGTATGGGTGGGTTTTTCTGACATGCTGTTTATCAACAGCGCATCTACTGCCCTGATTTCACTGCTAGAGCTTCTGAGAGCATGGGATGCTGTGGGGAATCTATCTTGGGGTGAGGCAGGTTTAGCCGAGATGTACTTGGCTCTAGATGACGTCAGCAGAGGGAAGGCGAAGTATTTTACCTGCTGTCACTTGGCTTTCGAGGTATTCTCTCATCTTGACTTCTTTACTTTTGCACATTTTACTCTATCGTTTTTCCTGTTTTGACTTCTTCTTCTTCTTTTCAGGCTTGGGCCTTCGAGTATTTTGGCTGTTATGCATGGCAGATTCGGGATGAGTTTCCTGCCACCACTTTTCCTGTTCTCAGACGGTGGACGAAGAATGCCAGGAGACAGACCAGGACACCGGAGGGTTCGAGGTGCAGGATTACGGCCTCGTATCATGATACGCTGACATGCTTGAGAGGGACTCCCCAGAGGTTGAGTTTGTTCCCTTGGACTGGCCGTTATGGCGATTTGGATTTAGATCATGCTGCGCACTTGGATGAAAGTGTCGCAAGCCGCCGGTGGGTTTGTCTGGAGATGCCCTATATTTAGGAGAGAGTGTACAGACAAAGATGGGCCCAATAGGCATGCTCGGATCCCCGATGATCCTCCGCCTAGGATGTGGCCGCCTCGCCGCCTGGCGAATGTAGATGCTTTAATCGTAGGCATGGCGGCACATCTCTTTACACGGATGGGGATTACACATTGTATGTGGCTAGGCATCTTCACCCCCACAGTCGAGTTCGCTATGGTGTCGAGTGCGGGACCCTCGACCGGTTACGTGGCTAGACCTCCTTTGCCTCCGACTTTCATTGATTATCAGGGTGGTGGTCGTATGCGGCGAGCTCCTATTGATATGTCACAGACTCATCCTCATCTGGTGCTCCCGCGAGGTTCTAGATCCGTAAGTACTGCTCCTTACGTCCTTTGGATTGCTTGCATCTCTTTTTGTTATCAATAACCGCATTTTGACACTTATTATGTCTCGCTTGTAACATGTATCGGCCTGTGCTTACAGTGCATTTGACCAGGGCTTACACCGGTGCCGGTGAGCATGATTGGCAAGCTCCGTAAAGGCATGAGCTTTTGGAAGAATCAAGTGCCGGCCACGTGGTTCGATCGATATCTCTCCACCCGCCGCCCGAGAAAGAAGAGGAGCCGCTCTGATGACGTGGGCACCAGCGGGGGCATTAGTGGACCGACGCCTCGGACAAAGAATCCAAATGCGCCTCTTCACGGACCAGTTGAGATTGATGATGATGATGATGAGGATGGTGGGGCTGAGACAGCCACAGACTACGAGCTTGATTCTGTTGTCATCACTGAGCTTGATGACTATTATCGCATGGGGACCGTAGCCTACGAGGCACCTTTTGACGATCCGGATGACGAGCCTGAGGAGGCTGAGGACGATGATGAGGATGAAGATGATGGAGAGGATGATGGAGAAGATGATGGAGAGGATGATTCAGAGTAGCCCCCTTCCCCCCTAGATTATTATGACTTTTTGGTTATTGTACCCTTTTTGGGAAAACACATCATGTTATTTTTGCTATGCACACCTTTTAGACTTGGTCTATTTTGGTATGTACATTGTTATCCCTTTTGTTGCACGCATTTATGAAATGGTGGTAGTATGGTTACTAGCTTGAATTGGATGACTTGAATGGATTTCTGGCTTGAATGGATTTCTGGCTTGTATATGTACCAAGTGGATGAATGCATGGGTGTACATGGGGTGAATGAGCCCTCCCCTATGCATTTGAGAAGTGGATGGGTGGTGTTTGCAGCTAATGACAAGTCGGGGAGTGCCCTGGGGAATGCAGCATACTGCTGATGTCTGATGTTGGCTTATTATGTCGCGCGACTTAGTAAGCCATATGGCCAGGTTTGTCGCGTGACATACATAGCCTGAACTGTGCTTTTCATACCCTTTGGTATTGGACTGGAATTGCCAACATAGGTTGGAATTAAGTGACCAAAGAGGTCACATACTTGATCCCACCAGGGCAATAGCAAAGAGATATTGGTCCCTTAATATAAGAATGGGAACGGGGTGACCTAGGAGGTCAAACGGCCAATCTTACTAGGAATGTGCCAAATAAAAGGGGTGACCAATATAGTCAGATATTTAGACATTTATGAAAATCTAATCTTACCACGGAGGAAAGACAAAGGAAGAGGGGTGACCATTGCAGTCGAATGGCTATACCTTTGCGAAAGGCTTACGCACCATTGAGGAATGGGGAAAGAAAAAAGGGTGACCAATGTGGTCGGATGGCTGGACCTTTATGAAAGGCTACCTACGTATCCCGAGTGGGAATCAAGCCTTGGTCGTAGTTCAAGCCTCATCTAGACAGTTAGGAACGATTTCTAGGATCCTTGAGGTTTTGACAATTAATGGAGGTTGGCACCTGAGGAAGCTAAAACTCACATCACTATCGAGTAGATAGTGGCAGCTATAGCTGGAAAACTTGAGCATACTTCTCAATCTGTGATAGAGGTATCTAAAGTTGGATTTTTGACAATTAGGAAACTGTCACCTGGCGTTATCTCGTTATAACGGAAGTAACAGAGGCGCTTTTGGGAGAAAATGTTATCATTAGCAATTGGCACGTTACTTGAGCCTAGGGGTGATTTTTTTCTTGGAAACAATGGTAGGGACTGGGTCTGGATGTACATATGGAATGTGTTTGGAAATTGTTTAAGACAGGTTTCAAGCAGGTGGGGTCGTATCCCCTGGGTGTGGGCTGAACTACTGTTGTTGCTGAGATGTTGTCAACGTGAACTAGAATTCCCTCTTGGGCTGAGACTGGGTTTAAACCTCGGGTCTCGATGAATGTTCCTTTCTTACACTCTGGCATTTGAAGCTGATACTGACAGGCTTTTACCACCAAAGACTAAAGCAGGTGTCGAAGTAACCAAACCTCTCTTCTAGGGGTGGATGCGACTTATCGAAGCCCCGGTCTGAGGAAAAATTTCTGCAAAGCCCCATGTCTTATTAAAGCAAGGAAAGATCCTTTCATTGGCAAAGCCCCGGTTGGATGAACTGAGTAGGCGAAGTTTTAGGTTACAAAGAACTGACTTGGTAAAGCCCCAATCTGATGACCTAGCAAAAATCCCAATATGATTGGTACTGCAAAAGTGATCCTGAGGTTAATCTGACCAAGACTGAACCCATCTTGTAACATGGTGAGGAACCCAACGCGGACCCCAAACATGAATAAAGAAGCCCCAGTCTAAAGAAACGGCTTGGCAAAGCCCCCAGCCTTGAAGAGTTTCAAGGCAACCCTAATGCGAATTGTAGCAGAAGAGGGAAGATCTATCCTTTCGTACTCTCTCTTTTATTTTCTTTAGTTACTCAGTCAACCTTAAGAAGATGTGGACGAAGAGAAGAATTTTAGGAAGATATATACATGCAGGGGCATATTTTTCGAAAGGTGTGAATAGATCCCGATTTTGTGTTATTTTGATGGCCTTATTCGACGTAGGTATAAAAACTCGCTTTGGGTTTGACTCTTTTGAGAGAGTATAAGCGTAGAAAGGTTTGTAAAAGTGTATGGAAGCCCCTGCTGACAGAAAATCAGTGTTTAGCACTATTTTTCCTAAGATGTAGAAAAGGAAGACTTGTCAAGACATCTGAAAACTTGTTTTATTTACAATGATCACAAGATTGCTTAAAACTCTTTATTGATGTTCGGGTTATTCAACCATTAATCTCGATATGAAGAAAAACATTCTTATTAATCATGAGGAGAAAGTCAACCAATGTCGCGGATCAAGATTGGCTGGTGTGAAAGAAAGGTTTGTGTATAGGGAGGTCATTGATGAGACCGGGTTTTCTGGAATCTGACTGTGTCTATGGGAGAGGTCATTTGATGAGACCAAATTTTCTGGGATTTGACTGTGTCTATGAGAAAGGTCATTTGATGAGACTGAATTCTCTGGGATTTGAATATGCTTATGACCGAACCATTTCTGGTTGCCTACGTTCCCCTCATTGTGAGGAGCTCAGGTCGCCGTAGTTCGGCTTTGGCCGGACTGTGTCAGGCTTTGGGAGATGGGATTTGTGGTTCCTTTAGTGAAAAGGCTCGGATGAGAAGATTGGATGATGAGGCGTGGGCCTCGGAATGATTCCTTGACCAAGTCATTTTGGACGGTTGATTTTGATTTTCATCTTTCATTGGGGGAGAAAGGATTTCCACGTGCCTAAAGGCTTACGAAATGCTTCTGGCTTTGCTTCGACCGCCCCATTGTTATCGACAACTTTCATTCTCTGAGCTTTGATTTTGCCTGTCCGTCAAGCTTTTGATTGGCGGTGCTGGGTCCTTGGCCTCATTTTCTTTTATTTTTTATGTGCAATCCTGTTTTTTGCCTAGACTTCTCTTTTTTGGGATTTTCAGCCTAGCTGGACATTACTCTTCTTGCACTGAGATTTTTTTCTTTGTTTTTTATGTGCAACCCTGTTTTTTGCCTAGACTGCCCTTTTTTGGGATTTTCAGCCTAGCTGGGCATTACTCTTTTTGCACTGAGATTTTTTTCTTTTTTTTATGTGCAACCCTGTTTTTTGCCTAGACTGCCCTTTTTTGGGATTTTCAGCCTAGCTGGACATTACTCTTTTTGCACTACATTTTTTTTATTTTCTGAAGCACCTGAGGGCCAAGGCAAGCCCCTGCTTGAAATTTCTTGATACCCTTGAGGTCTAAGGCAAGCTCTTGGGTTGTTGTTGACATGGGGTCAATCTTTCGAAGCTGAGTGGCCTTTTGTTGTCCCTTGATGTTGCCGCCATCGTTGACTTGGTCAAGATGAAGGTGGGGGCATGATTGGGAAAGTGTATGGCTTGATGAAGGCTTTTATGAGGGGTAAGGAAAGTGCATGGGGAAGGCATTAGTTGACTTTCTCACACTGATTAATCAAAACGTTAATTATTTCGAGAGACTATTTGTTGAGCAATGCAAATGATCATATAAAATAAAACCATTTCATTAAATGTAATGTAGGTGTGCAAATAATGTCTTAAGTCTAGCAAGAAAAGAAGAAGACTTTTTTATAGAAAATTGAAGATTAATTACAATGTCCGTGGAGGACTTGATTGAAAGAGAAAAACACTAGAACCTACGAAAGTTGACTGAGAGACTATATTTTTTTTTACTCAAGGATAAGTAGACCCTAGTCTAGCTACTCTTTGCTGGTTGGACTGCCAGGGAGCTTGAGCTTTCCTTCGTAGATCAGCCATTGAATTTCTTTCTTCAGATCCAAGCACTTGTCTGTCACGTGACCATAATGCTTGTGGTACTCACAGAACTTGGTCCTATCAACTTTACGTGGATTTCTCGGCTTATAATTCTCGAGAGGTGTGAGAAGGCCTCGTTTCACCAAATCGTCAAAAACTTTGCTCATGGGCATCCCAACATCATGCTGACGTTTCTGACCTTGCACCTCCTGAATCGACCTCTTACCATAACTTTCTGTTTTTGGCCCATGGAGGTTCTCGAGCTTCCCATCTTCTATCAACTTCTGGATCTCATGCCTCAAATAGCAGCAATCATCAGTGTCGTGCCCTGGGTATTGATGGAAAAGACAATGCTTAGACTCATCCACCTGATTATTGGGGTTCTTGGGCTTCCAATTCTCCAGTGGCTTTATCAGCTTTTCTTTCATCAGCTCTTCCAGCATCTTGCTTAAAGGCATCTCCATGTTATCATAATGAAGGGAGCGGAATTTTCGGGAGACATTGTTGTTCTCAAGACTCGGATTTCCATTGTCCAATTGGTTCCATTGTTGGATTTGGCTGAAGGAAGCTACGACACTCTTTCCTTTGTGAGGGACTGGTGCTGAGCCAGGTACGGTTGCTGCTTGGTACTGGTGGCATTGGGTTATACTTGGTGGAATCAATTCCTTGCCTGGTTCGACATCTTGGGTCAAGGGAGTATTGATGAGGTCAAGCTTTTCTTGCATCTGTTTCACTTGCTCCATCAATATTGCCACATGGGGGTCAATGGGAACTCTCGAGTTACTGGAACTCGCAACAGGATTCTTATCAGTAGAGGGAACCACAGTAGCAAACTGGTGAAACTGACGGCTGGATTCATTAAGTCCGGTAGGTGACAGCTGAAAACTTGAATCATCCTTTGGCAACTCATGATTGCATTCAGGTGGGTATAGTGGCTTCAGAACATAGCCACATAGCTCGAACTGATTATGTGAAGCTGGAGTATAGACTGGCAGGTATTGCTGAAACTGGGGAACATGCGGGGTGAAGTTCAATCCATTCTGGGGAGCTGAGAGCGATGGGGCCCTGATGGCCTGGGATGTTGGAAAGGACTGAGGAGGAGGAGTAGTCCTTGGCAAGGGATCGTATGTGGATGGGGGAAGGTATTGGCTGTAGGATGGAGGATATTGGTTATAGGATGAAGGGACCGAAATCACCGTCTCGGAGTCTCATCTTCTACCATGACCAGAGAACCATTTGACTCAACTGTTACCTGAATTCCATGACGACGGAGTGCGTCGATAAGCATGGCTTGCTGTTCCTCATGAACCTTATGGGCATTTTCCAAAGCCAAGACTAACTCTTCCTTCCTAACCATCTGATTTCCTGCACCCTCACCGCTTTCTGTCAAATCTGCCATTCTGACTCAAAACTGACGATTCTGCCGAACTGTCTGAACCTAAGGTTTTCTGCACTGAAAAGCCGCTGACCAAGTATTCTTGCCCACTTCTTTCTCGCTGCGGGAAAGGGACAGGCAAGGTTTAGACTTGGGGATAGGTAAGGTTTAGACTTGAAGGTAAGTGTTTGGGCTGAAGGTTCAAGTAACATGCACTTATCGCTTGAGTTTTGCTTAAAACACATTTTCTCCTAATCCTAATTGATCGGAAAATATGAGACCTTTAAAGGTCAAGATTGAAAATTGGGGATTGGACCGAGGAGGTCTCGACTAGGGATTTGACCATAAAAGGTCGAGATGGGAAGATCGGAGATCGGACCGAGGAGGTCTCGATTAGGGATTTGACCATGAAAGGTCGAGATAGGAAAAATCGGAAATCGGACCGAGGAGGTCTCGATTAGGGATTTGTCCATGAAAAGGTCGAGACAGGAAAATCAAAAATCGGACCGAGGAGGTCTCGATTAGGGGTTTGACCATGAAAGGTCGAGACAGGAAAATTGGAAATCGGACCGAGGAGGTCTCGATTAGGGGTTTGACCATGAAAGGTCAAGATAGGAAAATCGGAAATCGGACCGAGGAGGTCTCGATTAGGGGTTTGACCATGAAAGGTCGAGACAGGAAAATCGGAAATCCGACCGAGGAGGTCTCGATTAGGGATATCAGAGATAGGACCATGCAATTATGATTACATTAATTGTTCAAGTTTACTTAAAACAATGTCTTTTATTTATTTCTATTTGGTTGGAAAAGGGGGGTTTGCCCTTCTTTTTCGCAACTACTCTAGATCCTGGATCAGTGGGCTCCGTCACTACGTCTATAAGCCCCTCGTATTCCACCTGTATTTCGACCTCCCAGGGTGGACAGCCCCGGGCGAGGGTCCTATAGGGCACGCGGATCCCACCGACCGAGAGAAAAGAACGCTCCTAATGGGTCTAGCGGGTCATAGGAACTTTTAAGGCGCGAGCGATGCGAATTATGGTCAAGGCAATACCGGGAAAGTCTCGTCTTTCAGCCTTAACGGAATTTCGGCAGAATTTCGCTTGCGCGATTGACGTTTTGACTTTTCGGTATTGTCCGAGAAGATAATAGGCATGGGTCGGGCGGTAAAAACCGGATGACACAGTGTCACATTGAACTTCGTTGCATACGCCGTGCGTGAGTCAAAGTCAAAGTCAATGCCGGGTCAAGATCTTGCCAATTTTTCCTTGTCGGAATTTTGGCAGAGCTTCACTTGAGCGAAAGATCTTTGAATTTTTATTGGCAAGGACTTGGTCTCGACTCTTACGCATTCCGTGCGGGTCAAGGTCAAAGTCAATGTCGGAGTCAAGATTCTGCCGATTTTTCCTTGTCGGAATTTTGGCAGCGCTCCGCTTGAGCGGAGGATCTTGACTTTCGTTATGAACTAAGGCTTGACCTTTACGAGGATATGCAACTGGGCTATATGACACAGACTAGACCAAAAACCAACCAAAAGTCACGGTTTTTTGAAAGGTGTGACACGGACTGTGCATTGGTCGACACCGGCCGCCATGGGAGTTTGGGATGATTCCGTGCGCGCCCGGGAGCATCGTAAGGTTGTCCGTGATCGCACTCGATAAACCATCCCGGGTTTAAAGGGACGTGCGTCCAAAGTGTACAGGATATATAAGGTGCGCGTAGTGTGCGGTCTCCTAAAAATGTTCCTTTTTTAGTTAAAACAGAGATTTTCATAAATGTGTTTTAAAGGAATGATTTTCGGGACGGGGGAAAATGCAATAGATAAGGCACGTAAATTTTCTGGGAGCCCCAGTCAGTCTTGGAACTGAATAGCCCCAAGCTGCTAGGACTGCCAGATTAACCTTAATTTTTCCTGGTGGAATTGCCACTGAGGCCGTCCGGTCAGAATCCAAGGAGGATTGAGCCGTACGACTGCATGGATCAATTTTCCAGGTTCCACTCCTTTGCTATTTCGGGTTGTTTCCCGCTCAAAGTATGCACAAATCCCAAGATGCAAATGATGCAATGCAAGGCAAAGAAAGCAAGTAAAATAAACGGAATCCGCGATGGGAGTCTAACCCGCTCAAAGGGAAAAGCTTTCTTTTACTTTCGAAAAGTGATACCGGTACGTGGGATTGTTAAACCACCGTTTATCCCAAGCCCCGGGTTAGGGAGCGATACAGGAAGGTTAGTGGTTTCCACCTATATACCAGGTATCGTTTTTTTTTTTTTTTTAAAATGAAAGCTTTTCTCCTTTGGGATGTCCCCAGCGGAGTCGCCAAACTGTGAATGTGTGCCCAAATTTTGGATTCACGCGAGTTTGAAGACATCCGGTTTAATTTGAAAAACGGAGTCGCCACGCCATTTTGATTTCCTCAAAACTTTGAAAAAAAGGTTTTTATGGGTTCGGAGGTTAAGTTACCCCTTGGGAAGAACGGATCGTCGTTCACCCAAGGTGCCTTGCCGTAGCAAGTCTCCCTAGATTCCGTTTATCGTGCTTGCTTGCGTGCTTTCTTGTGTGCATGTGTTTGAAAAGAGGGGGGAGGGAATGTCCCAAGTTGTCTTCCGGACGTACAAACCATTTAGTTGGTTGTCGTTCGGGATTCCTTGGATTTTATGTATTCGGGATTTTGATCCCGTCCTCATCTTGGACTTGTGATCATCGCTATTTTAACCTTGGGACTTGCGTGATCGAGAGAGAGACTCTCTTTTATAGTCCAAAATGAGGTTCTTTAGGAAAGGAGTGACCTTAGCCCATCAATCCTACACCTTAAGACGATTGAGCTTATATATGCTTCATGCTCGTCTTAAGTGATAATCGGAGATATAGGTTCAAGGTTTATCCCTTTCTAAAGAGATTGTGGCACCTTTAATGGAAGAAACGATGTAAAGATAGGATCTTTACACCGGTCCGTTCCAAGGTTGCTAATGGGGACATGGGGGAATGCATGTTTTAAGATAAAAATGACATTTTTAAGGAAAATATGACATTTTTGGATGCAAAGGATGATATTTGGTTTGCAAAGGATGCTATTTATGTAAAGAAATGATTTTAATGCAAAGGATGCAACTTTATGTGGAAAAATAGTATTTTAGATACAGATAATGCATAAAGATGTTAAAAGGATGCTACTTTGATGTGAAGAAATGATTTTGAGTGCAAAAGATGCATTTTTATGTATGAAAATGAGTTTTTGGGTGCAAAGGATGCATCTTTAATTGTGAAAAGAGATTTTGAGTGCAAATGATGCAATTTTTATGCAAAGAAATGATATTTAGTGCAAAGGATGCAACTTTATGTAAAAAAATGGCATTTTAATGAAAGGGTGACATTTTTATGTACATAGATACTATCTAAATTGCAGATAGACATCAGATTATAGCATGATGGGGGTTAAAAATCAGATTACCAACTGGACAGATGAAGGTTCTGCAAACTGGCTTAAGTTGTCGCGTGACATAGGCTGCCTATGTCGCGTGACATAGGTTGCCTATGTCGCGTGACATACTTAGCCACTTTGCAGAGACATTACAGCTGGGATCTTCAGAGGTAACAAGACATTAATGTAGCCAAGTTACTTCACAAATAGATCTCAGGGAGCAAGTATTTCAATAGTGAACACTTCAAGAGGGTGTGGATATGAGGGATCCACACTCATCTTGAGTGTTCATGCAAGAAACAATGCCAAGCCGGAGCTTTTACATGAAATGGTATGCAATCAGATGTGGATCTAGGCAATATGATACTAAAGCATGCAACTTTAATCAGTATACATCATTATCAACACATTTAGCATATAGATCTCATATACAAAGGAGATAGAAAGAGGAAAAGGGTAGAAAATCGTTACCCTTGAAGACCACGACTTCCTATATCAAGTTAGATATAGGAGCCTTCAACAGCAACCTTCTGGGACTGAGATCAAGCTTTGGCTCCGTGAGAACCGTTGGTTCTTGAGGTGTATAGGAAGTGTGTGTGTGGATTGGTTGAATGGTGAGTGATTTTGGGAGGATTAGTGTGGTTTTGGGTGTATATGGGAAGAGGGAGTAGGCTTCTGGGCGTATTCTCTGTAGAGGGGCACTGAGGAGTGAAGGAGGGGTGCCTAAAATGAGAGGTGCAGGCCTCTATTTATAGGTGCATGGCATGGGCTTAGTATGTCGCACGACATAACAAGCCATAACCGTTTTCCTTCTAGAAACATGCAAGGTGGCAAGCTTCTAGAAGTCTTCTTGGCAGGTTATGTCGCACGACATAACAAGCCCCTTCCAGTTCCTTCTAGAAACATGCAAGGTGGCAGTCTTCTAGAAGGGAATTTTGCATAAAAGAAAAACGTGTTTCTTTCATTCCAAGCAGTCCCTTCAGCCCTTAAAAGGTTTGGAACATTTTCGGAATTGCTCCGGAACTCTAGGAAAGTCTGGGGAATTGCCGGGAAACTTGCCGGGAAACTTGCCGGAATTGCCGGGGAACTTAACCGGAAGGCATGAGCCAGATTTGGGTACTTACAGGTAGCTCATTGTCACACACTAAGATTGTTTATGGATTCACTAAATGATGCTTTAACATAATATGTATCAAATACGATCACAAAGGGACACTCATATGCATGTTTACACGATTGTCAACCCGGCTAATCGATAATGAATAGAAAGATATGGCTTTAAGTGCTATTTGTGCGAAGGATCGCATGGCTAGGTTCACGGTTACAAACGAAGGTAAGGATATACGAAGTAGGAAAGTGAAACTAAGAAGCCTTCTTTTTACAAGTACAACCTCACTACAATGATTCACTCCGCTCACCTTTTACTTCCCACTGTGCCAACCCCCAAACTAGAACTTTTTTATACATGAATAAACATGGGGTTGAGCACATTCCCTTATTTTCTGTGGCCTTGTCTAATTTCCAGCTTTTGACACAATGGAGGGGCAAATTTTTTTTTTTATTTTTTTTTATTTTATTTTTTATTTATTTATTTATGCCCCTCTTCATTGCGTTTCACACCCATTTCTATTTTCGCACTTTGACCACAATTTGCACATTCAATTCCAAACACCCAAATTCAACCCATAACCCCCATCATCCTTAGTTCACTTTCCAATAAAGGTGCGTCATCCTAGCACTGGGTGAAATAGGTAGGGAAAAAGGCATCAACTGAAGGTGAATGACGGTCTCAATGTTTCATTCTTATTAACAGCTCAAAAAGGGGTTCTAGTGGTAAATTTTATTTACTGAGTTCGAAAGTCCAAGGTACACAAAAGGGTTGAAAGAAATCAGCCATATATATCAAAATAGCCTAGTGACGTGCTATTGAAAATCATGCAAACAATGTTCTAGGGACCCCGAGAATGCACAAGTGATCCCATAAAGGGCACCTAGAGTGACAACAATGATCAATGAAAAATGGAAGTGAGAGGTGGTGCAATCATAGTTTATTGTTTCAATGCAACCCTAATTCCTACATCCATGACAGCACCAGTGATTAACAAACAACACTCAATCATCACAGACTTTGGCCAACTCATCCCAAAATAAAGAGAACAAATTTTTATTTTTATTTTTATTTTATTTTTTTTTAAGAAAAACTAGGAATAAAAACTGAAAATCCTAAACTAGCATAGCAAAAACAATGATATCCCACCTCCAAACTAAAAACTTTCATTGCCCCTAATGAAAGGAATAAAAAGTACAAAAGAACAAAGGGTTAGGGATACCTCCAACCACAACTCAGTGATAGAAATGGTCCCAAGGACCAAACGAGCTACTCCTGCTCGTGTCGGGGTTCTGCTGCTGCTGCTGCGTCTGCTCATCCTCCATGCACTGCCTCCACATACTAGCAGCATACAAGTCCTCAGTAACCCGCGAATGCACCTCCCGCTGACTTTCTTCCAAACCCATCAATCTCTGATTAAAACCATCAAACTGGCCTCGCAACTCCCCAATGTACATCCCCATAATGGGATGTGGGCATAATGCGCTCACAGATAAACCGATGCAAAGACCGCATCCTAAAATCCAAATTCCGCGCCTTCATCACATTCCCATTTCTTAACAAGGCCAAATCAATATCCATAAAATATGGGGCTAACTTCTCAAGATTCCCCGCCACAATTCTTTCCATAATTTTGGCATTGGAATAGTAGGCACAAGCATCATTCTCAAACCCGGGAGACACCATCCCATAATAGCTATTTATATCCTCACCGGTATACCATACATTCTTACCCCTTACAATTGCACACTTCCTCACCTCCCCTGCCTCATATGCATTAGCATAAAATTTCCTTACTAACAGTGCCGACCCATGATTTTCTGGTCGCTTTGCCAAGTTTCCCCACCCATACCGTTGAAAAATGTCATCCAAATTAAGCTCCTCAGGCTTGAATTCATTTTCGATAGCAAAGACTTTATTCTCATATTTATCAAAAAATGTTTGCGCTTTGCTACCCACAAATTTAGTTGCATCGAAGGCAACTTCCGGGGCGGGGAGGTTTCTTTGCCTTGGCATTTTGTTTCAAAATCCACAAAAACTCGCACAAAGAAGGCACTAAAGAAGGAGGGGGAAATCTTACTTGCCGGAAAGTTCGCCGAAACAGTCACCGGAGATGGCCGGAATGTCGCCGGAATTATAAAAGACGACCGGAGAAAGAAACCACACACCTTGCACACCGGTTTCCACACCAATTCCTCAACTCTGAGCTTCACAATCTAACCTTGCAACCTTTGCCAATTTTTCAAAACTTCTTGCTCAACAATGGTGATTTGGGTTTTGGTTTTGGGTGTAGGGAGTAAGAGATGGTGGGAGAAGGCAATTTAAGGAGGAAAATATTGGGGCTTTTGGGTTCTTGGGAGGATGATTTTAGAGAGGGAAGGAGAAGGGAGGCGGAAGTTTAGGGAGATGGAGAGAAAATTGAATAGGGAAGAAGAAGGGGGGTGTGACTACACGGTTATTTAGAGAGAGATTTGGGGAATCCAATTTAGGGGTTTCAAAATTTGAACAACATTTTTGGATGGTCGGTCGCCCACATCCCCCTTGGGCGGTCGCCCATCAGTACAGCAAGTTCCATCACTTTTTCCAAACGCACCTGGGCGGTCGCCCATACTCCCATGAGCGGTTGCCCAACTAAACAGTAATAATTGGCCATTTGAATTTTTGTCCTGGGCGGTCGCCCACATCACCTTGGGCGGTCGCCCATCTCAACAGCAGGTTTTCCAAGTTTTTCAAATCAACATGGGCGGTCGCCCAACCCATCCTAGGCGGTCGCCCACCTCAACAGTCAAATTTTCGGCTGGTTTCTCGCCTGCACAACACCACAAAACACACCCAAAGCATATTATCTATTTATACACTAAAATTGACTCATATTTTGACCGCACTTTCGTTGCCTACGTCCCCATTAATGTGGGCGGACTACCCACAAGAATAGGCTCAGGTCACCGTAGTTCGACACGTTCACGAAATAAAAGACGATAAACACGATTTTTTTTTTATAAATACCCCCACCCCACACTTAAACAATGCTATGTCCTCATGGCATAAACCAAGAAAACATAACACAACCTAAATGCAAAGATGAAAATACTCTAAAAGAAAATACCAAAAGCAATAAATGTTACCTACATTGGGTTGCCTCCCATTCAGCGCTTTGTTTTATGTCGGTAAGCTCGACTTCTTGCCTTGGAGAGATTAGTCAATGATATCCGGCTCCCCCAACTCAATCACATCTACGTTATCCACCATAGCCATACCTTCATAGTAAGGCTTTACACGATGCCCATTCACTTTAAATGTAGTGCCATTGTGTAAATCTTTGAGCTCCACCGCCCCATGTGGGAATATCTTCACTAATTCAAACGGTCCCGACCATTTGGAGCGTAACTTACCCGGAAATAACTTCAATAGAGAGTTGAACAAGAGAACCTTCATTCCCGGCCTCAGATTTTTAGGCCGTAAGTTCTTGTCATGATATCGTTTGGTTCTCTCCTTGTAAAGCTTGGCATTCTCATACGACTCTTGTCTCAACTCCTCAAGCTCATCAAGGACCAACAACCTCTTCTCACCCGCTAAGCCCATGTCCATGTTCAACTCCTTTACCACCCAAAATGCCTTGTGTTGTAATTCCACCGGAAGATGACAATCCTTACCATACACAATCCGGTAAGGGCTCATACCAATAGGGGTTTTGTATGCCGTTCTATATGCCCACAATGCATCACCCAACTTCAATGCCCAATCCTTTCTATTGGGACGCACTGTTTTCTCAAGAACCCCTTTGATTTGCCTATTACTCACCTCCACCTGGCCCGAGGTTTGGGGGTGATAAGCTGTAGCTAATTTATGCACAATCCCATACCTTTTCAACACTGCATTGAACATTTTGTTGGTGAAGTGTGTTCCTTGATCGGTGATTATGGCCCTTGGTACTCCATACCTGCTAAAAATATTCTCAACAACAAACTTGGAAACCACATTAGCCTCATTAGTCCGGGTGGCAATAGCCTCCACCCACTTGGACACATAGTCAACAGAAACCAAAATGTACAGAAAACCATGGGACGGAGGAAAAGGGCCCATGAAATCAATGCCCCACACATCGAATATGTCAACTATCAAATTATTTTGCAAGGGCATCTCATCTCTCTTTTCTATGCCACCAGTTCTTTGGCACCTATCGCACTATTTACAAAACACATGAGCATCTTTGAATATGGTGGGCCAATAAAACCCGGCTTGAAAAATCTTTCTAGCAGTCTTTTGACCACTAAAATGCCCACCACATTGTAATTCGTGACAAAACCTTAACACACTCTCTTGCTCATGTTCAGGCACACATCGCCTCAACAAACCATCCGGACACCTTTTCCACAAATAAGGATCATCCCAAACATAGTGGTTCACATCAGATTTAAACTTACGTTTTTGCTCGGATGTGAAATCTGGCGAAAACATACTAGACACCAAATAATTAACAAAATCGGCATACCAAGGCTCTTGGACATGTAAAACAAGAAGTTGTTCATCCGGAAAATTTTCATTAACCGGAATCACACTCTCTTCAACATTAAGGTAGGAGTAGTCCTCAAGCCTCGATAAATGATCCGCCACCACATTTTCGGTCCCCTTTTTTCCCGAATCTCAACATCAAACTCTTGTAACAACAACATCCACCTCAACAAACGAGGCTTAGCATCCTTCTTATTAAGCAAATATCTCACAGCAGCATGATCAGAATAGATAATTACCTTCGACCCAAGCAAGTAAGAACGAAATTTTTCCAAAGCAAACACAACAGCCAAAAATTCTTTTTCAGTGGTGGTGTAATTCAGTTGTGCATCATTAAGTGTTCTACTTGCATAATGGATGACGAAAGGTAATTTATCTATCCTTTATCCCAAAACAGCCCCAATAGCAAAGTCTGAGGCATCACACATGATCTCAAAAGGGTGAGACCAATTGGGACTAGAAAGAATGGGAGCACAAGTCAACTTTTCTTTAAGCAAATTGAAAGCATTAACACACTCTTGATCAAAGATAAACTCCGTATCCTTGGCAAGCAGATTACATAAAGGCTTACAAATTTTTGAAAAATCTTTTATGAAACGCCTATAGAAACCCGCATGCCCAAGGAAACTTCGCACACCCTTGACCGAATTCGGGGGAGGTAATTTAGCAATCACATCAATTTTTGCTCTATCAACCTCGATCCCCTTACTCGACACAATGTGCCCCAACACAATACCATGTTTCACCAGAAAATGACACTTTTCCCAACTCAAAGTCAAGTTGGTTTCACAACACCTTTTCAAAACAGATGCCAAATTCTTCAAACAGCCCTCAAAACTATCCCCCACTACAGAAAAATTATCCATGAATACCTCAACACACCTCTCAATCATATCAGAAAAAATGGAGGTCATACACCTTTGAAAAGTCGCAGGTGCATTGCAAAGCCCAAAAGGCATCCTCCTAAATGCATATGTGCCAAAAGGACATGTGAAGGTGGTTTTGGATTGGTCTTCAGGGGCTATGGCAATCTGATTGTACCCCGAAAAACCATCCAGAAAACAATAGTAAGAATGACCAGCCAACCTCTCTAACATCTGATCAATAAAAGGCAAGGGGAAGTGATCTTTCTTGGTTGCAGCATTTAATTTTCTCAAGTCAATACACATCCTAAGACCAGTCACTTCCCTCATTGGCACATCCTCACCTTTTTCATTTTGAACAACGGTAATGCCCGATCTTTTTGGTACAACTTGTACCGGGCTTACCCACTCACTCTCAGCCACCGGGTAAATGATACCCGCATCTAACAACTTAAGAACCTCTTTTCTCACAGCTTCCTCCATGTGAGGATTCAACCTTCTTTGTCTCTCTCTAGACGGCTTAGCACCATCCAAGAGATGAATTTTGTGCATGCACATCGAGGGATTGATTCCCTTAATGTCCTTTAATGTCCACCTAATGGCCTCTTTATACTCACACAAAACAGCAATCAACTGGGCCTCTAGTTCGGTGGATAAATCAGATGCGATTATAACAGGCAAAGTCTCTCCCTCTCCTAAAAATGCATATTTTAAATTTGCAGGGCGAGTTTTCAACTCAAGGACAGGGGGAATCACAATAGAGGGTGCCAACTTCTCATTGAAGTGGCCTAGGGGGTGAAACGGGCCATCACTAGAATGGTGCTCGTCGGCCTTATCCACAGCCATCAGTTGAGCATCCGCATTATCCCTAAGTTTTTCACCGCCCATTGACATCAACGACTCCAATTCCTCACAATCTCTCTCATGCCATGACACCTGACTCACACATTCTTCAACAATATCCAACTCATTTATAAACATGCAAGACTCATCATCACCCACCGAATTTTTCATTACATCAAAAACATTTATTTCAATTTTTTCATTTGCCACAGTCATGGAAAGAGTGCCATTTCCAACATTTATAACGATGTTGGTTGTTGCCATGAATGGTCTCCCAAGCAATATGGGTGAATCACGGCGACTACCCTCACCGCGAGGCATCTCTGAAACCACAAATCCACCGGAATGATCAATGACCCAACCTGAACTAAAACGTCCTCTACGATGCCCAATGGTCTTTTGGTGGACCGGTCGGCAAGTTGCAGGGCCATCATAGTGGGTTTTAGCTCAGGTAAACCCAACTCAAGATATATGTAATAAGGTAACAGATTAATGCTTGACCCAAGATCAAGCATAGCTTTCACCGTGTGAGAATCCCCCAAAGTAATGGAAATTAGAAAACTCCTGGGGTCTTTCATTTTCGGTGGAAGACTATGTTTGACCACAGCGCTCGCACTTTCACCCAACACCAACTTATCATCTTTCCCGTACTGAATTTTCGTGGATTTAATCTCTTTAAAGAATTTCGCATATGCAGGAACATTCTTGATCACATTCAACAGAGGCAAATTAATATTTACTTTTGAAAACATTTCAATCAGCTCTTTCATTTGGTGATCAAGTTTGTTCCTCAAAAATCTTCCAGGAAAAGGAACGGGAGGTACATATGGCTTGGGGATGGGTTTCTCAACAGTCACATCTTTCCCCAATCCATTTGTACCTTCATCCTCAACAATCACATTTTCCACATTGGGGGGTTCCACAATAGGGGAATCAACAACAGGGGGTGTAGGGAGAGAAGAAGGAGAAGCTACCTGATTGTCTACCTGTTTGCCACCACGTAAGGTGATGATGGCCTTAGCTTGCTCCCCTTGGCTCGGAAATGTGCCCGGCTGTCGTCCCTGTAATGCCTCAGCCAATTGACCCAGTTGGGTCTCCAACTTTTTCATTGTAGCAGCTTGGTTGTTACTTGCTTGCTGCTGCTCTGCTCTTGCCTGGTGTTGCTCAGCTCTCATTTGATCCATGGCCTCTTCCCAAGGCTCTTTCTTCCTCTCATAAGGCCCCTGAGGTGGTTGGAGATGGAGAGTCTTATTCTGTTGATTTCCACCCCATGACAGATTGGGATGTCTCGGTCCTGCTTGCCATCCTGGATTGTAAGTGTTCCCAAACTGATTGTTGTTTGGTGGGAACCGTTGACCAAATCCTTGCATCGCCTGTACCTGCTCAGTTTCATAGCTAAAGGGACTAGTAGAGGGACATGAGTTATAGTCATGAGATTTAGATCTACATGTAACACAACTATCGTACACAAGATGAGCAGTAGAAGGCATAGAAGAAGAAGAAGCATTTTGCAAAGCTAACTTATCAAATCTTTGGTTTAACAATGCAATTTGCTTAGCAAGCTCGTTGCTTAGCCCTACCTCATTCACTCCCCTTGTTGCCCCCCTAGAACCCTTTTGTTGAGAATTAGCACTCAACATCTCAAACAGCTCCTGGCATTGTTGTACAGTCTTGGTACCCAAACTACCTCCTGCTGCATTATCAACCATGGATTGGTATTCAGGGGATAAAGCCCCATAAAATGTTTGATGCAGCATAAAAGCAGGAAAATTATGGTGTGGGCACTGAATTTGTAACATTTTAAACCTATCCCATGCCTCGTGGAAGGTTTCCCCCGATTCCTGTGCAAATCCCATAATTTTCACCCTAAAATTTGTCAATGCATCATAAGGATAAAACTTAGTAAGAAAAGCATCATGTAAAGCATCCCAAGTAGTGATGCTACGGGGAGGAAGTAACAATAACCAAGTTTTGGCTTTGTCTTTCAATGCATAAGGGAAACACTTCAGTCTCAAGTGCTCCGACATAACACCCTCCCTTATGGGGAATCCACTCACCGTAGACATGAATTCTCTCAAAAATGCCAATGCATCCTCACCCGCTAAGCCATGAAAATTTGGAA
This sequence comes from Adenophora triphylla var. japonica, assembly GCA_022495995.1. Classification (NCBI taxonomy): domain Eukaryota; kingdom Viridiplantae; phylum Streptophyta; class Magnoliopsida; order Asterales; family Campanulaceae; genus Adenophora; species Adenophora triphylla. Next base: position 42,229 of record JAFEMH010003713.1, read on the forward strand.
GCATGTTAAAATATTGGCCTTTTATTTCATGAGCTAGTGCTGCATCGGGCAACACTATGCATGACACCGATGTGTCGACTCTTGGCCTAGCAAACGCATTCATGATTTGGTCTGCCATCACACAACAAAAATCCTCTTCTCCCGCGGTGGAAGAAATTTCTAGGTCACTTTCGAGGGGATTGCCCTCTTTTAAATTTAGTTCTTTTAAACGCTGACCCAGCCTATTAATGTTGTCGTTCAATGGTTCCAAGCTAGGATTCAAAGAACGCCGACCAAGCATGCACCGATTAAATAAACTTGTTAAAAATCACAACAAGTCCCCGGCAACGGCGCCAAAAACTTGATGGATAAAAATTCCTCTAGTAATAAAAATCGAGCAAGTGTACTCACTACCGGTGTAGCAGTATGCACGAGCAGGGGTCGAACCACAGAGACTCGTTGGTTTTAACAAGTAGATTTAAATAATGCTAAACGAAAACAGAAAAGGGGGTTTTTGATTTTTGATTAATTAAAAAAAACTAAAACAAGAAACTAAAACAATGAATTGACGGAAGCAAGTAAACAAGAAGCAAGTAACCAAAGCACGGAAGCAAAAATCGAAGGGATTTACCAGATTAAAAAGGATTCACGGATTGGGATTTCACAGTGTCGCGGTAATATGCTATTCATAAAATAGTATTTAATCAATTTCAAGGGTTCATTCACTAATTCAAGAATTGGGACGGTTTGGTGTGCGATTTGCAATTCTTCTAATCTCAATCACTAGGGTTTCAATTACGTCACCCAGTACTTCAAGATTGCATTAGAAATCGATGGAATATAAGAACCTAAATCTTCTCGATACAGTTACGTAACCGATTGGATTTAATCCACAAAGTTTAATCCAGTAATTATTAGTCACGTTAATGAACCAATAAAAACCCTAAATAAAATGAAGAACAACTTTGCGGAACAAGAAATTAATTAAAATTGAAATTAATTTTTTAGCATAAAACTTTGACACCGTTTATACCCAATCCATGAAATAGAAAATTAGCTACTCATGTTCATACTAAAGATTACACAAATTGAAATAAAAAGCATAAACCTGGACCAATGATCGAAGCAAAAACAATTCTTCAATTCTCTAGCCTTCAAATTACAATGGAAAATAAAGCATAAAATTAAATTGCCTCCTGCAGTTATCTATTTAAACTGGGAAAAGAGGGTGTTAAACTTGGAAGGGAGCATAAAATCCTCTTAAAAAGGGAAACTGGAATTCTGAAAACGGGGGCATGGGCGGTCGCCCACCTTGCCCTGGGCGGTCGCCCATGTCAACAGAGACTTCAAACGTATGTGGAACTTCAGCTTGGGCGGTCGCTCACCAATCCCTGGGCGGTCGCCCATGTATACAGCAACTGGTTCTCCCGCGTTCTTCACACCTGGGCGGTCGCCCACCTTGACACTGGGCGGTCGCCCATGACGACAGTGGCTTCATAACTTTGATGCTCTCCAGATTGGGCGGTCGCCCATCACCACAGACGCTTACTCCGGTTTTTCTTTACTTCTGACTTTCTTCAAATCACTCACGGGCCATTGTGGTTCCAAATTTCGCCATAATTGATCTTTATTTCACACCTTCCCGTTGTTTAACCCTGTACTAACAAAACTCCAAAACATCGATTAAAACACGACAAAACCCGGGAAATCAAACTCAAAGTAAGTGAGAAAGTATATAAAATGGGTGTGTAAAAACACATCCATCAACTTCCATCGGGGAGAGTTTTCCCTTTTGCTTTATCTGAGTAGCGGGTATGTCGGAAGGTGAGTACACGGCTTCCCGAACATCTGCCCATGTGACTGGTTGCTGTCCCAGTTGATCGTTTCTATAAACGAATGCCGCAGTCTGTGGAATTTCCCTGAGTAGTTGCTCGAGACGAATTTCCATCTTCCTCTTGTTTTTAAATAGACCTTCCTCCCTGAGTTGGCCTTTCAATTTGAGTGCGGAAATGATCCATTTCCATCCTCCCAGGACCCTTGGGAGTCCAGTTTTGTTGACTTCATGCTCGGCTTGGAAGAGAATGGTTTCATCGTCTTCATCGTCGCTTTCACAGAGAACTTGCTTTCCTCGGGGAGATAAGCGCTGGTAATCGTTCTGCTGTGCCGTTCCATCTCCTAGGTCATCGGGACCGTTGACCACCCTCGTTTGGCAGAGGGGGTTGGATGAGAACAGACGGTAGTCGAGGAAGTTGCCATGAGCAAAACCCCTGAGGTCGAACGGATCTAGAGTGGCCTCTAGCTTTCTGTCTGAAGCTGCTTGTGACACTTTAAGGGCTCGATCCCTGTCGGTCTTTTGAGCTTGGTTTTCGTCCCAGAGACGGTTTTCTTGAGCGGCTAGTTCCATGAGGGCCTTCCTTGCGAGAGATAAACATTCTTCGTAGGTGTGCGCCGTCTGACTAGTGTCCAAAAATGTGATCACAGCCAAATCTCCGAATGGCGGAAACACTTGGATGATGTTGACGAAGGAAGTCGGACTGGGACATTCCATGCGGCCTTCCTTGATCTCGGTTACCAAGAAATTCGCCCATATCTGCTTGATTGAACACACGGGAGTGTTGAATTCTGCGATGTTAACAGTCTCGTGATCTCGCTTGATCGCCAAGTCTATCAGAGCTAGTAGTCTACTGGCGGGATGTCTGAATCCGTGACCGTGACGACTGGGAGCAGAATCGAACTGGAGCATGTTGATGCTGAGGTGGTCATTTCCCACGTCGGAAGCTGACTCTGTCTTGCGGGGAAGACCTTTACAGATGTTTTCGGGGTGGCCGCCAAGCGTTCCCGAGGTTGATCTCGATTCGTGACAGGTGAGGAGGTTGGTCTCCTTCGCCGTTGCCTCGGCCTTGACGGCGCTTGAGGGTATAAGCTTAACTGATGGCACGGGCCGGTTGCCACGGGGGCTGGTACTCGGAAGTGATGATGAGCTCTGAGCTCGGTTAGCCAGGGCCTCGTTTACCATGAGCAGGCAGTCGTCGAGGGTAACTTTAGCATTGCAGAATATGACGATAAGGACCGGATCCTTGGTATCATCAGGATATCTGGAATAGATGATGTTGATGAAGTCGTCGTCAGTCACTTGATCAGAGGGATTCTTTGTCGTGTCAACCAGTTGCTTCCAATTGTCGGATAGCCGCCTGTACTGGACGTTGAGCTTGACAATCTCCATGGTATTGGAGCCTTGGTCATAGGTGACCTGATCGGAACGGGTGCCGTCCTCGAAATTGAGCATATGGATGCAGAGGTCTGCCCACGGATCTACCGCGTCCTCGACTCCGGAGAGTCCTGACTCGTCGTCGTCTGACGGCTCAACCCAAACGTAGGGACGTATTGTGTCCGGGTGCGTTGCTGGAGCAGCTAGGAAAACATCATGCCCTTCGTTGGAGAAGAGGGGTACAGCGGGTAGTTCCTCGTGGAGGTCATCCCATATGACGTCCATGCATTCAAGACGAGTATGACGGTGCTTGTTGACCTTTATCACGAAGATCTCTTTGCTTGGCGGGGCCAGAGAGTTGGTTTGAAGAATGCTGACGAATCTCCGATTGGAGACAGGGGGTTTACGTGCCCGCATCACGGCGATGCTCGGTGTTTCTTTCCAATCCGCTCCAAATGTTGGAAACGGCGGTTGAACTTGATGTATCGGATCGCTTTCGTGGTCTGCCTGCTCGAGTACGTTGACATAGTTAGCATCTCCAGACTCTGAGGGATTCTGATGAGATTTGCCCTGATAGTCCCCTGGTCGGTTTGAAGGAGGTAGCCCCGGTGCCTGACTGCGGGCACGCTTGGCTACTATCTCGGCTTCATTTCCTATGAGGAAACTGTCCCCTCTGATGACTTCAAGATCTCCCTGGCGGTTTATGAACTTGACGCATTGATGGAGAGTGGAGGCTATGGCTTTCATGTGATGCAGCCAAGGGCGTCCCAACAGAGCCGTGAATTCGGATGGAATGTCCATCACGTGGAATTTTGCTGGCACCATTTGGGTTTCGAACCAGAGCTCCAGAGTCACCGTCCCCAGGATGGGACGAGACGTGCTGTCGTAGGCCTTGATAGTCCGAGTTGACAGAATCAGGTGGCTTTCGTTGATGCGGAGGGCTCGCATCATGCTGAGAGGGAGGACGTTAACGGCTGACCCGTTGTCTACCAATACTCCTGGGAGTGATATGGTTTTGAGCTTGAGAGTGATGTATAGAGATTCATTGTGCCCCGAGGCATCTCTCGGTAGATCTTCGTCACAGAACGTGATCATACTGCCATACAGTCGGGAATCGTAGATCTGATCTCTATCCGGAGAAGGAGAGTCATCAAGCCATCCGTTTCCTGTCTTCCTCTTGCGAGGTAAAGCCTTTGCTGGAGCCTCGGGATTGCATTGAGGCTGTTTGTGGCGGTTTCCGCCCTTGGTTAGCACGTTGATCGAGTGTGAGTGCCAAGCTGATTTTGATTTTCCTTTGCCAGTCCGGGCTCGGAAGCTGGACAAGTTGAACCTTGGCTGATCCTGCAGGGGGTTAGGCTTCTGACTGGCAGTAAGATTACCAAGATCTGAGGTATTCTGGTGTCCCAAGGTCTGAACTCTGGTGTCAGTGGGACTTTTCGGCTTTCCCACCCCTGTCTTCTCTAAAGCTGCATGGCCTGGAGGAAGGGAGGACTGGCTAGAGTAGAGTACGTAGTATTCGAACTTCCCGGATGGCTCTCCGAGTGTACCCACACTGGTGTCTCCAGCTTCGTATCTTTCTCTCAGTTGTTGTTGAGAGGACTTCTTCTTCTGTTTTCTCGGAGGATTGCTCCGGACCGTGTCTTGGGACTCGTACTCCAGGCAGGCGAAGCAGTCACAAACATCGTAGCTGATGTGGACATTAGAGAAGGACCCGGCTGGAAAAGGCGGAGAAACTGGCTCTGTGGCAATCTTCTTGGGCACCCACTCAATGGAATTCACACTGTTGTTCGGAAAAGGGTTTCCGACTTTATTGGGTCCACGGGGACGCTCCAACTTTCCTTTCTCTATCAAGTTTTGAATTTCGTATCGTAACCCCACGCAATTGTCGGTGGTATGGCCGTGATACTGATGGAAGGCGCAGTACTTGCTCTTGTCAGCGTTGACTACGGGATTCTTGGGTTTGTAATTTGCAACGGGTTTAAGGAGACCTTCCTTGATTAACCCTTCCAGCATCTTGCTCAGTGGCATGTCCAACTTGTCGAAGTGTACGGCAGTCGCTCGAAGTGGAGTTGTTGCTTTGTGGGACTGGGTTTCGTTGCCCGACTGCTGTCCCTGATGGATGTAGTTGACAGACGTATCTTTCCTTTTGCCGGAGGCCGGTGCGGGATTGAATGCAACTGCTGATCGGTATTTGTATGGCTGTGCAGTAGCCAACTTTTCCTTGAGGTCCTTCTCGAACTGTGAGCCGGCATTGACCATGCTCGGAGATCTGGGAAGAAATGATGACTGATGAGAGTTCTGATGGACGGTCTTAAGGAGGACTTGAAGATCCGCATTTGTTCATCCTTGGAGAGTGGCTCCATGATCTCGGAGAGTTTCCAACTCCACCTCTTGTAGAATTCTCCGACACTTTCATCCGCTTTCTGCTCAGTGGTGATTAAGTCCTCGCGACTCGTTTCCCACTCTAAGTTGGATCGGTACCGTTCCAGGAAGATGTTACTGATCTGATCCCAGGTGTGGCGATCCGCAGGCTTAACCCTTAGAAACCATCGTAACGCTGAACTCTTGAGCGTATGCTGGAAGTGGTCGGCCATTTGCTGGAGGGTTGCTCCTTTCGCTCTCATACCAAGAACGTAGGTGTCGACATGCGTTTGAGGACATTCGGTTCCGTCAAATCGGTCCATCTCCGGCATTCGGAACTTGGCAGGGAGAGGCGTGACCATTCCCGAATCTGTGGATTTGAGCATTTCCTGCTTTGAGCTGCTCATGGTGGCTTTCAGGTCTTTCATCTGTTCGACCATCCAGGCTAAGGTTGGGTCCAGTGGTGGACTGTGAGGCTCGGTGCCGGGTGCTACCACGTGAGCGGTAGTGATTGGAGGTGGAAGGCTTGATATATGTGAATATATGGGGGCCTTTTCTGAACTGTATCGGGGTTTGTCCCCGGTGTTTTGGGATTCGTGTATAGGCAATGGGATGAACCCGGGAGGGTATTGAAGGATATTGGCATCCGTCTGAGATGGTTCGGTGCGCCGGTGGTATTGAGTGATAGGAGTAGCACCGGCTTGGCCAAATATGACAGGTTGCCCCGAGAGGTGGCAACGTGGAGCCTGGGTCATTGTTTCCTTGGTTCGAAGGAATCCCGTAAGTTGGCGGGGAGGAACCCGATTGAAGGTTTGAGGAACTGGTTTCGGGGAATCGTCATTCTCGACTGTGACAAAAGTACCGTCTCGACCGGGGGATAGCCGCTATACCTCGCTCATTCGTAAGCCGTACCACGAAATTCTGCTGATCTTCTTTCTGCCTCTTGTGAACCTCACAAGCCCGGATGGCTTCTTCCAAAGTCATATCTGTTACCGGTGGCGGGGGTCCTTCCCCGTCACGATTTCTCGGTGAGCTAGACATGTTGGAAATTCTGGCTGAGGGAACTGAGGGAATCGAAGAACTGTCTGACGCTGCCGTAATGGTGATTCTGGCAAGGCGCTGACCCGGAAATCTGAACCACTTTCTGCTCGCTGCAGGGAACGAAAGGAAGGGTTTAGGCTTCGGAGGTATGTGGCTCAAGGTTTCGGGCTCGTGCAATGTGCAGTTACCGATTAATGTTTACTTAAAGCGCATTTTCTCAGAGTCCTAATCGGTTGGAAAAGAGCGTGTCTTCTTTTTCGCAACTAATCCTAGAGCTCTAATCAGTGGATCTCGTCACTACGCTTATAATCCCCTCATTTCCATTGTAGATCATCTTTCTCGGGACGGACTATCCCGAGCGAGGTCCTATAAGGCAAGCGAGTTCCACCGACAAAGGAAAAAGTGAACTTAAGGCTAGCTGATCATGCAAACTTCCAACGTATGTGACGCACGGGCCACAGTCGAAGTCAACGTCCTTAAGTTAAGGCGGGGATCGTGCCAAAATTTCGGCATGACCTCTCCTGACTCGCTTGAGCGAGGGACCTTAGCTTTTGGCGTTGGCCAAGTTGTGGCTGGCACGGTACATACGGTGAGGTTTGGTGACACGGTGTCACATTGAACCTTCGAGTATATTTTTCGGCAGAGCTCTGCGTCAAAGTCAAGGCTGAAAAGCTCGAGACTTCGGGTCGGGAATGACCTTCATTCTCAAACTCTCGAGCTTGACTCGGGGCGGAATCCGGCGTAAAAAATATACACTTAGGCTTTATGACACGAGCTAAGCCAAAAACCAACCGGGGACTTGGACAAAGTGTGACACAAAGAGTGCATGGCTTACACGGGCTAGGATGGGATGTTTGGGACGATCCCGTGCGCCCCCGAATGGTGTCTGGCAGACCAATCGGGGTGCAACTGATAAGGCCATCCCGAGTTACAGGTTGTAGTGTGCAGTGTACCGAGGCAGCAAGTGCTCGTGAAGTGCGGTGTACCGAGGTAGCAAGTGCGAGTAGTGTGCGGTCACTAAAATTCCTTTTCTGAGTAAAACAGAGATTTTCAGAATGTGTCTTAAAGCATTATGATGCGCAATTCAAAAGACAGCAATGAAAATCAAACATGAATGGGGATGCACATACATGGTATGATTTTGAAAAGTTGTCAATGTAATGCCTTTGAAAAAACCGTTCGAGGTTTAAAGTAACACACGCACACGAAAACGAGGAAGGGTAAACGAAAGTTTGACCCACGGAAGGCTTTTTTGAAAACAACGGTAGTTTTGAAAAAAGTATCCAAGTCCCCAGCGGAGTCGCCAACTGAAATTACCCGGGATTTTCGCGCGAGGCGAAAGGCGCGGTTGTCTTTCGCGGAGGTGTTGGTGTCTGAGACCTCACTTCTTGGGAAGGAATGAGGAGTCGCCACGCGGTTTTGTATTTTGAGCCCAAACGTTGAGAAACGGCTTTAGTGAAAATGGTGTCGTTTTTATTGGTAGCAAAAACTTAGGAAAAGGCTTTTGAAAGCGGGGGTCATTTTTATTAGTAGCAAAAACGAGTAAAAAGCTATTTGGTACCAGAGATTGTTAGGTTCGGAGGTCACGTTACGTTTCGGGAAGAGTATTACGAGATCACCCGAAACGCCTCGTATGACGAGTCTTTCTACCTTTCTCGAAAACGTGTGTGTGTGTGTTTTGAAATGGGGGCTTGAATGACAAGCTTAATCTTGGTTTGAATGTCAAACGTTGATTAGGTGACTTTGTTTGAAAAGACGAGCGTTTGAATGACAAACGTCGGTTTTGAGTTTGAAATGAGCGTTTGCGTGGCAAACGTCGATTTTGGGTGTGAAAAGGAGTTCGAAGGTCGAACTCCGGTTTTTTGAACCGGGCGAGTCATTGTTAACGATTTTTACGGGAAAAAGCGTATTAAATGATTTTAAGTGTCAAATGGCGGCTTTTAGTTTGAAGATGAGCGTTTGGATGCCAAACGTTATTTCGCGCGTTTTGAAAGAGAGTTCGAAGGACGAACTCCGGTTTTGAACCGGGCATTACATTGTTAACGATTTTTAAGGGAAAAAGTGTATTAAATGATTTGCGATCAACGAATCGGGTTGCGACTCGGACTTTGAAAAGTAAATACTATCACGATCCAAACGGGTCGGACTTTGTAAATGACAGTATTTAAATGCGGTATCAACGGAATCGAACGATCCGGAATCGTAAATGACGATCAACGAGCCAAAACGGCTCGGAATTGTAAATGACGATCAACGAGCCAAAACGGCTCGGAATTGTAAATGACAGAAAAGTAAATGACAATCAACGGATCGATCGATCCGGAATGGTAAATGACATAAAAAGTAAACGGAACGGGGTCGAAACGCCGTTTTAACCCGTGATTACTTCTCTTACGGGAAGAGAAGAGGATCGAGGGGCTAAAACGTATCGGACCCCGTTAGACAGAGGCGTCTACATTTCAATAACGTTGTTTGAAACGGTTGTAGCGACTGGCACGTAAACCGAGACGAAATGAGAGATTAGAGAGAGGGAGTTGTACCTATGGCTAGGGTCGACTCCTTTGACTCGGGGGGTGTATACGGGATACAAAAAGTAGTTTGGAACAGTGTTTCGAAGTGGTGAGGGACGTATTTGATCGAATACGGAAGTTTCACGCGAATCGAGATGAACGGGGGCTCGAAAAGGGGTGAAACTCAGTTGGGCCATGGGTGAAGTGAGTTTTTTGGAGTAAAATTTGTTGTTCTTTGGCTTTGACAGCAACTTCTATTTATAGGTGAATTTTCAGTAGGAGTCCGACCGGACTTAGACTGAAATCCAGGGGGTTTTGTGAAACTTTGGAAATTGGAGGGGCTTGCTGGCAATATCTGAAAATCTGCAGAGGAAGTCCGACCGGACTGAGACTGTATACAAGGGGTATTTTAGTCTTTTCACTTTGAATTTGATTGAAGGGTGACTAGAGGGGGGTGGCATGCGTGCCAAGTGTCCCTATGAGTCACCAAATGTGTGGGAGTTCGTTCCCGGGTCCCGGTTTTGTCCGTTTTTTAAATAACAGTCCGGAAAATGTCCGAAACGCTCTCGGAAAGTGCCGGAAAGTGCGTTTTTCAGGGAAAGCCGTACTTTTACGTGCGATGATGTGTGTCAAGTACGCTTCGACGTCGGGATGCACGGGGCAGTCCCGGGACGTGTCGTTGGCATGGCAACGGGGAGTTTAACGAGTTTCGGTTAACCTGGAGCGGGCCAGTTAACGAATTTCGGTTAACTTTCTGACGGATTTTGACGATCCGAATTTGGGTACTTACACGAATAATTCCGTCCGTGAAAGTGCAATGGAGCAACCACACAGAAAGAGAAGCGACGTGGGAGCTCGAGAGCGAGATGCGAGAGTCGTATCCCGCCCTGTTTTCGGAATGAGTGCGTTTGGTTTGGTGGACCAAACCCTTTTAAGGGGGTAAGAATGTAACAACCCTAAAATTTGATACTAATTATTTATTAAATATGATTTCCCTTAAATTAATTATTGTTAGTTAGTTAATTAATTATTTGTGTCAATTAAGTTTCCTAGATGGATTAACTTAAATGGGCCTAGTCTATTTAAAATTGGGTTATCTAATTTGGGTTTACTCCTTGGACTTGGATTTGGATCATCTTGGGTTTAGGAAACCCATAATATAATTACACCCATAAATCACTAGAGCCTCTTGGATGGATATAACGGATGAAACCCCTTGGCATTTTGTAACGGTAGGAGAGAATGGGAAGGGTCAGCCGCATGGTTATAAAAGACAGAGAGAAAGTGGCAGTGTTGTTCTGTAAAGAAAGAAAGGGTGCATACAGAGAAGGCGCCAAGAGAGAGAGAGAGAGAGAGAGAGCGGTGAGAGAGGGCACGGCTGGGAGGAAACAGAGGAAGAAGGAAAGAAGAAAGGAGAGGGAAGGAAGGCTTCCATTGTTGATATTCAAGCTCGAGAACAAAGGTAAGAAATCAATCCTTCTCTTGTTTGGATTCATAAATAGAAAATCTTATAAGAACTCTAGAAAATCTAAAGTAAGATTAATGAAGGAAATCAGAAACTTGGTGAAGGAAATTATGAAATTTTACTTGTGATTATAACTAAGGATTAGCATGAGGTTTTCTTTGGAATATTGATATGACATGCTAAGGAAATTTCTCTGTAAACAAACAGGCTGTGTGATTCTTGCTATGCCATGCTAAGTAATCTAAACTTATGGCAGTGAAGTAGGATTGTTTAAAAGTCTACCAGTAATGAATTATGAGTAGGAGATGAGTATGTAATCAATGGGGGACCAAGTATTACATGCCAAGGATGGGAAAGAAACGAAGAAAAACTAGGGCTGTGTGGGTTTTGGAAGGCTGCTGTGTGTCAGTGTGTGTCTGCTGGATGTGCAGAGGTGGTGTGTGCGTGCGTGTGTGCTGATGTGCATGTTGTGTGGGGGTGCAGCAGTGTTTGTGAGACTGCAGGTGTATGTGTCGTGTGTGTGTGTTGTGTGCTTGTGTGTGTTTGGTGTGTGTAGAATGAGTGGAAGTGAATTGAAAGGGGGTTTAGAATCTAAAAACCCTAGAATGAAAAACAATAAACCTAAAGGGGCTTTAGGAGAGTTAAAGAAAAATAACCCTTAGTTTATCAAAGGCCATTAAAGTTAGTTTTTTCGGTTAAGTAAATAAAAGATAATTGTACCCTAAGAATACCGTTGGCATGATTGTAGATTCGTGCAAGGATTCGGGGCAAAGGAAGGGCAATCAATCGAGGTAAGGGATTACGTTCCTTAGAGTATTTGAATTTCAATCCTTGAACTAGGATTCTATCGAGTCTTTTATGAAAGTATAAGCTACCTAGTGACCGGTAGTTATTTTGAAACTATTCCTTCGATTGAACGTCTTTTGAAATATCTTACCCTTGATATGTGTTGTTCAAGGTGTATCTAATGGTTGAATTTGATTATTGTGTTCTTGTACCATATGAACACTTGAATGTTTATTGCTATGTCTAAAGTAACTAGATGTAGTTTAATGAGTCTAAGTGGGACGGACTTTTAAATGAAATTGGTCTAATCTTAATAGTAAAGATTTGACTTTCATCTTACACTGCCTGAAAAGTAGTGATGTTAAATGTGATATGTTCTTGTATCTAGGAACATGATAATTGCTATATCTATTTGAACTCGATGTAGCTAGCTTTGTCCGATTGAAAAAGGACTTAGCAAGAACGATCCGATTGAAAAGGACTTTATGAGAATTAGTCTAATCCCTGAAATTAAAGAATTTAGACGCTTATACACTACTTGATGAAGTAGTTGACTATCATGATATGTCGGGATAAGGGAGCGCCCTGAAAAGACGTGGAGTTTATTATTCAAGGATCACCCTGAAAAGGTGTATCAAAGTCACCCTGAAAAGGTGTAACGTTACTTTGGAATTGACGGACTATGTGAATACAGTCTCCATTATATATATACTTTGTGATAGTGCCACAACTTGTTATTTGAAAAGTATCTTTCATTATTGTACGTGTACCTGTACTTTAATTGATATAGCTATCCTATCGTTGAGTAATTCGATTGGTTTCGTTCTTTCGGTCATCTTTCCTTAGTACCCGGAGAGATTCCGTATGAACTTACTGGACATTGTTCGCTCACCCCTTTACTTCTTTTTACCTCTCAGGTAATGAGTAGGAGGAGATTAGTCGCGAGGATGGCGGCGCATTTATGAGGATTGAAGTATGTAATTAATGTTTAGTGGAATAAGCTAGGGAATGATACTAGCCGTTAAGGTTGAAAGACAGTTATTTTCCGCATTTGAATTATGGTTAGATGTACTAGCCGTTAAAGTATCCCGATTTGGGAATTTTATTTATGAATTGAATTATGTTTATTGATGAAAAGTTGGGTCGTTACACTATGCTATATATTAGTATTGGATACAAACATATCGAAAGAAGGAAAAGACCAAAATTATATCAGCGATTTATTATCCTTTGGCGTAAACTCCTTTTGAAAACAAAATTCTTTTGTTCAGAAAGAAGCAGTTTACTTGTAGAAATAATTAGAATTAGTGAGGGTTTATGTTTATTGTTCCTATAAATACAATTGATAACCTATAATGCTGTGGTGCTTGTATGATCAAATTAGTTGTCACTAAATTGTTTTAGTCAGAGAAAATCTGTGAGATCAACAAAGAGAGTCAATACAGTGGTGGGTTTTAAGGTGCCTTTAGGGACATTGCATAGGTAGCCTAACTAGAATATGTCATGTTTATTTGTGTGAGGGTGCGTTCATGATTCAGAGGCTATGTTTATTTTTGTAAACATAAGCAAATATTGTAATACATCAGATTTGGTGATATTAATTGATATCCTGGCTTATTAGTGCCCCTATAGATAGTCCAAAAGGGTGAAATGGGAGAACAAATGGTGTGTTTCTTGTCTTTATTACTATTAATATGGATGTTGCATGTATACAATCTCTTCCTTATACACTTGGTATGGGACAAGTATTGTTCGGAGATCACCAATTCCTCCACAGTTGGTATCAGAGCTCCGGTTAGAAAATCATTAATGTCCGAATTGGATGTAGTACGGTGTGGTACTCTGCGGTACGTATGGTACAGTGCAAATTTCGATACGAGGCGATACAGTACCGTGCAGATTTCGGTACGTTGCGGAACGGTACAGAACTCAGGTTTGAAGATTAGCGTTGTCCGAATTGATTGGATCTGGGTTGTAAGAACATGAATCAGAATTAGGAATACAAATATTCTTTTGGTTTTATGTTACTTAGATCAAATAGGATTAAGGTTTTATAAATCTGAATGGATTTGTGACTACAGGTATTCAGATCAGGGTTGCAGTTACATAATCATGGAAGGGTATTCGATTCGAGATCAAGGGTTGTAGAATCTAGTTGTTGCTAGGGTTTGCAAGGATTTAGGCGAACCGGTGTTATTGAGAATTTGGTGGGAGCAGCGATGATGGGTTGGGATAGATCGACATGAAAATTTGATAGGATCAAATTTGGGCAAAGAATTCGGTGATACGAAAGTCATGAAAGAAAAGGACGAAAGATTCAAGTTTCTATACCTTGATGGGTGTGGATTGCATACGTGTGCAAAACATATGTAGATCACGGTTAGAGTGCATTAATCTTGAAGAACAGCAATCAAGTGAGTTCGTTGATATATTGTTTCGAAGCATCGTTTCATCAAATGGCAGCAGTGCGAGGGTATGGAACTTTACTTTGGGCGAGTCAGGATTGCGGATGGGACTGTGTTGCAGTTGGGTGATCTGCAGGGATATTCATATAAGAAATAGAAGACTTGGATTTTGTAAGTAGTCATGTAAATGTAAAGGTTGGTGGTCGTATTCGACTGTGGTTATGGAGGATTGCAATGAGCTACCTTGGTAACTTGAAGAAAATGTGATTGTACACCACGTACAATGTAGATCACGGTTAGAGTGCATTAATCTTGAAGAACAGCAGTCAAGTGAGTTCGTTGATATATTGTTTCGAAGCATCGTTTCATCAAATGGCAGCAGTCCGAGGGTATGGAACTTTACTTTGGGCGAGTCAGGATTGCGGGTGGAATTGTGTTGCAGTTGGGTGATTTGCAGGGATATTCATATAAGAAATAGAAGACTTGGATTTTGTAAGTAGTCATGTAAAGGTTGGTTGTCATATTCGACTATGGTCATGGAGGATTGCAATGAGCTACCTTGGTAACTTGAAGAAAATGTGATTGTACACCACATACAATGGTACATTGGGGTAAACGGGGCGTATCCTAATGACTAATGGCGGGGAGGGGGGATTGGGGGCGAGATCGCCATGGTGAGAGAAATCTTACGAATGGTATATTGGTAAAAAGTTGGTTATTAAGCCTAGCCAACATGAGCGTTATCAGAACTAAGTTGTGGTGGTTGTCTTAGGAAATAGACATGATTAAGACTGTGAAGGCATTTGGTTCGCATAGAGGTTCGTGGATAGAAACAAGAGACAAACGAGCGAAAATGATTGCAGAGAGGATCACTTTGTAAGTGAAGACTCAGAGCAAAAGAAGTTTTCGACAGTTATGTTGAATACCTACGCTTCACCTTTAACTCGTTTGTGTGGGCTTTGTCAAGCCTAGTGATTTGATTTTATGACGAAAGTTAAATGTAGTGTTCACAATAAAATCATTCTCGGTGGGAGTTAGATTGTGGAAGTCACTTGTGGTTTGTCTCCAGTTGGGAGATTGTTGGGATTAGATACAAATCTAGCGGAAAAAGTAAAAAGCCAAAATTGTAGCAGCGATTTGGTTTACATTTTGTGGCATGGACTCGTTTTGTAAACTGAATTCTTTTATTGGGCAAGAAGCAATTTACTTATTGGAGAAGGAATTAGAATCCTTTAGAGAATTTAGGTTTGTTGTTCTTATAAAAGTGATGATCTGAAATATTGTGTACTTGTGTGATCAAATTAGTTGTCGCTAATTTATGTTAGCGAAAGATTATCTGTGAGAACAACAAAGAGAGCCATGATAGTGGTGAGTTTTGGGCCATTAGGTGCATTACATAGGTGGCCAAACTAGGATATATCTAGGATTTATTTGTGTAAGGGTGTGTTCATGATTCAGAGGCTATTTTTATTGATGTAATGAGCGAATATTGTAATACAACATATGTGGTGATATTAGTTGATATCCTGACTTTTTAGTGTCCCAAGATGTAGTCTGAAAGGGTGAACAAATGATGTGTTTCTTGTTTTTTAGTACTTCTAATATATACTCCCTCCGTCCCACTTCACTTGGCACTAATTTTCATTTTGGTCCGTCCCACCTCACTTGACACTATCCAAAATGGAAAGTTTTTACACTCACAACACCAATCAAATCACTATTCTCTCCACTCATTCTCTCTCCTACTTTACCTTTTCTACTCACAACATTTTCTTTAATTAATTATCTCTCTTACTTTTTCTTAGTTACCGTGCCCACCTCTTTGGTGCCAAGTGAACCGGGACGGAGGGAGTATGTTTCATGCATGTAATATATTCCTTATACATTTGATATGGTACAAGTATTGCTAATGGATCACCGATCTCCAACATTATACACACAGTGGCGGTGCTATGTTAGGGCAAGAGTGGGGCATGGCCCACACTCATTTTTCGAAAAAAGTTTTTTTTTTTTTTTTTTTTCGTGTTTTGGGTTTTGGGTTTGGTTTATGAATAAATTAAGGAGAAACAACACTAAACTCCTCCATTTTTATATAAGGCTTTAATAATATTTCATCCGCCCCATTTTAAAATTTTTAGTTTAACTTTACACGTTTTTTATAAAATTAAGGTAAAATGGATTGTGGTGAGTTGATGACATTATCCAAAATACTATTAATTAAGGAAATATTATCATAAGCAAATAACTGATTCTTCATGAGATGAAAAAAAATGGAAGTATATGAACCTTATACTGGGATAAGGAATAAGAATTTTTTGTTGATTGATTCTTCAATAGTTCAATTTTTAACTCCGGTTCATATTGTTGATATCAATAATTATATTGATTTTCCAATAAGTAATTTGTAGCAGTTTGGGATTGAAATTTTCATAATTTCATTTTCAAGTTACTACAATTACTTTAAAAAAAGTTTAGGGATACTTCGTTATACTTTTTCCGTCCAAAATTCAATGACCAATTTTTATTTTGTTTTAAAAATATTGTCTTGATTCAAAATAAATTTGAAAAGTTTTTGATCATTTAGTATTACTTAATTTCCTTACTTTTTGTATCAATTTTGTAATTATAGGATCAAATAAATTTTAGTAATAGTTGAAACATCAAATATTATTAAAAATATAACTAGCATAAAGACTCAAAAGTAATTTCAGATGTGATTTTAAATAAAACATTGTTAATTTACTAGTAATAAAATAATCAGAAAATTTTGGGGGAAACCTGTTTCTCCATAAGTTATAAAAAATCTTGTTTTTAAATATCGTAAAATCTAGGGAGAAACGCGTTTCTCCATAAGTTATGGAGAAACGGGTTACGGATATCCAGAAGCTATTGAAAGGATATCCAGAAATTTTTTGTATTGGCCATGACCTTGTCCCATGGTTACTTACGGATATCGATCTCAAAGGTTACGGATATCCAGTAACCCTTTGAAAGGATATCCGAAGCTTATGAAAGTGATATCCGAAACCTTCAAAATGATATCCGAAACTTTCAAAATGTTTACGGATATTCATTGATGGTTTACGGATATACATTGAAGGTTTACGGATATCCGAAAACCTTCAATAAGCATTTTCTGGTCTTGGCCTTGGATTTGGCTTCAAATATGTTTCTGGATATTCATTTGATGGTTTCTGGATATACATTTGAAGGTTTATGGATATCCAGAAACCTTCAATAAGCAATTTCTGGTTTGGCCTTGGATTTGGCTTCAAATCTATTTTTTCTGGATATCCACCCAAAGGCTTCTGGATATCCGTTCCAAAGCTTTCTGGATATCGTAACCCTTTGAGACTGATATCCAGAAATTTTTTTCTGGCTATCAAATGCATTGCTTCTGGCTATTAAGAACGCGTTTCTCCATAGTTATGGAGAAACGCGTTTCTCAGCAGACCTACTCTTTAAATATATCGACTTGGTGTTTTAAAACCTAAACTCACTGTTTTAAGGCCTAAACTCGCTATTTTATTTTCTAGCTTAAACTCACTGTTTTAACGCCTAAATTCACTATTTTATTTTCTAGGTATTTTAAGGCCTAAACTCAATGTTTTAAGGTCTAAACTTGATATTTTTAAAGACGAAAGTGGATTTTTTTTTTAACTTATGGAGAAACGGGTTTCCCCTAAAACTTACTCTAAAATAATTTTGTGTATTAAAAACGAAAATTCATGATGTTAATTTTTTTTACCCACACTTGCTAAAATTTTTGAATCAGCCACTATATACCATCTCTTTAACTTTCGTACTCATTAAATTTTTTATAATGAGATTGAGGAAGTATAGTTTAGTGAGTAAGATTTTAAATATTATTCTTATGGCTACGGATTCAAATCCCAACACAATAATAAGCACTATTATTTTGACAAGAATTTTACTTTTACCAAAAGGAAAGTAAAAGTAGGGTAATCACAAAAAATTAAACACGTAGCCATGCTTTTATAAATACTCTCTCCGTCCTCGAAAGATTGTCCCATTTGTTATTTTGATTTATCCTAAAAAGTATGTTCCATTTCTAAACTTAGATATGAATATTAGTGCAAATTTACTAAGATACAAGAAGGTGAAGCTCTTCCTTAATAATTGTAAAATTTACAACAGAATAATTTTTTAGGGAAGGAGGGAGTAAAAAATAAATAAATGAAAAGAACATAGTACTGCTGATTGCATCAAGGTGGCACGCAGCGACTGGAAGATGCTTTAATGATAGCAACCAAACCTTTAAATTTAAATTACGAGTAGTTTTTACTTTTTTTAACCAACGGACAGAGCATTCCAGAATCAAATTTCAATTGGGTGAAAAATTTCAAAAGTTTATCTTTAGTCACTTTTCTGGTTAATGTGACACCAGGTGTCATCCTCCCATTTGAACAAAAATATCCTTAAAATCTGCCATTTTAATCCTTTGCATCGCCCCAAACCTCGGAATTTATACCTATCACCTCCCCATTTCTCATATATTAATATCTCACACACACAAAATTCAGATAGAGAGGTAGAGGTGTGTGTCTCCTTTGTGTTTGTGTTTGAGTGTGTGTGTGTTTGTTTTATGCTGTTTTACACTGCATTTGTTGTAAAATATTTTAATTTTTTTTAAAAAAGATTTGACTCTTAGATTCGTATGAGTCAGACACTCGTATTCGAGTCCGTGCAATTAGATTGGTTGTGTTCGTGATTATGGTTGGATGGATCCTTTGGTTTGTTCAATATGAGGGTTAAAACTTTTTGGTTCCTTTATTTTAAAGTTTTATTTGATGCTCAAGATCTGTTTATGTTTATTTTATAATTTTCACAATTTCTTGTAATTATGTGTGTGTGTGTGTGAGCTTCTTTGTCTTGTTGGTTGGATCAAATTGTTCCTTACCAATTCGTAAATGGAAGCAATAAAGAATTTATAATCTCAACTCCATCACCTATTGATCTGCAGATTAGGTAATTGTTGCATTTGCAGTTAAGGGGTGGTTGAGAATACTATTTTTCATTTTTTTTTTTTTGCTGCTGATGAAATATATCGTAAAATATATTAAGAGTCTTGACGATTAAAGGCTGTTGAGCACTTGTTTTGTTAAACCTGCATAAGGAAGTGTTAATTTTGTTCAGGCATTCTTTGGTTTATACTCCCTCCGTCCCGCTCGAAAAGGCAAAATTTGTGTTTTGCACGGAAATTAAGAAAGGTGATGAAGGAAAGAGAAAAAGTGTATAGTGGAATAAATGTTGCGAGTGAAAGGTGATGAAGGAAAGAGAAAGTAGGATAGGGAATACTTAGTGGATATTTATTGTGAGAGTATGACAAATGGGTCCCACAAATAAAGAAGTAATAAAAAACTTTTCATTTTTGGATTATATCCTTTTAAATGAAACGCCCAAAAAAAAAATTTGTGCCCTTTCAATTTCAAGGGAACTAAGGGAATATTTAGTATGTCATGACTTGATCTCCTACATCTAAAGAGTTCAATTTTTGCTGAGGCCTTAAATCCCTTGATCACAGTGATCGTATTTTATCAATTAAATGAACTTTTATTAAGGGTGTAATTGTTTTTATTGTGTCTCGTCTTTCCACAAACAAATACGAAACTGTTCATTTGATAAAAAAATAAATTTGAATCGATGTAATCAGACGATTGGACTGATTTAAGATTATGAGTATGTTTCTTGACTCTAGAGTCGGGCCTAAAGAATAGGGCTGACAAAATTTTTCATTTCGTACCAATCAACTTGATGCTATTATAAAAAATGGTTGTACAGGAACTGATCGGGATAGCGGCGGCGGCCGAATCGGAAAAACATGCTCCGACAGATCCGATCTCAAATGGGACCTACAACACAAAACACCGTTAGGGGTGGGGGGTTTTCCCCCCACAAACCCTCCGGCGTGAGAATCATCAATCCGATTCATAACATATATTGACATAATCTTTAACATTTTTTAGAGAGAGAGAGGAGAGAGAAAGCTTATATTGAGACATATTCTTGCGACATTACTTTTTCATTTTACGACTTCTGTACTGCGATTTCTGAGCCACGCGAGAAACGAGATGAACTGTCTTTACGATTGTTTATTTTTTAGCTTTCTCTCTCTACCTTTCCCTTCATTTTTTCCAGCGAATAGCTCCTCCGGCGACGTTGGTATTCCCAGATCCATTACTCCTCCACCTTTTCCCTCTCTTTTTCTTCCTGTGAAGCCTTAACAGCTTTGGGCATCCCTATTTAGATCTGACTTTACTCTGCCCAGAACAGACGGAAAACTTTGATTTTCAAATTCCGGCTAACTCCGGCGAACTCCGACTGCTGCAACCTGCTGCTACCTCCACTGCAGTCTAAATTGATACCTTCGGCTCCTCTATTCCGGCCTAACCTTGCCGGAAAATGTCAGTCCCGGCTGTTGGGATAGAAGACCAACCGGGTTAAACATCGAAGGAAGGGGAAGAATTTCGTCAGAGGTTTCTGGGCTCAAGAGCGACCGCGCTCTTGCTGTGCGCGTCCGCGCTCTTGGGCAGAAACATGTAGCTCGGTGGAATTTCTTCAAGGGCGACCGCGTGGCCCGAAGGGGAGCGACCGCCGTGCCAGGGGTTTTGTCAAAGGCGTTGAACTTGCTGGGCAGTGAGCAGCGCCCGCCAGGCTCCGAGCGGCCGCGGCCCAGGCCCGATTTTCAGCAGTCCAGGAATCCTTTTTTGTTTAGGTTTAGGTTTGTTCCCTAGTTCATATATAAGTAAAGTTCCGCCCCCTCTCTCATTGTAACACAAATTCTACATACATAGTGCAAGATCCTGGCTTGGTAGTGCCCCCAGACGTAGCCAATCAAATTGGTGAACTGGGTAAACAATTTCTCTTGTCTTTTCTGTGCTTTTGATTTTTCTTTTTGCTTTGTTTGTGTGCGATTATTATTCTTGTGGTTTGCTTGGTTTATGGAGGGCTATATTCACAACAACTGGTATCAGAGCTTTTGGTTTCAAGATCAAGGGAGTTGTTCCAAGCAATCAAGAATGGGCAAGGACAAACAGGCGGTTGAGAAATTCGATGGGTCTGACTACGGATATTGGAGGATGCAAATTGAGGATCTCTTGTACAACAAGGATCTCTACAAGCCTCTGAAGGGTGTCAAACCGGAAGATGTAAGTCAGGAGGAATGGGAACTCATGGATCGGAAAGTCCTAGGGGTGGTCAGATCTACTTTGTCAAAGTGGATTGCGAAGACTACCAGGAAGGCGACAACCACCAAGGAGCTATTGGATTATCTTACTGAGAGATTTGAAACTCCGTCTGCTGCAAATAAGGTTGATTTGATACGCAAGATGGGTAGTCTCAAGATGCAAGAGGGAGGATCCTTGGCTAAGCACATCGATGAGTTTATGGATGTCATAGATTCATTGACAGCGGTGGAGATCAAGTTCGATGATGAGGTTCATGCATGCTTGTTGCTAGCTTCTTTACCGGCAAGTTGGAGCGGAACGGTGACTGCAATCAACGCTTCAGCAGGTAAGAAGAAATTGAAATATGATGATGTTAAAGACTTTCTTTTAGGTGAGGAAAATCGCATGAAGAAGTTGGGGACATCAAGTACTTCGGGAGCGGCTTTAGCTACTACTAGTAGGGGGAAGCCGGGTACTAGCAAACAAGGGAGGACCGAATCAAGGGAGAACGCGGTGAGTGGAAAGGGCAAAGCTGATGAGACCAAGGACAAACCGAAGGTTGCGAAGGGATCTGTTCAGTGCTATTATTGTAAGGAATTGGGACACTTCAAGAGGGATTGTCCAAATCGTAAGGGCAATCAGGTGAATGTGGCAGTCGAAGGTGATGATGTACTAGTTCTGAGTGTTAGTAGTGCACTAGAATCATGGGTGCTGGATTCGGGGGCATCATTCCATTCTTGCGGGCATAAGGAAGAGATGGAAAACTACACTTCCGGTGATTTCGGGAAGGTCTATCTGGCGGATGGCGAGCCTTTGGAAATCAAGGGGAAGGGGGATGTCAGAATAGGAGCATCAGACGGGAAGGTCTTACATCCGAACGGGGTCGACACATTCCGGGTTTGAAAAAGAACCTACTTTCTGGGCCAATTGGACGACGAAGGTTACAAGGTGACATTCGGCTGCAGAAACTGGGTTATTACCAAGGAGGATTGTGAGATTGCTCGGGGTAATAAGGAGGGGACTTTGTATTTGGCGAATAACACCAAGGACAAAGATCGCGGTGGCGCAGCCTAAGGGTGATACGGATTTGTGGCACCTGTCGATTGGGTCACATGAGTGAGACAGGGATGAAGGTGCTTTGTTCAAAGGGACTACTACCGGATTTGAAGACAACAACGTGGGGATCTCGAGAGGATTGTATGTTTGGCAAACAAGGGAGAAATAATTTCTCGAGGACAGTAGGGGCTCGAGGGAAGCAAAGTTGGAATTGGTTCACACGGACTTGTGGGGGCCATCTTCGGTTACATCTCTGGGTGGTGCGTCATATTACATGACTTTCATTGATGATTCTACAAGGAAGGTTTGGGTCTATTTCTTGAAGGGGAAAGATGAGGCTTTTGAAGTGTTCAAGAAGTGGAGGGCCTTGGTGGAGAATCGACGGACTTAAGCTTAAGTGCTTGAGATCGACAATGGTGGGGAGTATGAGCTTGGTGAGTTTAGGGAATATTGTGCGGCGAATGGCATTCGTATGGAGAAGACTCCAAAGCGGACACCACAACTCAATCTGGGGTAGCGTAAAGGATGAACGTAACATTGAATGAGCGGGCTAGAAGTATGAGATTTAAGTGTGGACTTCTCAAGACGTTCGGGCATACGCAGCTGACACTAGCAGCTTTCTTGATCAATCGGGGACCATCGGCACCATTGGGGAATGGAATTCCAGAGGAAGCGTGGAGTGGCAAGCGTGTAACTGTCCTTTCTTCGCATATTTGGCCGCGTTTCTTATGTTCATGTTGATTCTCGCCGAGAGAACTAAATTAGATGCTAAATCAAGTGTACATTTATTGGGTATGGCGGGGATGACTTCGGGTACAAGTTTTGGGATGACCAAAATCATAGAGTTATTCGTAGTCGAGATGTGGTATTCAATGAACAGTTTTGTACAAGGACGTAAAGGGGGCATCTCGATGACACTAGTTCGGAACCGGATATTGTAGAGGTGGATATTCCTAACTCGGCGGGAGCAAAAGGTTCATGATGACCATGGTCGGGAGGTCACCGAAGATGAACCACGTACTCCGAAACCGGACATTCCGCCGCGTAGATCCAAAGAAGTTGCGTGGATCGCCCGATGTATACTCCATCCAATTATTATTTGCCGCTGACAGATAATGGGGAACCGAATGTTATGCGAAGGTCGTTCGTAGTGCACTTTGTAACAAGTGGAAAGCTGCGATGGATGATGAGATGGACTCATTCAAGGCCAACAAAACTTGGGAGTTGACTAAACTACCTAAGGAAGAAGGCACCGCATAATAAGCGGGTTTACAGGATCAAGGAGGAAGCAGACGGTAGCAAGCGTTACAAGGCAAGACTGGTTGTAAAAGGGTTTCAAAGCAAAAGTACGGTATTGACTACACCGAAGTATTCACTCCGGTTGTGAAGATGACCACTATCGAATGGTTCTGGGAATAGTAGTGGCGGACAACTTGTCGCTTGAACGAGATGGATGTGAAGACAGCCTTTTCTTCATGGGGACTTGGAGGAAGAGATTTACATGGTACAAACCCGTAGTGGTTACTTGTCTAAGTGGTAGCGGGGAGCTAGTTTGCAGATTGACTAAGAGCTTGTATGGCCTTAAACAAGCTCCTAGGCAAAGGGTACAGAAATTTGATGGATTCATGCACGACATTGATTTTATCGATGTGAGGCGGATCATTGTTGCTACTTCAAGAACACGGACAATGGGTATATTATCTTGCCGTTATATGTGGACGACATGTTGATAGCGGGCTCTAGCAAGAAAGAGGTAAACAAAGTTGAAGACTCGCTTGTCGAATCGGTTCGAGATGAAGGATTTGGGAGAGGCAAGGAAAATCTTGGGCATGCGGATTGATCGGGATAGGAGTCGGGCAAGTTGGTTCTTTCACAAGCGTAATATGTTGAGAAAGTCTTGGCAAGGTTTTGTATGGAAGAGGCGAAGCCAACAGGACGCCATTGGGTTTGCATTTCAAGCTATCCGAGAAGGACTCGCCAGTGGACAAGGAGGAGCGTGACAAGATGGAGAGAACTCCATATGCTTCAGCCGTGGGAGTCTCATGTATGCAATGGTCTGTACAAGGCCTGACATCGCACATGCGGGAGTAGCCGCCCTAAGTTCATGGGCAATCCAGAAAGCAACATCGGGAAGCTGTTAAGTGGATCCTACGTTATTTGAAGGGTACTGCCGGTAAGGCTCGTGTTTCTCGAGCAAGGAAGTGGTGTTAGCGGGTTATGTTGATGCGGACTTGGCATCAAGTGATCTTGATAAGAGGAGAAGTACTACGGGTTACGTGTTTACATTGGGTGGTACTGCAATCTCCTGGGCTTCTAAATTGCAGAAGATCGTGGCGCCGACCGCAGGCGTAATATGCGGCAAAGGACAGAGGCGAGTAAAGAGATGGTACGGCCGCGTAACTTCGCGAACTTGGGAAGACACGAAGTGGTAATGTTCTCTACAAATGACGCCGAGTGCAATACATTTCGCAAGAAATCCGGCGTTTCATTCGAGGACGAAGCACATTGAACCGAGGTTTCACTACATCGACATCTCTCGAGGAGAAGATCTGGCTAGAGAAGATATCGGGATCGAAAATCCGCCGACATGTCGACAAAGGTTGTGAATCTTGATAAATTGAAGTTGTGCAAAGCTTCAATTGGGCTCGGAGAATAGAAGAGGAGGATGGCACTACCATGATCGAGGTGAGCACTAGGAGGACACCAAGGATGAGTTGAAGACGGATACGGGGCTTATATGTGTGGTTGATCTCTAGGTGGGAGATTATTGGGATAGAAGACCAACCGGGTTAAACATCGAAGGAAGGGGAAGAATTTCGTCAGAGGTTTCTGGGCTCAAGAGCGACCGCGCGCTGTTGCGCGTCCGCGCTCTTGGGCGTAAAACATGTAGCTCGGTGGAATTTCTTCAAAGGCGACCGCGCCGAAGGGGAGGGCGACCGCGCCGGGGGTTTTGTCAAAGGCGTTGAACTTATCGGGACAAGCGCACCGCGCTAGGCTCCAGTGGCGCCGCCACTGGGCCCGATTTTCAAAGCCAGGAATCCTTTTTTGTTTAGGTTTAGGTTTGTTCCCTAGTTCATATATAAGTAAAGTTCCGCCTCTCTCATTGTAACACAAATTCTACATACATAGTGCAAGATCCTGGCTTGGTAGTGCCCCCTGCACGTAGCCAATCAAATTGGTGAACTGGGTAAACAATTTCTCTTGTCTTTTCGTGCTTTTGATTTTTCTTTTGCTTTGTTTGTGTGCGATTATTATTCTTGTGGTTTGCTTGGTTTCAAGTGGAGGGCTATATTCACAACACCTAAGAATCCGAATTAATCGACGCCGCCATAAAAATGGAGCAGCACAGAATGAGCCGGGCGCGGCGCCGGTCGAAAACATGCTCCGACAGATTCGATCTCAAATGGGACCTACAACAAAAACACGCAAGGGGTTTCCCCCACAAATCTGGCGACAATCAACCGGCGAGATAATCTCGTAAGTTTCCTTTATTTTTCAATCTTTTCGATTTCAATTCCTCGTCATTTCTGCTTTTTTGACTTGGCTTTGTAATTCCCAGCTCAATTTCTAGTTAATGGCTCAGCGATTTGCTCTCTCGTCCGGGCGACATCTCATCGAGCCTAAATCTTTTTTCTCAAGCTTCTCGCCCCTTCAATGTCTCTATGTTAAACCGCAAAATGAAATTGGGAATTGTTGAAATAGTGAAATTGAAGGGGCGAGAAGCAGGGAAAAGAGATTTAGGTCGCCAATGAGATGTCGCCGGACAGAGAGCAAATCGCTTGAGCCAACTAGAAATTGAACTGGGAATTGCAAAGCCCAAGTCGCAAAAAGCGGAAATGACGGGAATTGAAATCGAAAAGAGTGAAAAATAAAGGAAACTTGCAAGCATTATCTCGCCAAGCTGATTGTCGCCGGAGGGTTTGCATGGGGAAAACCCCACCCCTAATGGTGTTTTTTGTGTTGTAGGTCCCATTTGAGATCTGGATCTGCGTTGAGCATGTTTTTCCCGGCCGCCGCCGCCGCTACCCCTTGCCGCCTCGTGCAACCATTTTTTATGGCAGCATCACAACTCGTGTATCAACCGTACCAATTATAATTGGTACGTGATAATTGATATACCGAAATTTTGGTACGGTACTACCGTACCAATTATGTGAAATTGGTTGGCACTCGGTACAGAAATTTTAATTGGTTGGTATATCGGATACCAATTATAATTTTTTAAAATATTAATTTAAAAATTTAATATTTTAATATTAAAATATCTATAATAGAATTATATTAACTGTCCAACTTTTGCTAGCCCATGTCGAGAGATAACAATGGTGTGTCAATCAAGGTGTCAAACCAATAGGGTGTCAACATGTATGTCGAGCTAATGTTCCTCATACTTGTGCAGAAGGTAGTCTAGAGGAGCTATTGGTAGACAAAGGATGAACATATTCTTGGTTTCATAGTATTTCATCATCCTCTCGGTGTATTTGGATGAAAGCATCTCCCAGCTCAAATCAATCCTTTCGCCGAGCTTTCCTCTCGGGCTACGTCCTATTTGTTGAATATATATTTGCTGCAACTCTGTGGTGATTTCATGTGGCTATTTCTCGACATTTAAAAGAGACAAGGATGAATATCACCGTTTATCTCTTAAAAATAGAAAATATATTTTGATACTCGAAACTTCTTTCTCGATCTTTACCGCTTTCGCAGACACATTGTTCTTCAAGATTCTGGGCAGTGTTAATGTAACTGGCTTAACCGAGGTGTGACATTTTGTAATGTATAATGTACTTGGTCCTTCCTTCTTAAAGGATTCTCATGTGATTTTGAGGCTAGTAAGCACCTTGGAGATGAATTTATTATTATATTATAATCTCTTTTTAATTTTATAATGATGTACTATTATATTTATTTTGTTTTAATAGAAAAATTGTTATTTTAATATATACATTTGGTAGAGTGTAGTACCAACTCGTACTAATCGAAAGTACCTACCGTACCAACTTAATTGGTATACCAACTTAATCTGGGTTGGTACCTGATATTGATTTTCATGTACCAAGTTAAACTTGGTAGGCATACATGGTATAAGCAAATACACTTCAGATACCTACCAAGTCACCCCTACTAAAGAATGATGTTGATTGGACATCATAAGTCTTTCTTAATTCATGTAAAATCTCAACCATATATAACTTTCATTATCTCCGATTCAAAATAAATATTCCCTCCATCCCACTTCAAAGTTCCACCTTTTTCCTTTTGGATCGTCCCACCTCAAAATTTCCTTTCTTAAATGGAAAGTTTTTCATATATTTATACCCTTATCATCTTCATATATTTATAAAAAAACCATTCATTATACCCTTATAAAGTTAACATATTTACAAAAAAAATCATTCATTAACTTAGAGTATCCACAATGAAAGCTTTTTGGGCGCTTTTAATTTTCATGAAAAAGCTCTCGAGAGCTTTTTCTCATTGTAGAGAAAGTTGGAAAGCTCCTTCATAAAGAGCAGCTCCTTCTACAAAGAGCTCTCTCTAGGAGCTCTTTCCATTAATTTTCACCATTTCCCAATATTGAATATTAAATAAAACAATAATTTTTATTTTCCTTAATATTTTCCTTAATATTTCCCTTCATAGAAAAATGCAAGAAAATAATTTAATTTTGGATGTGGGGGCCATAAAAAAGTTGATGAAAAAGCTCCACCATTGTGAAAAAAAGCTTGGAGGTTTTTGTTTTTGAGTTGTTTATGATGTGTCACTTGAGAATTGCAAAAAAGCTATGAAAAAAGTTTTTACCATTGTGGATGCTCTTACTATTCTTCCCACTCATTCTCTCTCCTATTAAATATTTTTAACTTTTACATTCTCTCTCCTATTCCCTACCACACATTTAACTTTTACATTCTCTCTCCTCAAATTTTCTACCGACTTTAAAAAAAAATTCTTAAAAAACATGTAAACCTCAATGTGGAACCTTGAGGTGGGAAGGAGGGAGTATCATTTTTACTAGTTTTTTTTCAAAATAATAGTCATTTATTGGTTGAAAATATTCAATTTTCAAATTTATCTCTACATAGGAACTTGGATTATTGAAATTAAATTAATTATTTTAGTGAGTGAAGTAATGCATGAGAAAAAATAATAAATAACAAAACTTTGTAGTCTATACTATACTAAAAACACATGCCTTTCTGAAAATGACAAAATGGTGCTAAAAAATAACACCATCAAAATTCATCAATTATGAAAACTTTAAACTACACCGTTTTGATTACAATTAATAAAAATAAATAAAAAATCCTTATAATTGCTGACAACGTATGATTACACGTGTATATCTGCATTTGTTACCGGTATTTGTGTGCATGTATTGAAAATGTGTTGCAGGTTGGAATCAATTTGGCTATAAATATATTCAGCCTCTTTCTTCTCCTTCTTCACACTCAAACACATACATACCAACCCACCAAGTACGTAACGGAGTGCCAATAAAAAGATGAACTTCCCACCTGCTACGTTGTTTGAAGAGGTTCACAGTGTTAAATAACTGTTACGTCCTCTATCAAATTTGGTCAAAACTTGAATTTGTGTAAGTGCACTATTAATGATACCTAACGATTACAAGTTGCAAGCCTTATGATTAAAGGCTGCCAAAAGTAAAGTGATCACTAATGGATCGTACTACAAGAATGACCAGCTGTTTTCTAGAGATGTGTTCACAAGGTTGAACTGATTTCTCTAGGGTGTGTGTGTGATTCAATCAATGTGTTCCAATCATAGTCTTGTTTGGGAACACTCCAAGAATTGATTGATGGTGCTCAGTGTATGTCCTAACAGAGATAATCTAGTGAATATGTGGGACTTGAATGCTTTGAACTTGAATGCTTGAATGCTTGAGCACCGTAGCCCTGCAACTCACTCTCAAAGATCTTTAGTGCACCAACCCTCTTCAATGCTCTGGAGAAGGTATTTATAGTGGTCTTCAAAATAGAGATGTTGTCTCTGAAGGGGTTGAAATGATGACTTGGACTGACAGGCATTTAATGCACTACAAGAAAAATGGCAGTTACCGACGAAAAAATCTGTCACTAAATGCTAAAAATCCGTCACTAAATCAATTTAGTGACGGATTTTAGACGTAAAAAATCCGATGTTAAAACGTGCGTCACTAAATTTTTCGATGGATTACTGACGGTTCTCAATCAGATTTAGTTACGGAAATTTCCGTCACTAACGTTTTAAAATCCGTCGGTAATTTGGTGAAATAAACGACCAATTTAAAGCATTATGCCGACGGATTAGTGACGGAAAATTCCGTCGCTATTTAAACGGTCGTTTTATTTTTTGGACCATTTTCGTGACGGATTATCGACGGATTATTCCGTCGTTATTTGAATGGTCATTTTATTTTTTTGAACCATTTTAGCGACGGATTATCACCGGATCATTCCGTCGCTATTTAAATTGTCTTTTTTTTGGATCAATTTAGTGACGGATTTATCGACAGATATTTCCGTCGCTAAAATTTATTCCAAATTTTCCCAATTTTATTAATTTTTTTAAATTTTCTTTTTTCAATATTTTTTATTTTTTATATACCAAATTACCGACGGATATTTCCGTCGCTAATTTGATATTTTTTATTAAAAAAAAGTTTATATATATATATATATATATATATATATATATATTAATATATTTTAAAAATATATATATATATATATATTTAATCTCAAATTAATCCCTTAACTTTTTTTATTCTCAAATCAATCCTTATATTTTTCAAAAGTTACACTTTACTCCACCACCATCCACAACCACCACCACCACCACCCATAGAAACGTACAATTGGCAAAAAAAAAAAAAAAAAAAAAAAAAAACCAACAGGGGACACATAACAATGAACCATATTGCTTATCAAAATAATTTAATATTAACAACACTATATGAATATCCCTCTGTACAATTAAAAAAAATAATGAAAAATGCTGGAAAAGTACTCCTCATAATCCTTTAAACCCAACCCCAATCCGGCCCATCTCGACCCCTCCGTCTCCGCCGCCACCACCGACGACGAGAAGCGTGACCTAAACCACCAACACCAAATGGGTCGACTCGAATCTTCGCTAAATCACCATTGCAGGCCAAACGAGACCACCCAGATGCCAAATTACTCGATGTATTGTGAGACACAGAGTTCAGAAACCTACTGATCTTTGAACGTGTCACCATTGCAGCCATTTTCTACCTTCATTTGCTGTTTCCACTCCCAGTTTTTTCGTGATTATGCAACGTATTTGATATACCAAGAGAGAGAAGAAGACGACTTTATATTAATTTGGGATCCCATTCCCAGCTGCTATTCTTGCTCTCAAGTCCTTGCGAAGAATTTTTCAGTAGGGCGCCTTAGGAATAGTATCCGTAAAAAACACTCTGTTTATCCTTTTGTAAAACACCACCTGGAGATTGTTAAACCATACCATCTTAATTCTATTCATTACTAGTTAAAAAATATATATTTAACCAAATACTTCATCCGTCTCATAATAATAATAATAATAATAATAATAATAAAAGTTGCACTATTGTATAAACAACAAATATGAATACGACATTTATTTATTATGAGACAAACGTTAATTTGTTAGATTTTTATTTTTTTTTTATTTTGAATTTTGATATTAAAGAAAGTAGAAGGTACTTGTTTGGAGATGAATTGCTTGATTTCATCCTCAGTAATGGTGGATCCATTGGCTCTCACTACAAATGCAACTGGAACCTCTCCCGCTGCTTCATCTATCATTCTGAAATATTAATTCAATGGTATGTTAGTTAAAAAGATATTCCCTTTGGAAAATGGAATTTAATTGGGAATCTTCAGAATTAGGATTAAGTTTGAAGAAACTTACGAGACAACGGAAGCATCAGAAATGTTGGGATGATTGAGGAGAAGGGCTTCAAGCTCGGCAGGTGCAACTTGGAAGCCTTTGTATTTGATCAATTCCTTCAATCTATCTACAATCAAAAGCTCATCATCCTCATCAATCAGTCATATATCTCCTGTGTGTAGCCACCCTTCTTTATCTATTGTTCTTCTTGTGATTATGCAATGTATTTGATATACCAAGAGAGAGAAGAAGACGACGTTGGGGGAGAGAGAGAAGAAGAAGGCATTGGGGAGAGAGAGAAGAAGACGCCGGTTGGAGAGAGAATAAGACAGATCTAGAAGAGTGAGAGAGAGAAGATTAATGTGAGAGGGAGAAGATGGAATCTGGAGAAGCGGCAGTCAAGAAGTGGCGATGGGGAGGAGCCACCGTTGCCATCGCCGTCGCCGGAGATGATCTTAGGGTAGTGGGTAGGGTCTTTGGAAGAGGAAAGAGAGAGAAGAGTTAGAGAGATAGATGAGAGGGAGGCAGAGAGATTGTTGAAGTGGGTAGGGTGTGGGTAGGGTTTTGTTTGGGGGAAGGAAGTGAATTAGGACCATTAGATTTGAGTGTTATTAATGGTCTAGATTGATTTATTGTAAATCCATGTGAATATTGGAGAGCCAATCAAAGAAAAGTGTGTTTTTGTTTTTATGGGAGAAATTTGAACCATTGGATGTGAAGCATTTAATGATAAATAATAATTAATAAAAATAATATTATCTCACAATAATAATTGAAAAAAATAAAAATATTAAAAAATTATAAAATAATATTATCTCATAATAATAATTGAAAAAAATAATTGAAAAAAATAAAAATATTAAATAATTATAACAGTAATAGTAATTAGTAATATTATAATAATTAATAAAAATAATTAATAATTAATAATAATTTAAACTATAAAATAATATTATCTCATAATAATAATTGAAAAAAATAAAAATAGTAAATAATTATAACAGTAATAGTAATTAGTAATAAAATAATATTATCTCATAATAATAATTGAAAAAAGAGTAACTCTTGTGAAAAACTAGTTTTTTTCAAAATGTTATAAAAAACTAGTTTTCATAACAGTTCATCTCTCTTAATAGTTAGACTTAGTGGTTTAAAACTAGTTTTTTTCTTATGTTGCGAAAAAACTAGTTTTTGCAAGATTTTGGCATGAAAAAAATAAAAATATTAAATAATTATAACGATAATAGTAATTAGTAATAAAATAAGTAAATATCTAGAAAAAGTATCATTACTAATATTATAAATTATTAATAGTAAGTAATAATTGAATAATACATGTTAGAAATAATGATAATAGTTATAAATTAGAAAAAAAAATGCATTAGAACAACAATAATAAATATACCATATACCCTAAACCCTGTATACTATACCCTATACCCTATACCATGTATACTATACCATATACCCTATACCCTATATACTATATCATATACCCAATACCCTATATCATATACCATATACCCTATATAGGGTATAGGGTATATTATATAGGGTATAGGGTATACCCTATATAGGGTATACCCTATAAGATATAGGGTATACCCTATTGGGTATACCCTATAGGATATAGGGTATAGGGCATAGGGAATAGGGTATACCCTATTGGGTATAGGGTATACCCTATTGGATGTATACCCTATAGGGTATAGGGTATAGGGTATACCCTATAGGGTATAGGGTATACCATATAGTGTATAGGGTATAGGGTATACCCTATAGGGTATAGGGTATATCCTATTGGGTATACCCTATAGGGTATAGGGTATACCATATAGGATATAGGGTATAGGGCATAGGGTATAGGGTATAGGGCATAGGGTATAGGGTATACCCTATAGGGTATAGGGTATACCCTATAGGGCATAGGGTATAGGGTATACCCTATAGGATATACCCTATAGGGTATAGGGTATACCCTATGTGAGGACCCCGACCTGGAACCTACACTTGTCCCGAGCTGGAGCGTCCTCAAACTAACCCAAATTTCCTTAACTTTTAAAACTTTGATTTAACTTTCAAATATAAACACAATTGTCATAACCATTTCAAACTAACTCTACACCCTTCTACGATGGAGAAAGAGTTGACCAACTTTGAAAGTAATAAACTGTTTTAGTTACAAAAAGACATCGATTATAACATAAAATTAAGGTTTATAAATACAATTAAATGAATTATACCAAAATACCATTTCTACGCCAACCTAATCATACCCCGACAATTCCCAAAATATTACTTCCAAACTCCTCACCGCACTTACTTGGCCGGTCCGCCTGTCTCGGAATCTAAAAACATTAAAGGGAGAGGGGTGAGAATAAATCTCAGCAAGCTATTATGAATGCAGCAATATGCCATATAAGATGCAACACATAACAAGTTGCATACAACACATTGGAAAAGCTGTAAACACCTTCCATTACCTTGGTTTACCTTTTCCCGTCTGAACAATAGTCGTACAACATTGGTGTAAGTACCCAAATCTGGCTCATGCCTTCCGGTTAATTTTCCCGGCAATTCCGGTAATTTTTCCGGTAATTCCTCGGACTTTCCTACAGTTCCGGAATAATTTCAGAAATGTTCCAAGCCTTTTAAGGGCTAAAGGGAATGCTTGGTGATTAAGAAACACGTTTTTCTTAATCCCAAAACTCTTCTAGAAGACTGCCACCTTGCATGTTTCTAGAAGGGACTGGAAGTGGCTACTTATGTCGTGCGACATAATAGGCCATGAAAACTTCTAGAAGCTTGCCACCTTGCATGTTTCTAGAAAAATCTGGAAGTGGCTACTTATGTCGTGCGACATAATAGGCCATGAAAAGTTCTAGAAGGTTGCCACCTTGCATGTTTCTAGAAGGGACTGGAAGTGGCTACTTATGTCGTGCGACATAATAGGCCATGAAAACTTCTAGAAGCTTGCCACCTTGCATGTTTCTAGAAGAATCTGGAAGTGTCTACTTATGTCGTGCGACATAATAGGCCATGAAAAGTTCTAGAAGGTTGCCACCTTGCATGTTTCTAGAAGGAAAACGGTTATGGCTTGTTATGTCG
Source organism: Adenophora triphylla var. japonica (assembly GCA_022495995.1). Taxonomy (NCBI): domain Eukaryota; kingdom Viridiplantae; phylum Streptophyta; class Magnoliopsida; order Asterales; family Campanulaceae; genus Adenophora; species Adenophora triphylla. The sequence continues at coordinate 76,230 of JAFEMH010003713.1, forward strand.
TGCGACATAACAAGCCCATGCAGGCAACCTATAAATAGAGGCCTTCACCTCTCATTTGGGACACACCTATTCCACCCCTCAGTCCCCTACTATAGGGAATACGTCCGTAAGTATCCTCTCTCCTCACATACCCCCCAAATCACACTAATCCTCCCAAATCAATCACACACACACTTCCCACACACACACTTCATATACACATAAAGAACCAAGGGTTCTCAAAGAACCAAGGCTCAATCTCAGCCCCGGAGGTTGCTGTTTTGAAGGCCCCTATATCTAACTTGATATAGGGAGTCGTGGTCTTCAAGGGTAACGATTTTCTACCCTTTTCCTCTATCCATTTCCTTTGAATGTGAAATCTCTATGCTAAATGCGTTAATAATGTGGTATTCTGATTAAAGTTACATGATTTAGTGTTATATTGCTTAGATCCATATCCATTTGCATGCCATTTTATGTAAAGGCTCCGGCTTGGCATTGTTTTTGCATGAACACTCGAGATGAGTGTGAATCTCTCATATCCACACCCTCTTGAAGTGTTCAGCACTAAAATACTTGCTCCCTGAGATCTGTTTGTGAAGTAACTTGATCATTTTGGTGCCTTGTTACCTCTGCAAATCTCAACAGTAAAGTCTACGCAAAATGGCTAGTTATGTCACGCGACATAGGCAAACTCTATGTCACGCGACAAACTAAGCGCTTGCGAAACTTCACAGCCTTCAAGCCGTAATCTGATGTTAACCCCCATCATGCTATAATATGATGTTTATCTGCAATTTAGATAATATCTATGTACATAAAATGTCATCTTTTCATTTTCATACATAAAGGTGCATCCTTTGCACCTAAATCCTATTTTCATGCATTAAAATCATTCCTTTTGTACTAAAAATTGCATCCTTTGCATTCAAAATCTCTTTTCGCATTAAAGATGCATTCTTTGCACCCAAAACTCATTTTCATACTTAAAAATGCATACTTTGCCTTAAAAAATCATTCTTTGCCATTTTCATGCATCATTTGTACATTAAATGCTATTTTCCAACATAAAGATGCATTCTTTGCACAAAAATCATTTCTTTACATAAAAAGCATCCTTTGCAAACTTAAAAATGTCATATTTTCACTAAAGTTTCATTTTTATCATGCATTCCCCCATGTCCCCATTAGTAACCTTGGAACGGACCGGTGTAAAGGTCTTATCTTTACATCGTTCCTTCCATTAAAGGTTCCACAATCTCTTTAGAAAGGGACAACCTTGAACCTTATATCTCCGATTATCACTTAAGATGAGTATGAAGCATCTATACGAGCTCGACCATCTTAAAGTGTAGGATTGATGGGCTAAGGACATTCCTTCCTAAAGAATCCTCCTCTTTGACTATAAAGAGAGTCATTCTCTCGATCATGCAAGTCCCGAGGTTTAAAAAATGCAATGATCACAAGTCCAAGATGAGGACGGGATCATAATCCCGAATACATAAAATCCAAGAAATCCCGAGCGACAACCAATAAATGGTTTGTACGTCCGGAAGACGACTTGGGACGTTCCCTCCTTATTTTCAAACACATGCACACAAGAAAGCACGCAAGCAAGCATGATTAATGGGATTTTGGGAGACTTGCTCCGGCAAGGCACCTTGGGTGAACGACGATCCGTTCTTCCCAAGGGGTAACTTAACCTCCGAACCCATAAAACCTTTTTTTCAAAGTTTTGAGGTAATCAAAATGGCGTGGCGACTCCGTTTTTCAAATTAAACCGGATGTCTTCAAACTCGCGTGAATTTCCAATAAACACAAAATTTGGGGCACACATTCACAGTTTGGCGACTCCGCTGGGGATCTCCCAAAGGAGAAAAGCTTTTATTTTCAAAACAAAAATCGATACTCGGTATATAGGTGGAAACCACTTGCCCTTCTTGTACACTCCCTGATGTGGGAGTTGGGATAACCGGTGGTTTAACAATCCCACGTACCAGTATCCCTTTTCGAAAAAAAAAAGTTTTTGAAAAAAATAAAAAAAGCTTTTCCCTTTGAGCGGGTTAGACTCCCGTCGCTGATTTCATTAGTCGTGCTTGCTTTCTTTACCTTGCATTGCATCATTTGCATCTTGAAATCTGTGCATACTTTGAACGGGAAACAACCCGAAAAAAAAATAGCAAAAGGAGTGGAACCTGGAAAATTGATCCATGCAGTCGTACGGCTCAATCCTCCTTGGATTCTGACCGGGCGACCTCAGTGGAAATTCCACCAGGAAAAATTGAGGATAATCTGGCAGTCCTAGCAGCTTGGGGCTACTCAGCTCCATAACTGACTAGGGCTCCCAGAAAATTTACGTGCTTACGTGTTGCATTCTCCCCCATCCCGAAAATCATTCCTTTAAAACACATTTATGAAAATCTCTGTTTTAACTCAAAAAGGAACATTTTTAGGAGACCGCACACTACGCGATGTGATGATGATGTGTATCCGAAAATTTTCCCATTTTTATTTGAAAAAATCAACGAAACGGAGTCGCCACGCCATTTTTATTTTGAGGGCCAAAACTTTGAAAAAAGCCCGAGATCAGAGATTTAGGTTCGGAGGTCATGTTACACGCCGGGAAGGACGTTAGTGTGCACCCGGAATGCCTCGTAAAACGAGTCTTCCAAGCTGAAAATCATTTGTGTGTGTGTGTGTGTGTGTGTTTTGGCCAAAATACTTTGAAACTCAGAAAAGTAAAAATTGGGATATCTTTTCAAGACTTTAAACTGATCCCATGATTTTTTGGAAGATTTTTGGATTGAGATTTGGTACTCAAAAGACCTTTTGAAGTTGAGAGCCATTTCTGCCAGAATGAAAAAGGCAGTGGACCTTTGATTTTGAAATGGATTCAAGGGTCTTAAAACTTCATAATCTGGATAAACTCAGAGAATGAAAGTTGTTCCAGACACCTTACATAAGATTTGTGAGAAGGAATTTTCCATTTTGGAGAAGATTTGATGTGTCAAAACCTTCTGTAAATCTCATATATGAGGTCTGGATTCCCAGAAGCTGATGAACAAGCCTCTGAAAGAAAATTTGAAAAGAGGAGTTTTACTCACCCAAAAAATAAAGTAAAAATATGTATGGAAAGATCTGGATGTTGGATACAAAAAGTGTTTTGTAGTCAACACCAAATTCCACATTTATCTGTGTCCAAAAATTAAGATAATGGACTGAGGTCTGGGAAAATTGCTACTGGACAGCAACTTCCTAAGAGAGAAAATATGATTTTAAGGGGGGTTTTGCATCCATGCTTGTCCCCATTTCCCTAGGTTTTGGTTAGTGATCACTAGACATTTTAGTGGTGAATCAACTATACCAAACCATCCTTGGGGTACATTAGGACTAAGCATTTCATTTGCTTGGGAAGGGGATTTTTATCCTTTGAAAATGAGATTTGATGCTTGAAAATGGTTTTTAGGGTTTTGAAAATGAGTTTTCTTTGCAAGAAAGTAAGAGAACTTGAAAATAATTTTGATCTTTGTAGAAGATCATCCATGGAGATGGTCTTCCATGGTGATCTTCTTAGATCTAAAGCAAGAAGATGAAAGAACTACATTTTGTAGTTTGCAAATGCATGCATGGTTGGAGTTTAGGGTAAGGAGAAGGAGGGTTTACCAATCTTCCTTGTGTTCTTGAGTTTTTGGCTTGAGTGTATGAGTGTTTAAGGCTTGAATATGAGAGTGAGTGGATGAGTGTGAGTTGGGAAAGATTGGAGAGAAAAAGGTGACAATTCTTGAAGAATTCTCACTGTTTTCTCTCTATATTTCGCCAGAGGTTCGGTGCAATTGGTGTTGTTCCTCCTTATTTTTGTGACTGGAGGGCTCAATTTATAGCCCTCTGAAATGACAAACTCATCCGCGCGGATGGATCCAGTCGCGTGCACTGTTCATTAAATGCAGCTTCAGGCTTTGGACAAGAGGAATAATCTTTTTGAAATTTCAAATTAAACAGCCAGTTTATGTTTCCAGCATTTCTATTTGTGGTTTTCTTCCTTTGTTTTTGCTTTTTAAGATTCTTTTTGAGGTTTAACCTTAAATAACAATGCCCATTTTACCCTCACTTTGTTAGAAATGTTAGGATTGTTAGGAATTGTTAGAAATGTTATAACTTTCGTTAATTTTCTAACGAAAATTCTAACAAGCTCAAATTGGAGCACTTACAGTAGCCCCTCGGCGACGGTGCTTTCGAAGGAAGCGGGGTCGTCGATAAGAGTAAGGCTCCATATTTGGCGGGATGATTGAGTGATCGGGTGGCTGAACCTAGCGATAGGCTACCTACGTATCCCGAATGGGAATCAAGCCAGTCGTAGTTCGGGTCTTTGACCCTGGAGATGATGGCGTTTTAGGTGCCTCGAACTCCGATGAGCGAGTTCTCGCAAGGTTCTTGGAAAGAAACTCTGCTGGGATAAGAGATGACCATTTTCGGTCGATGGCTATCCGCTCCCTCTGCAGGGATGATTGTGATTTATCGTTTTCCTAGTGACAGCGTCTTAGGTGCCCCAAACCTTGGAGATGGCGTTTTAGGTGCCTCGAACCTTGGAGATGGCGTTTTAGGTGCCTCGAACCTTGGAGATGGCGTTTTAGGTGCCTCGAACCTTGATGATGGCGTTTTAGGTGCCTCGAACCTTGATGATGATGGCTTTTTAGGTGCCTCGGACCTTAATTTGAAATGGCCTTTCGGTGGACTTTGTCTGCTGCCGAAGGAGAGGGTGACCGTTTTGGTCGAGGGGCTGGACCTAATGATAGGCTACCTACGTATCCCTAGTGGGAATCAAGCCCTTTCGTAGTTCGAGTACTACTCGAGATTCCGTTGGCTTTTGGGATTCCGTTAACTTTGCTGGGGATTTTGTTAGCCTTTGCTGGGGAAAATCAGACATATTCGTCTGGGAAATCGGTCTTACGTTTGACTGCCGGGGGTAATTTTGATGAAAGATACGGGATCTCGTTATCTTTCTCAAGGAAATCGGTCTTACGTTTGACTGCCGGGGAAGATTTTGATGAAAGATACGGGATCCCGTTATCTTTCTCGGGGAAATCGGTCTTACGTTTGACTGCCGGAGGATGATTTTGATGAAAGATACGGGATCTCGTTATCTTTCTCGGGACACTCGGTCTTACGTTTTACTGCCGGAGGATGATTTTGATGAAAGATACGGGATCTCGTTATCTTTCTCGGGGAGATCGGTCTTACGTTTGACTGCCGGAGGATGATTTTGATGAAAGATACGGGATCTCGTCATCTTTCTCGGGACACTCGGTCTTACGTTTTACTGCCGGAGGATGATTTTGATGAAAGATACGGGATCTCGTTATCTTTCTCGGGGAGATCGGTCTTACGTTTTACTGCCGGAGGATGATTTTGATGAAAGATACGGGATCTCGTTATCTTTCTCGGGACACTCGGTCTTACGTTTTACTGCCGGGGGATGATTTTGATGAAAGATACGGGATCTCGTTATCTTTCTCGGGGAAATCGGTCTTACGTTTGACTGCCGGAGGATGATTTTGATGAAAGATACGGGATCTCGTTATCTTTCTCGGGGAGATCGGTCTTACGTTTTACTGCCGGAGGATGATTTTGATGAAAGATACGGGATCTCGTTATCTTTCTCGGGGAGATCGGTCTTACGTTTTACTGCCGGGAAGGATATCCTTGACAAGGGGCTGACTTTGGTTAACTCTGTCAAGTTGGGGACTGAGTTGCAGAGTCCTGGAATTTTAAGGGGCAAAAGGGTCATTTTGACCCTTACAATCCTGTCCGCGCGGAGAGGGTTGAAAAGTCAGGGGTATTAATTAGGGCCAACGCCCTTCTTCTTCCCCATTCAGTTTTCTGAAAATCCGAGAGCAGAGAGAGAGAAACCGAGAGAAGGAAGCCATTGTTGCTCAAAAAGCTTGAAAATTCCTCCGATTTCTTCGATTTTCGAGCAATGGAACACGGGGAAGGCGCTTTTCAAGGCCAAGGACGTGGCCCGGTCGCGGAGAGACGATTGGAGCTTGTCCGAATGAGGAGGCATTACACCCTTTCGCAATCGATTGCGGAGGAGCCCTACCCCGATGCTTGGCAACATTGGGCTTCTGATCCGAGTCTCCGAACGGTATACTTCGAATCTTTTCATTCCCTTTGTTGATTTCTTGTTTGAAATTTGAATTTTGGGTGATTTTTGAATTTTTTTTTTTTTTGAAAATTCGAATGATTGATGTTCTTGGCTTTGAATCTTGATTTTGATGCTTTGCATGTTGCAATGATTATGTGGGTATCCCAAAATATGCATTTTGCTTGGAGAAAGAATTGGCCTTTTCGCCATTTTTTTTTGTATCCGAAAATTGCATGTGAAAATTCGAAAATTGTGATGATGATTTTTTTTTTTTTGAAATTGAATATTGATATTGATGAATGATGCAATGCATGCATTTTGTTTGGAAAGAATGGGCATTTTGCCAATATGAGATGTATGTATGTTTAGGATTTTTTTTTTTTTGAAAAGTGGGACGGATTTTTCCTCCCGTTGCATGTAAGATGGATGATATGCATGTATGCATTTTTTTCTTTTTTAGAAAATGGGACGGAGTTTTATTTCCGTCAACTTCTTGTAGGATATGCATGTATGCATTTTTTTTATTGAAAATTGTTGAATGGGATTTGTTGAAAACTGTCTTTTCTGTGAGAAAAATGGGGCTATGTCTATTGCATGCCGTTATGCTGCCGAAATTTTTTTTTTTTAATGCATGTGTATGCTTTTTTTTTGTGCAAATGCAAATGCAAATTTTTTTTTTGACATTTTCTCTCCCTTTTTTTTTTGCAGGGCGGAAACCGTTTTGTGACGGAGCAACTGAACAAAATGAAGACTCGAGGATCAGTGGAGTCCGTAGTTGACCTGTGGGATCGGCTTCCGGATGTGGGCCGAGGAGCTTTGCCGAGTCCGAGACAGATTGTTGTCGAGACGGGGCTTTGGGAGTTCGTTGAGTGCTTGAGGGGGCTGGTCAAGTTCCCTAAGAGCAAGGGCCTGATGTTTGCTTTGGCGCGACCCACACCTTTCACTTCTTCTGGGGCGAGGCTACGGTTACGCCCTCCGATTACGCTGCGATCACGGGCCTGTCCTTTAATGGACGCAGCATTGAGTGGCGGGATGGCTACAGCGATGCGGATCTACAGGCTCTTCTGGGATTTTTGCCCTATTCCCAAAAAGGGGATGGGGATGGAGTATGCGGTGGTCTACGGGAAGATCGTGGAGACCATCGTGAGCTATGAGGCTGGGGAGGAGAGGATAGGCGCCGATCAGATCGCTAGGGCCTTCTTGTGGTTTGCCTTTTCGAGCACGCTCTTTGGACATGCTGAGGGGACGGCAGTCTTTGCCTTGTTGAGGTCCTTGGAGGACATGGAGACGGCCGGAGATGTCTCGTGGGGAGAGGCCGGGCTGGCAGAGCTTTACTTTGCTCGATAGGTACAAATTCTAAGGCCATGAGCTCCTTGTACTGCTTTGAGTTTGCCCTGGAGGTATAAGCTCTCTTTTTGCTTTCCCTCTCTTTCTTTTTTTTTTTCGAGCACACACTTTTCTTTGCACTGGATTGATTTGATTTTTACCTTTCGCAGGTATGGGCGTTGGAGTTTTTCCACGTCACGATGTGGCGGCACTGGCGGAGTACGTCGGGCGTATCCGGCCATGCATTCTTGGTCCAAGCATGCCCGGAGAAGATAAGCTCCAGTGGGGCGTACGACTCTCGTGTACGCGGATTGCCTTCCTTTCGACGGAGGCCGAGACAGATGAGGGGATGATATTCTTCCCCGGGATCGCTTCGAGGTGGCGCACCGAAGGGCGCCGAGATTTGACCGTGGCAATGGGAGGATTCTCGAGAGGTCCGACTGCGATGCCTATTATCTCGGGAGAGAGGGTGACGCGCCGGCATGGCGTGAACTCGCCTTTGAGGACACCGGTGGAGCCTCCCGCCGATATGATGCACTCCGAGTGATCGGTCCGTGACTGGGATGATTACCGAGCCGGCCGACTTCTCGGATTTCGTGGCGATTGAGCCGTATGCGACATTCGTCTTGAGGAGGCCGAGGATGCCTCAGTTCCTGATAGAGAGGGGCTTGGGATCCCGTGGTACCCTCGGACGGATTTTTCATATATCCAGATGGGGTCCGATTGAGGGTGCAGATCCCCTCACTCGAGCGGCTTCCACGAGCTTTCCGCCTCGTCCGGTATGAAGGTATGGCTTTTTACGCTTCTGCCTCTTCCTTTCTTTCTTTTGTTTCATCATCTTTAGCATCACTTCCTTTTTTGACGCTTTTGCTTTTGTGCAGTTTTCGGAGGTGGTCGTCGAGAAGCTGACGAAGCAAGTGATCGGGGCCAAGAGATTCATCAGAGGATGGTCGTCTGCGGGCTCCTCGTGCTAGAGCGAGGCGACCACGGCCGGCGCCCGTCGACGGGAGGCTTCCCCTATTCGCTCGTAGACTTCTTCAGAGACTCCTCTGTCTCCTCTCCTTGATCCCCGCGCGGTGCCGCTTCGGATCACGTCATTCTCGGGGATCCACACGGGCAGTGGACACGTTTGGCAAGATGGCGGGTCGTCTTCGCACGTCCAGAGTCCGACGCCTTCACCTTTCGGATACGATTTTTTCGCAGATCTCGCTTGCCCTATCGTAGCGTGCCGGTTGGTCCCGACGAGCCTCTTTCCGGAGACGAGGACGATTCCGAGCCCGAGATTTTCAGTGGCTCCCGAGGAGGCGGGCCCGAGTCGCAAGAGGGGCCGAGGGCGTACATCGGGCGCTAGAGACTCCGATTGATTTTTTTTTTCTTTTGAGATTTGAGATTGAGATTGAGATTTGTACAAACTTATGCACATTTTTTTTTTTTTTTTGGATGTAATAATTTAGGATTTTATTGATGTTTGTTTGTTTTTTTTTTATGCACACTCTCTTTTTTTTTTTTGGAATGTAATAATTTAGGATTTTATTTTATGAATGCAATGCAGTATGAATGCAAAGGTTGCATGAGCCTTGGTTTTTTTTTTTTGCAAGGGTGTTTGGTATATGGACCGGTTTGGGGAGGTTTTTGCACAGTGTTTCGAGCAACCGGGACGGAATATTCCTCTTTTGGTGTAGCACTGGACTGCGTGCATTTTTCTCGATGGAAAGCAATCATGTCCGCGCGGATGGGGTCCCGCATCCGACATTGTCCTTTAATTTTGCTTCAGATCCGGGTCTCACTTTATTTCAAATTCAAATATCCTCTTCAACCTCCAAATTCAAACAAACCATTTTCGGGAGAAAGAGAGAAAAACCATGGAAAACTTTAGAAAAGCTCCATCAAAATTGTCCCAAGAATCCCAAATGTCATTCTTCAACAAGTTCAAGGATTGGTCCCTGGAGATCATGCATGAGAGGAGGTCCTTCTTTGAAGAAAGGTACAAGGTGCAGTGCTTATGGTCTCTCAAGGAATTGATTCCGGACTATGAGCTTTTGAGGGCTTCTTCCTCATTTTGGGACACTAGAAGGCATGTCTTTTGCCTTTCCTTCAACGAGATTGTTCCGACTGTCGAAGAATTTCGGGCCTTGCTTGAAGGTCCTGAGGTGGAAGAGATAGCGGTTCCTTTGCCCGAGGGGCTTCTTTTGTTGACGGATTGTGCGTCCTCCTTCATCTTTCCCTGAGGAAGCGCAAGGTATGATCCGCGGTCCCGATCATTTTGATATTTCCCCTTCCCGATAGGTTTAGGGGCCTAGGCTTGGTGGATGATGCCTATTGGGATGCCTTTGCACGTTGTATGTTTTGCACCCTGTTCATGGTCTATTCCTTTCGGATTTGCCATCGGTCTCGCTGGATGTTGTCGTTCACCGTCGCCCGGCGAGATGTCGTTCCTTTGATTCCGTGGGGAGACTTTTCATGCTCTTGATAGGTCAAGCTACCGGAAGACGGTACATGCACGGTGGCAGCCCGTTTCTCTTGACCCTGTGGCTGATGGAGAGCGTGGGGTTCTTCGGGAAACCTCTCGATATGATCAAGCCTTCGACTTTTGCCAGAGAGGTGTTGATGTAGATTTTGATGATCGTGGCTCGTGGGAGCGTTGGATGGCGGGTCGCCACCGAAGACATCGATGGTCGGTGCCTCATGTGGCGGGTGGAGACTCGCAGAGTGCTTCAGATGGGTCTCATGTGGTCATGCTTCCTGGCTTTCTCACCCGGCTTCTATATTCGGCTTTAGTTCTAAGACAAGCTTGGCTGGAGCAGTTCCTTTGGAGGGCTTTGATGATATAGCCACCAGGTGGTGACTCCTCGCTTCTATGGATGATCCCTCGGTGTTTCCATTTCTTTCCCGAGCATGGAGGTATGATGCCTTTCCTCCTCGGGTTATTCTCAAAGGCCCAAGACCGGTGTTCCCGACCACTTGGTACTGGATTGGTATGAGAGGCATCCGGGAGAGACTCAGGTGGCTATTTTGAGATGGCGTGAGGCCATTGTGGGTGCGGAGGACCCGACTGTTTCGAGAGGAGGAGGGCCGAGGCGAGGGCCAACCCCATGATAGGAGCGGAGACGCCGTGACCGACTATGAGGCTTACGTCAAGAGACAGGAGAGGAGGGCTCCTATGCTACCGCCTAGGCTACGTGAGATGAGAGATGACGCTAGGGCTACTAAGGCCCCCAGAGGCCGGTTTGATAGATCCCGTTCCTATACCGAGCTTGGTAGGAGAAACACCGACATTTTTCCTGCTCGTAAAAGAAGACTCGAAGGGGGAAGAAGAGGGAGAGGCCGCACGAGTGGCTTGGAGTGACTCGAGGTTTCCGAGTATCCCTTTCTTGTCATGGCGTACACATTAATTTGATTATGTATCTTAGTTTTCTTTTAGCAGTTGCCGGTTGTAGGAATGAATCGGGCTTAGACTCATCAAAGAGCTTTTAACTTGTAATGAATATTTGAATTGCTTTAGAGTTTTTCGAGACGCTTTCATGGTCTGATCAATTGTATTGATGTCAAAGTATGACTTTTATTTGTGCTTTAGACCGAACCATTTCCGCCGCCTACGTTCCCCTCATTTTGAGGAGCTCGAGTCTTCGTAGTTCAACCCGATTTTTTTTGTTTTTTGTTTTTTTTTTTTGTTTTTTTTTTGTTTTTTTTTTTGTTTTTTTTTTGTTGTTTTTTTTTTTTTTTGTTTTTTTTTTTTTTTTTTTTTTTTTTTTTCTTTGGTGCAACCCTGTTTTTTACCTAGGCCGCCCTTCTTGGGTTTTCAACCTAGTTGGGTATTACTCTTTTAGCACTCTCTTTTTTTTTGTTTTTTTTTACACGTAGTATCTGCGCAGCTTGTCACCATTTACTGGGTGTACAAAGGGATTCCCGTCGAGGTCTGCAAGTTGCATGGCTCCTCCGGAGAAGATCTTCTCGGACGACATATGGCCCGACCCATACGAGCTCCCATTTGCCGAGGGGGTTGATACGGACCGGGGATTTTCTTTCAAAACGAGATCACCTTCTGATCTCCCGATGCTTTACTTTCTTGTCAAAGGCTCGGCCATTCTTCCTTGGTAGGCTCGGATGTGTTCCATGGCCTTCGCCGGCGTTCATCTAGTAGGGCCAATTCGTCATGGCGACTGAGCCATTCGACCTCGTTGATCCGGCTTTCCAAAGATACCGGAGCGAGGGGATCTCTAGCTCGATTGGGAGTACGGCTTCCATTCCGTATGTGAGGGCAAACGGTGTTTCCCGCTTGCCGTTCGACCGATGTCTCCAGAGCCCCAGAGTGCCAGGTGTAACTTCTCGGGCCAATCTCTGCCTTGGACAGCCATTTTCCGAATGATATTTTCCAGAATCTTGTTTGCTGCCTCAACGGCTCCGTTGGTTTGGGGCCTGTAAGGAGATGACTTGTGACGGGTTATTCGGAATTCTGCCAACAGTTTTTTCACATTCCCCTTCGAAGTGGGATCCATTATCTGAAATGATTTCGGCTGGCAACCCGTATCTGCATATGATGTTCTCTTTGATGAAGAGGGCAACTTTCTTTGAATTGAGGATTTTGTAGGACTTTGCAGAGCATCCTTTCCAATTCCTTCGACGAAATCACCAATCTGCGTCTCTTTAGGCTCTTCCGCAGTTCCCAGATTCACACTTGTCAAAATCTCTTCGGCAGCTTGGGCTCGATTTTCCTCTTTCCGGACAACCTGCTTAAAGATTTTTTTTTGTTGTTTGATTTTTTTTTGTTTAATGTGTCTGCTTCTTTATCTAATGAGTTATTATTAAGATTTTTTTTTAATTAATTCATCATTAGTTAAAGTGGCAATCGAGGGATACTCAGAAAGGTTCGTCATTTCATTGAAAACGAAAAGGAATACAACGTTCGCTACAGACTCGCAGTCTTCAGGCGTAAGGCCGTCGGACGACTCTAGAGACTCGATCTTAACAAAGAGAGACTGGGAGGACTTGTCCTAGATTGACACAAAGGGACGGGGGACCAATCCAAGCTTGGTGATCATTTCCTCCTTGGTCGCGGACGGGCCTGAGAGGTTTTCCCAATTTTTTAGCGGCTTTGCTGTGGGTGGCCTCATGACTCGGGAACTGTGCTGTTTTTGTTTTCCTTTCTCAATTCTTTGCTATCATCTCTTGGACCGAGCCGAGATCAATCAGTCCGGCACTGGACTTCTTCTTCGAACAATTGCTGCATAACTGCACCATCCCAATCATCTCGAGGGAAATTCCGTGGCCTTAGCTTTTGGCACTCGCTGTCGGTTCGAATTCGGGTTTGGATCTTCCCGGGCGTAGGAATAGTGGTTGTGAGCTTCTCGAACTGTTCCACCGTGTCGCACGCCTCGAAGGTATACTCACTCTTCATGGTAGTGGTAGCCCTGTGTATCTTGGGTAGGTCCAGAACATTCTACGGACCGGGTTAGCCTTGGTTCCTCTAAACTTGTTGAGGCTATCCCGTAGCTTTAGCCATCCCGCCGTAGGAGTGGGCTCTGTGATGTTTCCCGGTTGTGTGGGACCCTTTACAAAGTAGTCAGCCAAATTAGGACCGAAGGGGAGAGATTTAGGGTTGTCGACCGGACCTTTCCCGTGGCAGCTTCAAATCTTTTTCCTTTTGCAGTGTCCACTGAGGAGGCCTCATATCCCAAGCCGTGGCGAGTATTCTGTCCTTTCACCTCGATGAGTTTGTGAGTTCCTTGTTGGTGCTTCCCCAGATCGAGGCCAGGTAGATAGCTCATTTTTCTCATCATTTTCAAGACCGGAGGGATTTTATCCCGGGTGATTGTCAAATCTATGTTGCACACTTGGGCTTTGGGAGGCTCGACTGTGAAGCCTGTTAGCATGAGACCTTCCTCATCATGTTTGATTTCCAGAATAGGTATTCCGCCTGTATCTGTGCCCTCCAAAGTGACTAAATCCCCATAAATGGTTGTCAGATCCCCATTCGAGACGAATTTCACACACTGGTGGAGGCTTGAGGCGACTCCTTTGACTTGATGGAGCCAAGGTCTTCCCAGCAGGGCATTGAAAGTAATCGGGATGTCGATAACCTGGAATTCCACAGGTATCAATTTCTGGCCAAACCAGAGGTCCAAGGTAGCAACTCCAAGGACTGCTCGGGACGTTGAGTCGTAAGCTTTGACTGTGAGGGAAGAAGGCTTCAAGTCTGTAGTCTTGATATCAAGCAAGCTCATGATCTTTGCCGGAAGAATGTTCATTCCGGACCCATTATCAACCAGGACCCGAGGGAGGCGTCGTTCATCCAGCTGGACTGTGATGAAGAGAGGCTCGTTATGATCAGCCCCAAATTGAGGGAGGTCGAGATCTGTGAAAGTGATTATATTCCCGTAATGGATGTTTCCAATTAGCTGTACCACATCATCGGGAGTAGCATCAATAGGCACGAGAGTGCGAGCCAGGCTTTCTTCCGGCTTCGGCTTATGGGGATAGGACGAGGTGAGTAGAGACCGAGAGGAAATGTTGGCTGTGTTTGCTTCAACTTGGTGAGCACGGGATCCTCTTTTCGGGTGCAGGTTTCGGTGTCTTAGCATAGGGCGGCGATCTTCTTTTGGTGTTTGATCTGTGGCCTTCTTATACGCCTTGGGATTTCCTTGGAAGATGCGCCGGATCGGGTCAACAGATTAACCTCCTCATCGATCGTCTCTTGGTTGGATTTCTTCAATCTTTGCTAAGGTCGACGGGGAGCCACTTTTGGCTATTGGCCCTTTGGTTACGACGGAGTCTAGTGACGGTGAGGGTGGTATCTTGGCTCCTTCTGGGCGGCCCTTATAAGCGCTTCCCAGTCACCGGCTTTTGAGTGCAGGGTTGTGTTGTTGCCCCTTGGATGGCCCGCGAGCTAGGGCGTCCTCAGATTCACTCTCATGGCCGGCCTTGCTCATAGTTATCATGCAACAAGAGTCGCTATTGTCGGGGCTCGGGGGCTTTTCGATCTCATCCCGGTATAGTGCGGCCATTACGATTCCCTGCCTTAATACTCGAGTTGGAGATGATTATAGCGTTACGTGTGGGAGCGCATCCGGTATCATGCCGGTTTCTAGGACTTCTGCGAAAGGCGACATACATTCGGGAAAGGTGACCTCTTCTTGGGTAACCACGACAAGGAGTGTTACTTTGTTGCAGGGTGGATTTGATCTAACCATGGTTATTTTCTCATTTGGGCGGATGGGAGTTAATTTTCCTCTTTCGATCGAGATCTTCGACTATCGGCTGGATCGGACACACGAAAACCCTTTCCCCCAAGCATGGTAGGCGGTGTTGAATTCTAAGACATCCACATGCTCGAGATCCATGAAACTTCATGGCCTCCATGTCCTCGGTCTCATATTCGTCTTAGAAGTTTCTTCGTCGTAAACTTCTTTGATAACCGGCCATTGTGCACAGCTCCCGTAGGCTCATTTCGGCATGATTGTTCCAGATTGTTTCCGGATCGGGGCCTCGGTTGACTCTTCACTCTCGTCATCATCATCATCATCATTTGTCATCGAGAATCTTCTTCCCATACTACGGGATTTCGGGTGAGAGGAGCAGCCGTCAAAACCCGTTGGGGGAATATGGGTACGTGCGGCGCAAAAATTGTCATATGTTCCCATTCCCGAAAGTGGCAATTGTTACTCGGCTTCTCCTCCCGAAATTGCGGGGGAAGAGTGAGAGGGTGGCACGTATTTGACACCGGGTAGGATATAGAAGGAATCCTCCTCTTAGATTCTTCTTGTTCTCGGGATCATATTCGGGCTCTCCCGAGCCAACTTGCGAAGTGTACTAGCTCCGAGATGCTCTTCGGCCTCTTTCTTTGATAAGCCCCGGTACGAGCGCTCGCCGGAAGCTTTCTTGTTCGATTCTTCTCGATTGTTCTAACCATCTTGTGTAAATGGTTCTTTCATGTTACGAGCGGAACGGCCCAGGTTCTTCGGTATCGGCCTTCCCTTTATCCGAGAAATAGCGGGCCTCGTATTCTTGCAAGGAGTCTCGACATGAGACCAAGATGGGTTGATTCGTTCGATATCCTCAAGGGCGGGGAATCCGGGTCGGGATCCTCGACGAGGTTGGCCACGGGTATTTGGGGACCTTCATCGGCATCTTCATGGGCATGCGAAGATTCTCCGCATTCAATCATATTCACTGATTATGGTTCCTTGGCGGGGATTTTTGGCGTGTTAGGCCGCCGGGGCCTTCCAACTTTCCTTGCTCTATTAGCCCACTGGATTGCCTTTTTGAGTAAAGCGGTTATCGAGTCGGATGTCAGTGAGCTTGATGAAAAGCACAATACTTTGTAGTATCTACGGGAGCATTCGGATTCTGGGTTGGAAATTCTCTAAAGGTCGCGGCAAGCCTTCTTTCACCGATCCCCTAAAGATGTCGTTCGGGGGCATTCCAAAGTTTTCGAGATTCATGACCCGTGGTGCAGGCTCATTTGGTTTTACGGGAGCAAAAGGAGTCTTGTTATTACATTCTGTCCCATATAGTTAATCATTTCTTTGCCTTTGGCGAGGAGCGGCGATGTTTGCGGGAGGAGCCCGATATACGTAGGCGAGTGCGGCGGCCGGTTGCGGTGTAGGCCTTTTCAAACTTAGGCTGCGAGTTAACCATGGCCCGTAAGTACGAGTAGGGAAGTGAGCCCGAGGAAGGCTCTCGAGATGCGGTTTCAAGCATGGCGGAAGATGTCCGTTGTTCCTCTTCGGAAGGAGGGATGGCCATTTCACGAGTTTCGAGATTCCACCGCTTGTAAAAGTCCCCAACATTCTCATCGGGGGACTGCTGCTTGTTGTTTGTAGGTCAACCCTATTTGTTTCCCATTCCAAGTTGGCTTTATATTTCTGTGAAGGCATTGGTAATCTGGTCCCATGTAGCCACAGCTTCGGGTTTCAAACGGAAGAACCACTTTAAGGCCTTTGGACTTCAAGGATAGGCGAAATAGTCGGACCAGCTGGCGATTGGTACATCCTTTGGCTTTCATCGCCAAGGTATATGTGTCCAAATGGGTTTTCGGGCATGCGGTCCCATCAAAGAGATCCAGATTAGGCATCACGAATTTGTGGGGCGGAGGAACAATGGAGTCAGTGCAGTAGGCCGGAAGGCGGAGCTTCTTGGCGATCGGTTCGGCGATCTGCGCTTTCATTTCTTTGTGTTGTTCCATGAACCGGGCCGGATGAGGGTCTTGTGGCGGAACCATGGCATTCAAGCTAGTGGGCGAGCTAGAGAGGAGCTACCCGGAGCGGGCGGGTGGAGGAACGGCCGATCCGGGACGTAGGTGAAAACTTGTCACTTTGAGTTACCACAGGGAGCATGAGTAGGAGCACGAGCAAAAGGATAGAACCTTGCGGCTTCTTTGTTGATTTTCAAGCTGGCAAAGTAGGTGGAGGCAGCCCGATGTGGCCGGATAACTTGGATTTCCCAGTGGGGCCCGTAAGTAGGCTTGAGTGCGAGTGCTTGTCCGGATTGTTGAATTGCATGGCACTTTGTGGTGAAGGTGTGTAGCCGGGAGTGCTGCGGTCTGGTGATTCGGATGACAGGGATGGAGGCTTGGTAACCCGTAGAAGTCTGAGTGAGGAATGGATTTGTGTGAGGAGCTTGGTGAACTAAGTCTTGCATTACGAGAGGGCTCCGGCGTGACCCCGAGAACCAAGTTGTGGCGGCATTCCGAGCTGTGGGCATTCTTGTGAAGGTCAGGATTGATCGGTTCCGGGCGAGGCGGGATCCCGTTAGGCTGTGGCATTCGAGATAGCCCAAACCATGAGAAGACATTCACGTCTTGGTTTTGCCCCAGCGATTTGTGCGTCGGGGCTGCATGGATCCGGTGAGTGCAGTGGTTGGGGAGGCCTGGTGACCCGAAAATCGAGGAGCGTGGGTTACGGTAGTGGCACCATAGGAGGTGGGTGGCGGCATCCTGGTGTAGTTAGGGCGGCGAGAGTGGGGTTGGAATCCTCGTCTTCTTCCACGGTGAAGGTGCCATTTGGATTGAGGTGGCGGCCGGACCGTGACTCTTAATAGCCTCCATAAAGGCTGTTTAGGCTGTGCTTCACTGTCGTAACCTCATACGTTACGCTAGCGGATTCCACTTTGTTGCTCTGTCGAGGGGTCCGGGAGGCGGAGTGACGTTATCCCCATCATTACCGGGCGATGCGGACATTACGAAACCCGGAGTCGGAACAAACGGCGAAGGCGACGATGGCGCTTGACTCTTCCCAACTAATCGAGACGATGACCCGGTGCAGAAACCAAGCTTTGTGCGGAGGCTGTGGGGGAAAGGACACGAAGGTTCGGATGTGCAGGAATGGAAGGAGGGTAGGTGTTTGGGCATTGGGCTCATGCAACATGCGGTTATTTGTTCACGTTTACTTAAAACATGCTTTATTAACCTAATCGGTTGGAAAAGATTGCTCTTCTTTTTTGCAAACTACTCGGATCTGGATCGGTGGGCCCCGTCACTACGTCTATAAGCCCCTCGTATTCCACAGTATTTCGACCTCCCGGGGTGGGACAGCCCGGGCGAGGGTCCTATAGGGCAAGCGGGTCCCACCGACCAGAAAGAAAAACGATCCTAAAAGTCGGCGGGTAATCGAGTCTTAACGAGCATTCGATGTAAATTACGGACAAAGGCGACGTCAAAAGTCAAGATCATGTCCAGGGGCTCGACGAAAAGTCGGCATGGTTTGGGTGATAAGCGTCCACAATTGATCTTGACTTGTCGTCGGTTAAGCCGTAATTAGGCATGGAATATTCATTAATCCTTGATGACTCGGTGTCAATGCTTTGGGAGTCAGTGTATAATTTGTGCCGGTCGAGCCGAAGTCAAGGCGCCAGGTCAATATCTTGGTCGAAAGTCTGCGGCGGAAAACCGGCGGAACTTCGGCGATTAGGGACCCGAAAGATATTGAGTCGGTATGCCGACAAAGGCTTGAAAGGAAAGGTCTATACACGAGACGGGGCATGACACGGACCGGACTAAAAACCAACCGGGTCTCGGACAAAGTGTGTCACGGACAAGTGCGTAGTCGGCCACGAGGCTCCGTAGGATGTTTGGATAGTCTTTGTGCTCATCCGAGGCGTAATAAGACCAAACGGACCGCGACAAGGATTTCCCGGGGTTAGGGACGTAGTGTGCGGTGTACGGTCACGTGCGCGTAGTGTGCAAGCGATCTATATTCTTTTACGAGTAAAATAGAGATTTTTATGTGTCTTAAAAATATGATGCATGATTTTTTGAAAATTTTCTTTTTTTTTTTTGAAAATCCTTTTTTTTTTTTTGAAATTTTTTTTGAAATTTAATGAGCACATAAGCACGAAAATTCCGACGGTTAGGGACATTAGTCCGACGGTCAAAATTTTGACTTTCTCAGGCGGCCAAAACAACACGAAAGCGTGCAAAAATCAACACACACACAAAAATGATTTTCAAAGCGGGACGGAAGCTTGACCCTCAAAAGCTTTTTTTTTTTTGAAAACGGTGATACCGGTACGTGGGATTGTTAGACCACAATTTATCCCCGACTCGTGTTAGGAGGCGATAACGGGAAGTTTAATGGTTTCCACCAATATACAAAATACCATTTTTAAAAAAAAAAAAAAAAAGCTTATTCCCCAGCGGAGTCGCCACTGTGATGATGATGTGTATCCGAAAATTTTCCCATTTTTATTTGAAAAAATCAACGAAACGGAGTCGCCACGCCATTTTAATTTTGAGGGCCAAAACTTTGAAAAAATCCCGAGATCAGAGATTTAGGTTCGGAGGTCATGTTACACGCCGGGAAGGACGTTAGTGTGCACCCGGAATGCCTCGTAAAACGAGTCTTCCAAGCTGAAAATCATTTGTGTGTGTGTGTGTGTGTGTGTGTGTTTTGGCCAAAATACTTTGAAACTCAGAAAAGTAAAAATTGGGATATCTTTTCAAGACTTTAAACTGATCCCATGATTTTTTGGAAGATTTTTGGATTGAGATTTGGTACTCAAAAGACCTTTTGAAGTTGAGAGCCATTTCTGCCAGAATGAAAAAGGCAGTGGACCTTTGATTTTGAAATGGATTCAAGGGTATTAAAACTTCATAATCTGGATAAACTCAGAGAATGAAAGTTGTTCCAGACACCTTAAATAAGATTTGTGCGAAGGAATTTTCCATTTTGGAGAAGATTTTAGGGGTCAAAACCTTCTGGAAACCTCAGATATGAGGTCTGGATTCCCA
This sequence comes from Adenophora triphylla var. japonica, assembly GCA_022495995.1. Taxonomy (NCBI): domain Eukaryota; kingdom Viridiplantae; phylum Streptophyta; class Magnoliopsida; order Asterales; family Campanulaceae; genus Adenophora; species Adenophora triphylla. Next base: position 95,900 of record JAFEMH010003713.1, read on the forward strand.
GAAGCTGATGAACTAGCCTCTGAAAGAAAATTAGAAAAGAGGAGTTTTACTCACCCAAAAAATAAAGTAAAAATATGTATGGAAATATCTGGATGTTGGCTACAAAAAGTGTTTTGTAGTCAACACCAAATTCCATATTTATCTGTGTCCAAAAATTAAGATAATGGACTGAGGTCTGGGAAAATTGCTACTGGACAGCAACTTCCTAAGAGAGAAAATATGATTTTAAGGGGGGGTTTTGCATCCATGCTTGTCCCCATTTCTCTAGGTTTTGGTTAGTGATCACTATACATTTTAGTGGTGAATCAACTATACCAAACCATCCTTGGGGTACATTAGGACTAAGCATTTCATTTGCTTGGGGAGGGGATTTTTATCCTTCGAAAATGAGATTTGATGCTTGAAAATGGTTTTTAGGGTTTTGAAAATGAGTTTTCTTTGCAAGAAAGTAAGAGAAATTGAAAATAATTTTGATCTTTGTAGAAGATCATCCATGGAGATGGTCTTCCATGGTGATCTTCTTAGATCTAAAGCAAGAAGATGAAAGAACTACATTTTGTAGTTTGCAAGTGCATGCATGGTTGGAGTTTAGGGTAAGGAGAAGGAGGGTTTACCAATCTTCCTTGTGTTCTTGAGTTTTTGGCTTGAGTGTATGAGTGTTTAAGGCTTGAATATGAGAGTGAGTGGATGAGTGTGAGTTGGGAAAGATTGGAGAGAAAAAGGTGACAATTCTTGAAGAATTCTCACTGTTTTCTCTCTATATTTCGCCAGAGGTTCGGTGCAATTGGTGTTGTTCCTCCTTATTTTTGTATTTGGAGGGCTCAATTTATAGCCCTACGAAATGACAAACTCATCCGCGCGGATGGATCCGATCGCGTGCCTTTGTTCATTAAATGCAGCTTCAGGCTTTGGACAAGAGGAATAATCTTTTTGAAATTTCAAATTAAACAGCCAGTTTATGTTTCCAGCATTTCTATTTGTGGTTTTCTTCCTTTGTTTTTGCTTTTTAAGATTCTTTTTGAGGTTTAACCTTAAATAACAATGCCCATTTTACCCTCACTTTGTTAGAAATGTTAGGATTGTTAGGAATTGTTAGAAATGTTATAACTTTCGTTAATTTTCTAACGAAAATTCTAACAAGCTCAAATTGGAGCACTTACACGCGCACCTGATATATCATGTACACTTTGCACGCACGTCCTTCAAACCCGAGGGTGGTTCCAGCTGCAGTCACAGACAGCCTTACGATGCTCCCGGGCTCGCACGGAATCATCCCAACCTCCCATGGCGGCCCGGTGTCGACGATGCACAGTCCGTGTCACACGTTTCAAAAAACCGTGACTTTTTGGTTGGTTTTTGGTCTAGTCCGTGTCATATAGCCCAGTTGCATACCCTCGTAAAGGTCAAGCCTTAGTTCATAACGGAAGAAGAACTCTGCCAAAATTCCGACAAGGAAAAATTGGCGAGATCTCGACTCCGACATTGACTATTGACCTTGACACACGCACGGAATGCGTAAGAGTCAAGACCGAGTCTTTGCCAACAAATCAAAAGATCTTTCGCTCAAAGCGAGGCTCTGCCAAAATTCCGACAAGGAAAAATTGGCAAGATCTTGACCGGCATTGACTTCTATTCGACTCACGCCGGCGTATGCAACGAAGTTCAATGTGACCTTTGTGTCATCCGGCTTTTGCCGCCCGACCCATGCCTATTATCTTCTTGGACATTACCGAAAGTCAAAACGTCATTCGCTCAAGCGAAATTCTGCCAAAATCCTATCAAGGCAGAAAGACGAGACTTTCCCGGTATTGCCTTGACTATAATCCGCATCGCTCGTGCGTTGAAAGTTCCTATGACCCGCTAGACCCGTTAGGAGCGTTCTTTACTCTCGGTCGGTGGGATCCGCGTGCCCTATAGGACCCTCGCCCGGGGCTGTCCACCCTGGGAGGTCGAAATACAGGTGGAATACGAGGGGCTTATAGACGTAGTGACGAAAACCACTGATCCAGGATCTAGAGTAGTTGCGAAAAAGAAGGGCAAACCCCCCTTTTCCAACCAAATAGGAATAAATAAAAGACATGATTTTAAGTAAACTTGAACAATTAATGTAATCATAATTGCATTTTCTTATCTCTGATATCCCTAATCGAGACCTCCTCGGTCCGATTTCTGATTTTCCTGTCCCGACCTTTCATGGTCAAACCCCTAATCGAGACCTCCTCGGTCCGATTTTAGATTTTTCCGATCTCGACCTTTCATGGTCAAATCCCTAATCGGAACCTCCTCGGTCCGATTTTAGATTTTTCCGATCTCGACCTTTCATGGTCAAATCCCTAATCGGAACCTCCTCGGTCCGATTTCAGATTTTTCATCTTGACCTTTCATGGTCAAATCCCTAATCGGAACCTCCTCGGTCCGATTTCAGATTTTTCATCTTGACCTTTCATGGTCAAGTCCCTAATCGAAACCTCCTCGGTCCGATTTTCGATCTTCCATCTCCCGACCTTTCATGGTCAAATCCCTAATCGAGACCTCCTCGGTCCGATCTTCAATTTCCAATCTTGACCTTTCAAGGTCTCATCTTTTCCGGTCAATTAGGATTAGGAGAAAATGTGTTTTGAGTAAAGTTTAAGCGATAAGTGCATGTTACTTGAGCCTTTAGCCTAAACACTTACCTCCGAGTCTAAATCTTACCTACCTTCGAGCCTAAACCTTACCTATCCCGAGTCTAAACTTTGCCTATCCTTTTCCCTTGACGAGAAAGAAGTGTGCGAGAATACCGGATCGGCGGCTTTTCGGTGCGAAAAACCTTAGAGCGAGAATCGTCAAAGAGTCGAATGACGGATTTGACGAGAAACGATGAGGTGCGGGAAATCGAGATGGTTAGGAAGGAAGAGTTAGTCTGGCTTTGGAAAGCGCCCATAAGGTTCATCGAGGAACAGCAAGCCATGCTTATTGACGCACTCGTCGTCATGGAGTTCGAGTCACGATTGAGTCGAACAGTTCTACGGTGGTAGTCGTAGATGAGACTTCGGCAGTGATTTCGGTCCCTTCATCCTATAACCAAGTCCCCCCTGCCTACAACCAATACCTTCCTCCATCCACATATGATCCCTTGTCAAGGACCACTTCTCCTCAGTCCTTTCCAACATCCCAGCTCATCCGGGCTCCATCGCCCTCAGCTCCTCAGAACGGAGTGGGCTTCACCCCACCTGTTCCCACCTGTTCCTCAGTTCAGCAATACACCGGTTTACGCTCCGACTTCGCATAATCAATTTGAGTTATGTGGCTATGTTCTGAAGCCCCTACACCCACCTGAGTGCGATCATGAGTTGCCAAAGGATGACTCAAGTCTCCAGCTATCACATACCGGGCTTAATGAATTCAGCCGTCAGTTTGCTACTGTGTTTCCCTCCGCCGATAAAAGTCCTGTTGCGATTTCCAATAACTCGAGAGTCCCCGTTGACCCCCATGTGGCAATATTGATGGAACAAGTGAAACAAATGCAAGAGAAGTTTGACTTCATGATGAGTATCAATACTCCCTTGACCCCAGACGTCGAACCAGGCAAGGAAATGACTCCACCAAGCATGACCCAATGCCACCAGCACCAAACAGCAACCGTACCCATGTCAGCACCAGTTCCTCACAAAGGAAAGAGTGTCGTAGCCTCCTTCAGCCAAATCCAACAATGGAACCAACTGGACAATGGAACTCCGAGTCTTGAGAACAACAATGTCTCCCGAAAACTCCGCAATACGGATATGCCTTTAAGCAAGATTCTGGAAGAGCTGATGAAAGAAAAGCTGATAAAGCCACTGGAGAATTGGAAGCCCAAGAACCCCAACGTTCGGGTGGATGAGTCTAAGCATTGTCTTTTCCATCAATACCCTGGGCACAACACTGATGATTGCACCTATTTGAGGCATGAGATCCAGAAGTTGATAGAAAATGGGAAGCTCGAGAACCTCCATGGGCCAAAAACAGAAAGCTATGGTAAGAGGTCGATTCAGGAGGTACAAGGTCAGAAACGTCAGCCTGATGATTTTGGGATGCCCATGAGCAAAGTTTTCGATGATTTGGTGAAACGAGGCCTTCTCACATCTCTCGAGAATTATAAGCCAAGAAACCCCAGTAGAGTTGACAGGACCAAGTTCTGCGAGTACCACAAGCATTTTGGTCATGTGACAGACAAGTGTGTGGATCTGAAGAAAGAAATTCAGTGGCTGATCTACGAAGGAAAGCTCAAGCTCCCTGGCAGTCCAACCCGCGAAGAGTCTAGGGTCTACTTATCCTTAAGTAAGATTAAAAAAAATAAAAATGAATATAGTCACTCAGTCAACCTTCGTAGGTTCTAGTACTTTTCTTTTTCAATCAAGTCCTCTACGGACATTGTATTTAATCTTCAATTTTCTATAAAAGAGTCTTCTTCTTTTCTTACTAGACTTAAGACATTATTTGCACACCTACATTACATTTAATGAAATGGTTTTATTTCATATGATCACTTGCATTGCTCAACAAATAATCTCTCGAAATAATTCACGTTCCGATTAATCAGTGTGAGAAAGTCAACTAATGCCTTCCCCATACACTTTCCTTACCTCACAAAAAGCCTTCACTAAACCATACACTTTCCCAATCATGCCCTCACCTTCACCTTGACCAAGTCAACGACGGCGGCATATTCAACGGACAACAAAAGACCACTCAGCTTCGAAAGATTGACCCCGTGTCGACAACAATCTAGGAGCCTGCCTTCGACCTCAAAGATGTCAAGAAAAATTCAAGCAGGGGCTCGCCTTGGCCCTCAAGTGCTTCAGAAAATAAAGAAAAAAATAAAAAAAATGCAGTGCAAAAAGAGTAATACCCAGCTAGGCTGAAAATCCCAAAAGAAGGGCAGTCTAGGCAAAAAACAGGGTTGCACATAAAAAATAAAAGAAAATGAGGCCAAGGACCCAGCACCGTCAATCAAAAGCTTGACGGACAGGCAAAATCAAAGCTCAGAGAATGAAAGTTGTCGATAACAATGGGGCAGTCAAAGCAAAGCCAGAAGCATTTCATAAGTCTGCAGGCACGTGCAAATCCTTTCTTCCCCAATGAAAGAGGAAGCAATCAGAAGCAGCCGTCCAAGAATGACTTGGTCAAGGAATCATCCCGAGGCCCACGCCTCATCATCCAATCTTCTCATCCAAACCTTTCCACTAAAGGAACCACAAATCCCATTTCCCAAAGCCAAACACAATCCGGCCAAGGCCGAACTACGGCGACCTGAGCTCCTCACAACGAGGGGAACGTAGGCAACCAGCAATGGTCCGGTCATAAACATATCCAAATTCCTGAAAACCCGGTCTCATCAAATGACCTCTCCCATAGACACAGTCAGATTCCAGAAAACCCGGTCTCATCAATGACCTCCCTATACACAAACCTTTCTTTCACACCAGCCAACCTTGATCCGTGACACTGGTTGACTTTCTCCTCATGATTAATAAGAATGTCTTTCTTCATATCGAGATTAATGGTTGAATAACCCGAACATCAATAAAGGGTTTTAAGCAATCTTGTGATCATCGTAAATAAAACAAGTTTTCAGATGTCTTGACAAGTCTTCTCTTTCTACATCTTAGGAAAGATAGTGCTAAACACTGATTTTCTGTCAGCAGGGGCTTCCATATACTTTTACCAACCTTTCTACGCTTATACTCTCTCAAAAGAGTCAAACCGAAAGCGAGTTTTGTGCCTACATCGAATAAGGCCATCGGAATAACACAAAATCGGGATCTATTCCCACCTTTCGAAAAATATGCCCCTGTATGTATTTTTGAGAATCTTTTCTTTCACACCTTCTTAAGGTTGACTGATTGACTAAAGAAAATAAAAAAAAAAAGAGAGAGAGAGAAGGATAGGTTTTCCCTCTTCTGCCACAATTCGCATTAGGGCTGTCCCGAAACTTTGTCAAAGCATTCCTTTAAACTGGGGCTTCTTTAGCCATTTTTGGGATTCACATCGAATTCTTCACTAGGTCCCTGTGATGATGTGTGTATCCGAAAATTTTCCCATTTTTATTTGAAAAAATCAACGAAACGGAGTCGCCACGCCATTTTTGTTTTAAGGGCCAAAACTTTGAAAAATGCCCGAGATCAGAAATTTGGGTTCGGAGGTCACGTTACGCATCGGGAAGGACGTTAGTGTGCACCCGGCGCGCCTCGCAAAACGAGTCTTCCAAACATTTGAAATCCTTTTGTTGTGTGTGTGTGTGTGTGTGTGTATGTGTGTTTTGGCCAAAATAAGTTGAAACTGAGGTAAGTAAAAATTGGGAACTCTTTTTAAGGATTTAAACTGATCCCATGATTTTTTGGATGATTTTTGGGTTGAGATTTGGAACTCAAAAGATTTTTGGAAGTTGAAAACTATTTCTGCCAGAATGAAAAAGGCAGTTGACCCTTGACTTTGAAATGGACTTTAGGGCTTGAAAACTCCAGAATCTGGGAAAAGTCCGGGAATGAAAAATGTTCAAAACACCTTAAAAAAGGTTTCTGTAAAAGAACTTTTCATTTTGGAGATTATTTGAGGGATCAAAACCTTCTGGAAATCTCAGATATGAAATTTGGATTTCCAGAAACTGATGAACTGACCTTTAAAAGAAAATTTGAAAGAAGGAGTTTTACTCACGCAAAAAATAAAGTAAAATTATTTCTGGAAATATCTAGATGTTGGCTACAAAAAGTGTTTTGTAGTAAACACCAAATTCCACATTTATCTGCGTCCAAAAAATTAGACCATGGACTGAGGTCTGAGAAAATTGCTACTGGACAGCAAGATGTTCTTGAGGGAAAATATGATTTTAAAGGGGATTTGCATCTATGCTTGTCACCCCATTTTCATCCTAGACTTGGATATCACTTACTTTTTGTTAAGTGGTTATCAATATTCAAGTCATCCTTGGGGAATTTATGGGGTTTAAACATGTCCTTTGCAAAGGGAAAGGGGATATTTTGTAAAGATGAATTTAAAGAGAAAAAACAACTAAAGATTAAATAAAATGTGGATCCATTTGAGATGGTCATTCATGGAGATGGACTTCCATGGTGATCTTCTTGGGTCAAAACTTAAGTTAAACTAGACATCAAGTAGATCCAAGTGAGAAGAACAAGATGAACAAGAAGTTAAAAGAGGATTTTAGGGTTTTGAGAAGGAGGCTTTGAGGCTTACCAATGGTGACACCCTATCTTCCTAGGCTTGGAATTTGACTTGAGGAGTGTCAAGATTTGGTGTTTGGCTTGAGGAGTATCAAGGTTTGGTGTTTGGATTTGTGTTTGTGAGTGAGTGAGATTTGGGAAAGATTCAAGAGAAAATGGTGGCAATTCTATGAATTCCCACCGTTTTCTCCCTATATTTCGCCGAAGTTTCATTCTTTGTGATCAAATTGTGTTGTGTAAACCGAGAGAGGAGAGTTTAATTTATAGCCCTCTGTGAGAGGCAATCCTATCCGCGCGGATATGATTGACGGCGTGCACTTGTTCATTACATTACGGCTTGGCTTTTGGACAGGAAGAATATTTTTTTGAAAATTCAAACTGATTGCTGTTTTTCAACTTTCTTAATTCGGATTTTTCCAATTTCTTTTGCTTTTTGAGATTCTTTTCTTGGTTTAACTTTAAGTGGCAATGCCCATTTTACCCTTACTTTGTTAGGAATGTTAGGAATTGTTGGAATTGTTATAACTTTCGTTAATTTTCTAACGAAAATTCTAACAAGCTCAAATTGGAGCACTTACAGCGACGACATCTGTGGATTACTTTGTTTTAGTTATACGAATTAATTTCATTGATACATACAATGAATATGGTATAACAATACATTTACATGCATGACTATTATATTGAACTTCTACACTTTGTGCTAGCTTTTTACTCGCTAGTGTTCCATTTCCCTCGTTAGTCACTTTACTGGACTACGGTTTGGTTCACGTCTTCTCTAGACGAAAGTTTTATTCATTTGGCCTTTGGTACTAGACCATTAACTTAAGGTTCGTTAGATGGTTCGTTAACTTTGAAATTTTTCGTCTCCAAAAGACTTTACAATTTACTTTTCAACTAACGTTTTTCTTAGTTAGTTTGACTTTATCTTACTAGTCGTTGTACTTGACTAGTTCATTTTTTATTTCCATGGTCGTCTTTCTTCGATCCATGGCTTCACAAGCCGTTTCACTTGGCTAGTTTCACTTTTATCCCCATGGTCGTCTTACTTCGCCCCATGGTTTCATAGGCCATTTCACTTGGTCTATGCCTTTTCTTGTTGTTTCTCAACAAGTTAACTTCTAACTTTTCTTTATAAGGGATAGTTAATTATTCTACCTGGTACGAGTAATAAAATTAACTAAAACTTTTATTAATACTAAATTGATAAAAGAACATGAACTGTCTCAAAATCCTTTCTACTAGAATGAAAATTTTAATCTCAACTAAAAAAAATTACTAGACTAAGTCTAAATCAACTTAAATAAAATAACCCTCAGGACTTCTGATTGACCATCAGTGCGTCCTCTCTGATCTTTCACGTGGTCTCTAGATTCCACACCACTCATGTTCGGTTGCTAGCTCATCGTACTTAGCTTGAATCTCTAGTTTCTCTGCATACATCTGGTAGCCTGCCTTCCTTATCTCCAGTTCACGTTGTTCTTGTTCATTTAGCTGCTTCTCGAGGTTATACACTCGCTTTTGTTCGTCCAGCAATTGCACACTTAGCTTGTTCCACTCTCTATTGGCTATTCTAATATGTATATCCTCGGTTCTGACTTTCTGGATACTCTTAGCCAGCTTATTCTCCATAAATTCCATATCTTCGTTGCTTATCATAAGGGCGTGTTGCAAACCCTTTACCTTTGCCTTTTCTTGTTTCAACTCTTTAGTGATCAATTTTATACGGTGGTCCTTGGCTGCAATTGTCTCCTTGAGTGCAGCACTATATCTCACAGACTTCCTTGGTCTCCGTGCCATGATCCTACACACATTAGACAAAGAACTTAATTAGGCTAACCCCAATACACAATATATATACTTCTTTTAAAATAAGGCACAAGTATAATTCTCTAAGCACACAAGTAAGTTGTTCTTCCAACTTCGTTTACTTAGTTCTAAGTTGAATAGATTAACTCCCATTTCTCAAGGTCGATTTAACGAATGCTCAGTAAGTTCATACGAAGTCTCTTCGGGTACTAAGAAGAGACGACCAGAATGAACACTTCAATAATACCATACAAGGATAGGTTAATTTAACTTTATAATGAAGATCGCGATGCAATACAGTCAAGACAATATTTAAGATTTTCTTCAAAGGATTATGGCACTACGATTCAAAGGGATTCACACAAGTTTCGTCAATTCCAACGTACATTATAACCTCAATGCCAAAGGTACAATTTAATACACCTAACTTCATCAAGCCATGGGTGTGGGTCGAAACATATATGGTATCCACACACATATGCTCGGGGTCTAGAATTGCCCTTGTAATCAGACAATTCCTGAGAGAAGGCATGTGATCACTCACGCAATCCCTAATAAGAACAAGTCTTTTTCTAACTAGACAAGTTCTGACAATGCCTTTTCTAACTGGGCATGTCCATTCTAAGCAAGTAAGTGTTTCCACAAACATACTAGAACGAGGAAGCATACATAGGTACAAGTATGCATATAACAAGTTTCAAACTTCAGATATTCTGTGAACAACAACATTATCACAAAATATAGATATTTCCAAGTAACGTTCAATAACGCGGATTATTCACAAATAACTATCGTGCCATTTGATAGTCTAATTATATCAAAAATATGTAGGAATTCCAAAGGTAAAGAGTTCAAATACAGTAAAGGAACGTAATCCCTTACCTTGGTCTAACTTCTTGAACAGCTCTTCCCGTGCGTATCTACAACCACGTAAGAGTAACTTAGTATTTCGCATTTGTCGTTAACTATCTCTACTTAGTTAAACCTTATGCGTTATAATTTAACTTCTTTCCTTTCTTTATTTATTAATCTTCTAAGTTTGGGAAAGTTTCTATTTTTGGAAACTTTCCTTATTCGGGAATTCCATTATTCTTGGATTTGTACTTCCCTATTTATATGTTGATTTTATTTAAGGTTGTTCTCTTTTCTATTCTTTTCATAATTCTTAACTTTAAAGTACTTTCCTCTTTTAGGACTTTCACTTAAGTCCTTCTACTTTTGGCTAATTACTAAAAGGTCCTCCATCTTTTAGGTATTTGCAAAACAATCCCTCAACTTTTAAATATTTGCAAAACAGTCCTTCAACTTTTAAATATTTGCAAAACAGTCCCTCAACTTTTAAATATTTGCAAACAGTCCCTCAACTTATGAGTAATTGCGAAACAACCCCTCAACTTTTAAATATTTGCAGTTTGGTCCCTCAGCAACTTTGGACTTTGCAGTTTAGTCCTTCAGTTAACTGTCCAGCAAGTTACTGACTGGAAAGTCAGAATTTTAACTATTTCAGCTTTTAAAAAAAACGTTCAGTTTGATCCTTTTCAGTTTGAAAACTAACTGGAACTTTTCAAGATAGACCAAAAGCTTAACGATTTAAAGAAAATATATCCAAACAAACTTAGGGCCATTCGGTAGAACCTAAACAGGTTCAAAATCATTGTTTTGATTTTTCTTTTTACTTTCTAAACATTAACCCAATAATTTAATTCATCTACTCATTAATCAAAACAATTTTTAATTACATTAATTGTTTTAGATCTACATTCTTTTTATTCCAAATTCAAGATGAATTATGGGTTATAATTATATTGTTATAACATTCAATTCCCCATCATTCTAATCCTCAAGTTATTTATTAACTCCAAGATTGAACATTTAAACCCTAAGAATGATCATCCTAGAACAAACATAATTCTAATCTTCAAAAATTCATAACTAATTCAATAATAATCCGAATTGAATGAAATGAAAACTAGAATTTAGGATTTTATATTACCTTGATTATGGTTAAGAAAAATTGACCAAAGAAGATCAGAGCTCTACTGTTTTCCCCTCTCCTCTGCTCGGTCGCCGCCCCTCCTAGGTTTAGGGTTCTTGATTTTTTTTTTCTTTTGTTAATTATGAAGTTTATGGAAATTAAGAAAGGATTTTTGGTTATTTATATTTGGGTATTATCCTCCTTGGGCCCTTTTTACTTCACAAGCCTACTTACCTAGCCCAACTTGATTAAATCATCCAACCCATTCAATTAACCTTTAATAGCCCACTTATTAAATGCTAATTAATAATTATAATTACATTAATTGTTTTCTAATAAAAAAATAATTAATTAAAAGTTTAAAATTTTCGGGTTCTTACAGTATTGTGAGTGAAAAAGTGGTTGTGAGTATGAAAAGTGAGATAAGATTTGCCGGTGAGACCCACAATTAAGTGCGTGAGTATGAAAGTGAGATAAGATTTGCTGGTGAGACCCACAATTAAGTGCGCGTATGACACATAGTGTAGACTAAATATAATAATAATAAAAGTTGTCAATTTTAGGAAAGCATGGGACACCAAAAAGGGAAATTTGTGCATATTATTACGGGACGGAGGAAGTATGTTGGTAACAATGACAATTACTCCCTCTGTCCCAAAATAAAATGTTCCATTTTTCGGGCAAATAGAGAGAGCTCCTCGGGGTCTGCGACAAAGCATACGATGGGGAAGATCAACGTCGCCGAGCATCATATGTGTATGGTATGTATGTTAGTTTAAATGTAGTATATACTGTTTCAGTTCATATTTCACTTGATAATCATTTTAAGTTTATATATGTATGTTAGTTGGGGAGCCATGTTGATGCTATGAAATCCATGATTTTAGTTTATATATTGTTTCACTTCATATTTCACTTGGTGATCATTTTAAGTTTATATACGTATGTTAGCTGGGGAGCCATGTTGATGCTATGAAATTCATGGTTTTAGTTTATATACTGTTTCACTTCATATTTCACTTGGTGATCATTTTAAGTTTATATACGTATGTTAGCTGGGGAGCCATGTTAATGCTATGAAATCCATGGTTTTAGTTTATATACTGTTTCACTTCATATTTCACGTGGTGATCATTTTAAGTTTATATATGTATGTTAGCTAGAGAGCCATGTAAATGCTATGAAATCCATGATTTTAGTTTATATACTGTTTCACTTCATATTTCTCTTGGTGATCATTTCAAGTTTATAGACGTATGTTAGCTGGGGAGCCATGTTGATGCTATGAAATCCATGGTTTTAGTTTATATACTATTTCAATTCATATGTCACTTGGTGATCATTTTAAGTTTATATACGTATGTTAGCTGGGGAGCCATGTTGAGGGTATGATCATAACCAACTTGAAAATAGTAGGCTCAATCTTCAATAAAATTAAATGGTTTAACATGACTTAACAGAAAGTCAAAAAAAAATTAAAAAAAATATAAGAATAAGTTAGAAACTAACTTGATTAGTATAGGACTCTTTGAGAAACTAACTTTATCATTATATACTTGTGTTGATATTTGTTAGTCAAATATATAAATAGCTTTACTTTAATGATTATAGGAAAAGGAACATGGCCCCGATGTCGAATTTGTGGATGTGTTCGTTAGCACACATGTTAGAAATCCTACATTCCCCGATCAACCTCCGCAGTGGGTTGATGATCGATCTGCATCAGCCTTTGTAAGTAAACTATCATTAAAATACTTGCTTTTGAATATGTAAATTTATTTATGTATATTGTGTATATGATTATATTTGTTTGTTTTATTTTGACATAATACATATCTTGCTTTCATTATGCCCGAAGGTACTCCTCCCGGCCAGCCTATTTCATTCGTGCCTGAAGTTTGGCAAGCGGTCACCTCAGACGGACATCCAAAGATAGGAGACCGAGTGTTAGGGATGGGGGATCGCGGGCTGCAATGCCCATCGTCGTCGACCGGTCGTCGCTCGAATGTGATCAGGTCCGATCCTCAGTATGTTTCGAGGATCTCCACTCTGGAGGCAAGCTTGGCTGAGGAGAGACGCTTGGCTGCGCAGTATCGGGAGGATACAGAGCGTCGATTTCAGATGATGATGACCCAGATGCAGAATATGCAGCAACAGGGGTTTTCCCACATGCATTCGAGTACCGGCTCCCCTTCTGACTCTATTCCCGGATGACTTTTCCAGTGTCCCCCCCCTCCCCCTCCCTCTCCCCCGATGTGAGTTTGTACTATTTTATACTTTCTTGTAATAACATTTGTGATGTCCCGATTTTCAGTCTCCCCCCATTTGATATTTGTTTGTAATAACATTTGTGATGTTCCCATTTCAAGTCTCCTCCCCCTCCCCCTCCCCCTCCCCCGATTTGGGTACTGGGATGTCCTGATTTCCAGTCTCCCCCCCACCCCCCCCCCTTCCCACCGATTTAGTACTGGGAGCCCCCCTCCCCCACCGATTTGGTACTGTATTTTTGGTTTTTAAATTTATAGTTTTAGTTATATCAATTGTTATATCAGGTACAAAAAATATATATTATAATTGATATTTACGATTATTTTTTTTAATTTATTGCATTATCAGCGACGGAAATTTCCGTCTATCAGCGACGGAAATTTCCGTCGCTGAGTTAATTTATTTTATTTTAATCTTTATTCCAGCGACGGAATATTCCGCCGGTGAAATAAAAATTTAATTAAAATAAATTAACTCAGCGGCGGAAATTTCCGTCGCTGAGGTAATTTATTTTAATTAAATTTTTATTTCACCGGCGGATTATTCCGTCGCTGAATAAAGATTAAAATAAAATAAATTAACTCAGCGACGGAAATTTCTGTCGCTGTTGTTATTTAATTTAATTAAATTTTTATTTCAGCGACAGAATATTCTGCCGGTGAAATAAAAATTTAATTAAATGAAATAACCTCAGCGACGGAAATTTCCGTTGCTGACCACCGGCGGAATAGGATTTCCGTCGGTGTGCACCGGCAAAAATTGGTCTGCCGGTCCACTGCGACGGGTTGCCAGCGACGGACTACCGACGGAATAATTCCGCCGGTGGAAGAGCTTTAGCGACGGAATTACCACTTTAGTGGCGAAAATTTCCGCCGCTAAAACATGTTTTTCTGGTAGTGGCGATTTCAGATGATGATGGCCCAGATGCAGATTATGCAGCAACAGGGGCCGGTATTCCCACACGCACTTGAGTACCGGCTCCCCTTCTGACTCTATTGCCGGGAGTCTTTTCCAGTCTCCCCCCCGCCCCCTCCCCCGATGTGAGTTTGTACTATTTTGTACTTTCTTGTAATAACATTTGTGATGTCCCGATTTTCAGTCTCCTCCCATTTGATATTTGTTTGTAATAACATTTGTGATGTTCTCATTTCAAGTCTCCTCTTCCTCCCCCTCCCCCTCCCCCGATTTGGGTACTGGATGTCCCGATTTCCAGTCTCCCCACCCCCCAAATCCCCACCCCCCCCTCCCCACCGATTTAGTACTGGGAGCCCCCCCCCCCCCACCGATTTGGTACTGTATTTTTGGTTTTTAGATTTATAGTTTTAGTTATATCAATTGTTATATCAGGTACAAAAAATTATAATTGATATTTACGATTATTTTTTTAATTTATTGCATTATCAGCGACGAAAATTTTCGTCGCTGAGTTAATTTATTTTATTTTAATTTATATTCCGGCGACGGAATATTCCGCCGGTGAAATAAAAATTTAATTAAAATAAATTAACTCAGCGGCGGAAATTTTCGTCGCTGAGGTAATTTATTTTAATTAAATTTTTATTTCACCGGCAGATTATTCCGTCGCTGAAATAAAAATTTAATTAAAATAAATTACCTCATCGACGGAAATTTCCGTCGCTGTTGTTATTTAATTTAATTAAATTTTTATTTCAGCGACGGAATATTTCGCCGGTGAAATAAAAATTTAATTAAATTAAATTACCTCAGCGACGGAAATTTCCGTTGCTGACCACCGGCGGAATACGATTTCCGTCGGTGTACACCGGCGGAAATTGGTCTGCCGGTCCACTGCGACGGGTTGCCAGCGACGGACTACCGACGGAATAATTCCGCCGCTGGAAGAGCTTTAACGACGGAATTACCACTTTAGTGGCGAAAATTTCCGCCGCTAAAACATGTTTTTCTGGTAGTGGTGATCGTGCCCAAAGGGGAAGCGATCGCGCGGGTGTCGAATTTGGAGATGGGGAGATCACACCCAAGGAGGGAGCGATCGCGCCCTATGCCGGATCAGACCCATCAGCGCCAGAAATCTGTTTTAGGGTTAAAACCCTGCAGGGTTAGGAGTAGGGCATATAAATATAGCATGTCCCCAACCATATTAGCAAGTTCATTTTGCTCATCTGTTTCTCTAGATCTAGGATTTGCAAAGCTGTGAATTCTTTGACAAGAATTCGAGCATTAGATTAGAGATTTTAATCGGTTGATTTACAGAAGATAATAATATTCTCTCCCTCTGCCCGTAGACGTAGCCAAGTTGGTGAACCACGTATATTCTTGTATTGTGTGTTTGTTGCTTGTTTCTATCTTTTACATAGACTATGTTCTAACAAATAATAATAATAATAATAATAATAATAATAATAATAATAATAATAATAATAATAATAATAATAGTTGATGATGCCAAAAATATTCGGATCAACCCAAATCCAGCGACAGGTTGTATCTTGGATGATTGAATAGCCTGAAAAAAATGAACGGACACGTAAACTTAGCCGGGGCTTCACCGGCGATGGCCCTCCGGTGTGAGAGTAAGTATTTGTGTTTAGAGAGAGAAATCAATTGACAAGAGTTTATAGTCAAAAGATAGATTACCAAAATAATGAGAATTATGGCTTGTAATTATAGGCATAGCATTTTAGAATTCTTGTTGAATAGGAATTCGTAGGTGGGGAGGTTATAATCCTAGAGTGATTATAATTGTTCAGTCCTTGTTGAATGACAAACCGTGTGAGATAAGGTTATAATCCTAAGGGAATTATAACTGTTCAATCCTTATTTGAATATGATTGGATAATACCAATCTGCACGTGCGCCTTTGGGAGGCGGGCTTCCTCGTCGTACATGGCCTGGTCGGCCTACATTGAGCCGAGGAAGAGAATTGTAATGATGGTAAAGCCCATTTCCTTGTATTATATGGAGACCGAGGAGGGGCTCCTCGTCTTTGAAAGGAGGTCTTGCTTGGCCTTGAGAGATGCCTTGCTCGGCATTGATGATTACACCTTATCGGCATTTAGTTTTGTTGGGCCTTAGTCATTATACGCTCTATATATGTCTAGGTCGACATAGTGGGAATGACGAGGAGGCAAGATGAGCAAAGGTAGGGAGGCCCACTCCCTTTGTCGTAATTGAGACTTGTATGGATATATTTTCGGCCCAATCCATTGGGCCTTGTCCGACCTGACCCACGTTCATTTTTCGGTTTATACCGTTCGATAGTAATAATTAATAATAATTTTAACTTAATTACGATGATGATAATAAGTGATAAAGTAAATACTTATATCCGTCTATATTTCATAAATATGTTTACATATAAATGACTCATTTCCTCGTATCTTGCATTCATAATCCTCTATGTCCAACGCGATGGGTCTATGTTGACACCCATGTCCAAAAATCATAGTAGAATTGGTGTTTTTTTTCCTTAATTTTTTTACAAACTTGTAACTTGTATTCGTGCTCTAATTAAATGGATTGACGGACATGAAGCATAATGGAGTAGTCGGAGTAATGGGATATTAATCCCACATCATCGTCTAGGAAGTAGGAATTGATGAAGTGCTAGAAAATGGAGTAGTGTATATTGAGAGACCTTAGCATTTGAAAACCAATAGGGATATTAGTCCCACATCGTCTAGGAATTGAAATGTTAGAAAATGGAGTAGCATATACTGAGAGGTCTTAGCATTTGAATTCCAATAGGGATATTAATCCCACATCGTCTAATAATTGAAATGCTAAGAAATGGAGTAGTATATATTGAGAGGCCTTAGCATTTGAAAACCAAATGGGATATTAATCCCACATCGTCTAGGAATTGAAATGCTAGAAAATTGAGTAGTATACATTGAGAGACCTTAGCATTTGAAAACCAATAGGGATATTAATCTCATATCGTCTAGGAATTGAAATGCTAGGAAATGGAGTAGTATATAAGGGGTCTGTTTAGTAAATGACAGTAGAGGGAATGAACCTAGCCTTTATTTAGTCTAGGTTCTTGTTTGAGCGGAAAAATGAGGGTGTGTTGAAGTGTTTTGCACTTCGGCCTTTATATAGTTATAGATATTATGAGTACAAAAAGTAAAGTATAAGAGAGAAAGTGGGTAAAAAGTTTTTGTTTTAAGGAGACAAGTGTATCTAGGGGTGGACATGGTTCGGTTTGGTTCGGTTTGAAAGGAATTTGGAGACCAAACCGCTAGTACTCGGTTTGGGAAAATTCCAAACCAAATCGAACCATAGAAAATTTCAAACCAAACCAAACCAAACCACTTCGGTTTGGTTCGGTTCGGTCTCAAACCACGGTTTCATAAACGGTTCAAACCGTGGTCCGAATCAGGCGGCTCTGCATCGCTATCCGAACTACAAACCTGTCCAGCTAAAAGTGTTGCTCTTTACATATTTTTTTTAATCAAACTAGCAATCATATATATTAAACATAAAACACAAATACTACTATCCAAATAGGAATGAGTTTTAGTAAACTGAAAGTTCATTGTTCTAACAAGTACAACAAAAGAAACCATCTCAAAACAAATTACAAGACATTGTCTAAAATAAAGATACAAAATTACAAATTCAAGATTCAACCATTTAATGAACGGCTAGGATTTCGGTTCAAAAATTTCATGGTTCGGTTTCGTGGTTCGGTTTCACGGTTTGGTTTTACGGTTCCAAACCGCGGTTCGGTCTGAATCGGTTTGGTTCGGTTCGGTTTGGTTCGGTTTTGAGGTTCCAGACTGCGAGCTAAACTGAACCACACGGTTTATTAAATTTTCAAACCAAGCTAAACCATTTATAGAAAAAAAACCAAACCAAACTGCGTGGTTTGGTTCGGTTCGGTCTCAAACCGCGGTTTGAACCGAACCATGTCCACCCCTAAGTGTATCTCATTATCCATTTTAAATAATAAATCAACTAATGATCTTAAACTGAGACAGATTAAAAAGAAAAATAAGAATCTCATATCGAAGCAGAGAGGGAGCATATGAAAATAATAATAATAATAATAATAATAATAATAATAATAATAATAATAATAATAATAATAATAATAATAATAATAATAATAATAATAATAATAATAATAATAATAATAATTGAACGGAATGAAAGTGACGGGCTAGGCCCAACGCACGAAGCCCAATCATTCGGGCGTTATCACAGCAGCGTAATCAAGCAGGCCGACCCAGTTATTATAAGACCCACTGCCCAACAGCAAAGATCAGTCGACCTAGCTCATTGTCCGACCATCCTTGATCCTGACCTAGCTTTGTCCGACATACGATCATCTCCTTGTCTGGCTATAATACAATGTCAAGTCGACCTTTACCTACTCAGGCGACCTCGACCTACAGAGACATACGTCGACCTACAGAGACATACTACGTTTACAAATCTTTCCATAACTGACTCCTATATTCACGGAACACGTTATGTCTATTTTCTCTCCATAATTCAGGGGATCTGGCGTAATTCTACTATAACAATATCTCTTATCAGAGCCTATAAATAGCTCACAACAACCATCTAAAGGTAATGTCTTATTTGCAATTCAATTGATTTTCATTCAGTCAATTATAGTTTATAAGTTCATACACGTGATACTTACTCTCACGTCGAAGGGTTTTAGTCAAAGACCACCCCGATTAGTGGTGTGTTCCTGTTTCAGGTCAAACAAAGCCAGTGGATCAACCTAATTGCTGGACGTATGCTGATCAACACATTCCTTGCAGCATCAATAATAATAATAATAATAATAATAATAATAATAATAATAATAATAATAATAATAATAATAATAATAATAATAATAATAATAATAATAATAATAATAATAATAATAATAATAATAATAATAATAATAATAATAATAATAATAATAATAATAATAATAATAATAATAATAATAATAATAATAATAATAATAATAATAATAATAATAATAATAATAATAATAATAATAATAATAATAATAATAATAATAATAATAATAATAATAATAATAATAATAATAATAATAATAATAATAATAATAATAATAATAATAATAATAATAATAATAATAATAATAATAATAATAATAATAATAATAATAATAATAATAATAATAATAATAATAATAATAATAATAATAATAATAATAATAATAATAATAATAATAATAATAATAATAATAATAATAATAATAATAATAATAATAATAATAATAATAATAATAATAATAATAATAATAATAATAATAATAATAATAATAATAATAATAATAATAATAATAATAATAATAATAATAATAATAATAATAATAATAATAATAATAATAATAATAATAATAATAATAATAATAATAATAATAATAATAATAATAATAATAATAATAATAATAATAATAATAATAATAATAATAATAATAATAATAATAATAATAATAATAATAATAATAATAATAATAATAATAATAATAATAATAATAATAATAATAATAATAATAATAATAATAATAATAATAATAATAATAATAATAATAATAATAATAATAATAATAATAATAATAATAATAATAATAATAATAATAATAATAATAATAATAATAATAATAATAATAATAATAATAATAATAATAATAATAATAATAATAATAATAATAATAATAATAATAATAATAATAATAATAATAATAATAATAATAATAATAATAATAATAATAATAATAATAATAATAATAATAATAATAATAATAATAATAATAATAATAATAATAATAATAATAATAATAATAATAATAATAATAATAATAATAATAATAATAATAATAATAATAATAATAATAATAATAATAATAATAATAATAATAATAATAATAATAATAATAATAATAATAATAATAATAATAATAATAATAATAATAATAATAATAATAATAATAATAATAATAATAATAATAATAATAATAATAATAATAATAATAATAATAATAATAATAATAATAATAATAATAATAATAATAATAATAATAATAATAATAATAATAATAATAATAATAATAATAATAATAATAATAATAATAATAATAATAATAATAATAATAATAATAATAATAATAATAATAATAATAATAATAATAATAATAATAATAATAATAATAATAATAATAATAATAATAATAATAATAATAATAATAATAATAATAATAATAATAATAATAATAATAATAATAATAATAATAATAATAATAATAATAATAATAATAATAATAATAATAATAATAATAATAATAATAATAATAATAATAATAATAATAATAATAATAATAATAATAATAATAATAATAATAATAATAATAATAATAATAATAATAATAATAATAATAATAATAATAATAATAATAATAATAATAATAATAATAATAATAATAATAATAATAATAATAATAATAATAATAATAATAATAATAATAATAATAATAATAATAATAATAATAATAATAATAATAATAATAATAATAATAATAATAATAATAATAATAATAATAATAATAATAATAATAATAATAATAATAATAATAATAATAATAATAATAATAATAATAATAATAATAATAATAATAATAATAATAATAATAATAATAATAATAATAATAATAATAATAATAATAATAATAATAATAATAATAATAATAATAATAATAATAATAATAATAATAATAATAATAATAATAATAATAATAATAATAATAATAATAATAATAATAATAATAATAATAATAATAATAATAATAATAATAATAATAATAATAATAATAATAATAATAATAATAATAATAATAATAATAATAATAATAGTAATAATAATAATATTGATTGGTAGAGTGACATAAATACACTCTCCTGGAAAATACAATAGCTATTACCAGGTAACTTCTATATAATCAAATTATCTTCTCTATCGGTAAACATTTCTCGAACTTTGTATCTTAGCTTGAAGGCTATCGTCATTCAAGTGACGCTTTCGAAACTTATCATCACTCCTCAGTCCTTACGCACTTCTTAACATTATTGCATTTGATTTCAAAAAAATAAAAAATTGCATATATTTTGTTAAATATATACTCTCTCCGTGTCACGAGAAATTATAAGCTAGTTGTATATGTTCGTGAAAAAAATGACAAATATTGAATTATGATAAAAATATTGAAATGCCCCTAATGTATAAATTGACCTATGTGCATGTCGATCGACCTCATGATTAAATCATATAAATTATTTTTGTTGAAATAAATTATAGTCTTATACATTTATTAAATGATTAAATTAATTAAATTAAATCAAATATTAATTTATTTTTTATTTTGTATTTCAAGTTAAATATATGAATTCTTAATATTCTTTAACAAAAGAATAATTACACCTACTAAAAATAAGACGATTTAAAATAAAATCAAATTACATTTCAAAAATTTCATATACATATTCAAAATACAAAAAAAAAAATTAAAAATTAAAAAATTAAAGAACACCCCGTTTCAAAATAAATAATTTTTTATCCAAAAATAAAAGACTTTTTTTTTCCAAAATGAGCTCGTAACATAGAAATAATATATAATATGTTAAAAATAAAGTAAGAAAATCAACAAAATATTTTTGTTTCGCAATACTATGCCTACAAATAGATTAAAAACAAAGACTTAATTTTTAGTTAGTTGATAAACCTTACAGTTAATACAATCACATATTACTTGCTAAAAATTAAAACTATCATAATGATAAATGAAAAGGGTGGCCAATATTTACGGATACAATTTTTTTATTAAGTGAATATAAATGTGTTTCTATATATGTTAAAAAAATAATATTTTTTTGGGCTTTTTGGCTTTTACTTATTTATGCAATATACGGGTTGCACTTCACGTATTGATTTTGGAACTAACTTTGACTTTGAACCCATAAATATTCAAAGTTTTGAAAAGTTGCTAACCTCACTCAGTCCTCCCACTATCTATACGACCGGAGATCCATTCTTAAATAATTGACTTCCACTTTAAAATAAAGACATGATTCACGAGAGGTCTTTGGAGGTGACGCCCACTTGGTTTCTGTTATATAAAGACCTTACAATTCTCTTCTTTTCTCCATCTCCACCAACAACACTGCTTTCCATTTTCGTCACTCCCATTTTCTTATTCTCTTCTCATCATTAGACAAGTCCATAACGACTACTCTACGTTCGTATTTCCTTAAAATTTAATTGTTATATATTCGCGCAAGATTAATTTTATCTCATTGAACTTCATTGATCATTAGACAATCCTATAGATCGATCCATAGTTGTATGTGAGGATATTGGGAGATGGCGAAAGAGAGGTCTTTGGAGGTGACACCCACTTGGGCTATAGCTGTGGTTTGCTTTGTCTTGCTCGCGATTTCACTTATAGTTGAACATCTCATTCATCTTGTTGCTCATGTAAGTAACACAAACACCCACATATAAGCACACACACATATATGTATGTATATACGTATATGTCTCGTTGATCGCTTGATACTCTTGAAACCCTTGAAACCCTAATTACATTCAAATAGGGGAGTTCTTTTCCTTGTTTAAGTATTGTTATACTCCCTCCGTCCCACTATACTTGACACTTCTTTTCATTTTGGGCCGTCCCACTATACTTGACACCTTCCAAAAATAACCAAGTTTTTATATTTTTATATTCACTCTACCCCACCACTCATTCTCTCTCTTCATTTTCTACCACATATTTATTCAACCAACACTACTATTTACCCCACTCATTCTCTCTCTTCATTTTTCACCACACATTTTTTTTATTTTATTCTTTTTTCTTGATTTTTGAACCCACCCCTTGGGTGTCAACTATAGTGGGACGGAGGGAGTAGGTGTATAGTATTATTGTTTAACTCTCTTTGTGATGTTTTGCAGTGGTTAAAAAAGAAACACAAGAATGCTCTCTATGAAGCAGTTGAAAAAGTCAAAGCAGGTACTTATAATCATCAAGAACCATGCATTCTTTATCACACATTCACACACACAGGGATCCCTGTGCATGCAACCGATATTTCAGCCATCGATCACGAGATAGGCCACGAAACCTTTTTTAGGTCACAAAAGGTTGAGATGAAAAAATCTACATATAGGCAGAATTTTTTTCTCAACAGATCATAGAAAAACACCATTGCCTCAATATTTCCATCTATACCGTAAGCGTAGTCAGTAGTGATAGTTTTGCAAGGGCAGTTTCAAATCCCACACACACTATAATATACTGTATATAATTATATGATTGAGTTAAAATTAAATTACAGTAGTGATATTGAGATTATAATTTATTTTTATTTTTGCAGAACTGATGCTGTTAGGGTTCATATCATTGCTACTAACAGTAGGGCAAAGTCCCATTTCCAAAATATGTGTTCCTAGGGATGTTGCTCACTCTTGGCATCCTTGTAATGATCTTGATATTCCCGATTCTAAATTCGACGACCCTTGCCTCGCCTCGGTAATATTTTTATTTTTTTTATTTAAAAAAAATAATAATATTCATGTGTTCCTAGGGATGTTGCTCACTCTTGGAGTATGTGTGTTGAATTATCAGGGGAAAGTGACGCTTGTGTCAGCATATGGAATACACCAGCTGCATATATTCATCTTTTTCTTGGCTTGCTTCCATGTTATCTATTGTATCACCACTCTCGGTTTGGGCAGGCTTAAAGTAATTTTATTTTATTTTATTTTTCACAATATAAATTAATATTTCATTTCAAAATAAATATCGTATTTTATTATAACAATGAATTAATATATTTTAATTTTAATTTTAATTTTAGTTGACACATATTTACTCAATTAAAATGCAGATGAGGAAATGGAGGTCGTGGGAAGATGAGACAAAGACAATTGAATATCAATATTCTCATGGTCGGTCCAACCTCTCATTTCTGTTAATAAGTTTTTATTCTTAATTATTTTGGTGTATTGAAATAATTTTAGTATAATGAGTATAGTTGCTTAAGTTTACAAGACCTCAACTTATAAAATAAAACCCAATCATTAATTAGACATTTGACTATCCAATCTTCTTTTCATATTTATTTTTTATTTTATTTTTGCTTTGATTTGTATAATTATCTTTAAAATAATATGTTAAGATAATATATATATATATGTATATATATATATGTATATATATATATATATATATATATATATACATGTATATATACATGTATATATATATATATATACATGTATATATACATGTATATATATATATATATACATGTATATATACATGTATATATATATATATATATATGTATATATATATATATATACATGTATATATACATATATATATATATATATATATATACATATATATATATATATATATATATATATACATATACATATATATATATATATATACATACTCCGTTAATAAGAATAGTTCCAATAAATATTATTTTAAACAAAAATGGATATATATTTTTAGACGGAAGCAGTTAAAAGCGGTAACCGAGAGTACTTAGTGTACTGTGAAAGCTTGATATACATTGTTGAGTCTTTATTTAACAACTTAAACTTTTCGATCAAGTGGTAACTTTAACATGATATCAGAGTGAAAGGTCCCGAGTTCGTTTCCACGCGCTTGCCGTATTATCCGGATTAAAAGTGCACTATGTTGACATGCCCGATAATGTGACATGTTTGTAATCTGTCGACGTGTGACTGACTCTAGCCTATACTAAAAAGAATTAGGATTTGTATGTTGATATTGGATGCAGATCCAGAGAGGTTCAGATTTGCTAGAGAAACGACATTTGGACGACGACACTTGAGTTTTTGGAGCAAGTCTCCAACATTACTTTCGATAGTAAGCCTTTCTACTCATTTCCATTTCCAATTATCAATTCCATAGCCTTTTTTTTTTTTTTAATTTTGCATTTATATTATCTATATACTGATTGTTGGACAAATGCTATGGCTTCTCAAGAACTTAACAGAAAATCTGACGGAGAAAATAACGGAGATTGGGAAAAACTAGAAACAAGTCGAGTCTTGTATTATATACAATCTCCGTAAGAGTTATTTGTCCCGCACTGGTGCTTACGGTTGTATGACAAAACTCTCGTAAGATAAAACGACTTACTATCAGTTATAAGGAGCACTCCAATATAACTGATCTAACGAACAACTCGATGTTTTGAACTTTGGACTTGAAAGGATTTGATGCAACAAGATGATATGATTAGGCTATGTTAATCTATCTCTGAGGTTGGAAGGCTCAAATGATTTGTATATGTAAATTGAAATTCGGAGGAAGGTATTTAAAGAAGTTTAAAGGGTTCATGGCTTTTCACTCCAAGAGGTGCCAAAACTGTTCGTATTCTGTCTACGAGCGCGACGCTCTTGCCTCAGCGCGACCGCGCTCTCATGTCGAGACCCGAGGCCAAGTTTTAACCTTAAATCGCCGCGGCCGCTCTAGGCCGAGCCGCGACCGCGCTTAAGCCCGGAATTGAAAAGTCACGAAATCTTTTGAGAACAGTTGTGACCCAAACCAATTTTGGATCAGTCCAAGTCAACCCAAGTTAACTTTAACCCTTTATTTAACTTCCGTTAAGTTACAAAAAACACTTGTCATTAATTCTCATTCACCCTAAATGGTTTTGAGACATTAAATAAGTTTAATAATCTACAACAAATGTAGAATACATTTTTGTAACTAGTTCCGTTAACACATAACGAACTTCCGTTAGAAATCTAGGTCAACGTTAAGTCAAACTTAACTTTTCGTTACCCATTTCCAACAATCCCCCACATGAATGACAATTAATGCATGTATGCAATTTCGTCCAAAGTTCCGGCGAACTATTATTACATCGGGATAGATAGCTTGTGGCCTTGAATCTTCCCTAGTGAAATATTATCGGATATACTAGCCATTTGCAGCGAGTCGCTTTGAACCAAATGATCATTTCAGTGTATACCAAGACAATAATACTCACATAATAACAAACTCTAACAAAAGTTGTTCTCACGTTTTGTCCATTTTGGCCCTGGACCGTATCTCATTCATAAGCGTTCATTTAGAGGCGGCCTTATTACCTCTCGCTTTATATAGGTGATTCTCACTATAAGGAGTATCATGCACTACTCCACCCGAAGGTATAGAAATCATTAAAAGTTTTCTCAACTTATCCTTACCACTGCTGCATGTGCTTGTACTTGGATGTTCTGGGAATGAGTATTCAACATCTCCAGGTTAATAAACCGAGTTGTTGTTTCCAAGTAACTCTACTAGAACTTATAACTTGGTTGTCTCATTGAACCAAGGGCCTGGGATCTCCATTTCTCAAGGTTGAGTGTCCGCTATAAGTTCTTTTTGTTGTGGGTTTTAAACCCATTCCCTTAACAGCTTTATACAGGTTGATCTCGATTTATACCTTTGGTAAACGGATCCGCTAGGTTATCACATGATTTCACATAATCAATAGTGATAACGCCATTCTTGATCAACTGTCTAATGGTATTGTGTCTACGACGAATATGTCTAGACTTACCATTGTACATACTATTCTCGTGCCCTTTCAATTGCCGATTGACTATCACAATGGATTAGTACCGCAGTACAGTTTGCTCCAACAAGGAACATCCTCCAGAAGTTCTTAAGCCATTCTCGCTTCTTCCCCAGCCTTTATCTAAAGCGATAAACTCGAGACTCCATCGTGGATCTCGGCTATGCAAGTCCTGTTTGGAGGATTTCCATGACACTTTGCTCCTCCACCTATTGTGAATACATATCCACTCGTGGATTTAGAGTCTTTGTGTCCGATATCCAATTGGCATCACAAAGTATCCTTCTAATACTCGCTGGATATTTCTTGTAAAGTATCCCATGGTTTAATGTATACTTTCAAATATCTTAGTACTCTCATTAGTGCTTTCCAATGATCGCACTAGGATTGCTTGTGAACCTACTTAGTTTACTCACCGAATATGCAATGTACGGACGAGTACAATTTGTTAAGTACATCAGATCGCCAATTATTCTTGCATATTCCAATTGAGAAACCGGTTCCCCTTATTCTTGGCTAAATGTAGAGCCAAGTCTACAGTGTCTTAGCCAGGAGGGTCATCAAAGACATTGAATTTCCGAAGAACATTCTCTAGGTAATGGGATTGTGAAAGAACTAATCCTTCGATGTTCTAGAGATCTTTATCCCTAATATTACATCGCCTAATCCTATGTCTTTCATGTCAAAGTTCTTCTTTAACATGCCTTTGGTATTCATGATCAAATCATGACTACTTCCCATTATGAGCATGTCGTCTACATAAAGACAAACGATAACGAATGATTCAGATGTTCCTTTAATGTAGACACATTTGTCACATTCATTAATCTTGAATCCATTCGATAACATAGTTCTGTCGAACTTCTCATGCCATTGTTTAGGTGCTTGTTTTAGTCCATACAAGGACTTTACAAGTTTACACACCTTTCGTTCTTTACCAGGAACCACGAACCCTTCGGGTTGTTCCATGTAAATTTCTTCATCAAGTTCTCCATTTAGGAAAGCAGTCTTCACATCCATTTGGTGTATCTCAAGATTATGCACTGCTGCAATAGCTATGAGAACACGAATAGATGTGATCCTTGTGACAGGGGAGTATGTATCGAAGAAATCATATCCCTCTTTCTGTCTAAAGCCTTTGGCAACTAGCCTAGCTTTGTACTTTTCGATAGATCCATCCGCCTTATACTTCCGTTTAAGGATCCATTTGCAACCTAATGGTTTGCAACCTGGAGGGAGATCAACCAATTCCCAAGTATTGTTGAGCATTATGGATTCTATTTCACTGTTAATAGCTTCTTTCCAGAACGAACTATCCGGACCGGATAAAGCTTCTTTAACAGTTGATGGTTCGTTTTCTAACATGTAAGATAGAAAATTAGGACCAAAAGTCTTTTCTACTCTTGCCCTTTTGCTACGTCTCGGCTCTTCATCTACTATTTGAGAAGGACCGGATGTAGACTCATGTGTTCTCTTATTAGAACCTACATCTTTCCTGTCCTTAACCGAAAAAATGTTTTCAAAGAATACCGCATTCCTTGATTCTATAGTAGTTCCTACGTGCATATCCGAATGTCCGATTTATGCACTATAAACCGATAGGCACTACTATTATTGGCATATCCAATAAAAACACGATCGCCAATGGTCTTTGGACCAATCTTGACTTGTTTAGGCTTAGGTACTTCAACCTTGGCCAAACACCCCCACACTTTAAGGTATTTAAAACATGGCCTACGATTATGCCACAATTCATAGGGCGTTTTATCAATACCTTTCTTGGGTATTTTATTAAGAACATAATTAGAAGTGAGTATTGCTTCCCCCCCACAAGTTGTCGGGTAAGCCTGAACTGATCAAAAGCGCGTTCATCATCTCTTTGAGAGTACGGTTTTTGCGTTCAGCAACTCCATTAGATTGAGGGGTATATGGAGCAGTTGTTTGATGAATTATGCCGGATTCCCAACATAATCCTTCCAACGGTGCTTCATATTCTCCACCTCTATCGCTTCTAATTTTCTTAATTTTCAAGTTAAGTTGATTCTCAACTTCTTTCTTATAAGTCTCAAAAGCCCCTAAGGCTTCATCCTTACTTCTTAAGAGATAGACATAGCAATACTTAGTGCAATCATCTATAAATGTAATGAAGTACTTTTTACCTCCTCGAGTTTGCACTAGTTTTAAATCACATATGTCGGTGTGAATTAACTCGAGAGGAGTCGTGTCTCTTTGTATGGCATTAAATGGTGACTTAGTCATTTTTGCCTCAACACAAACTTCGCACCTATTAGTCGAGTCGGATTTAGTCATTTGGATTAAATCTTGTCTCAGGCTAATTTCTTAATGGTGTCGAGGTTTACATGTCCTAATCTATCATGCCATAAATTAGAACTTTCCGACAAGTAAACATAAGGAACACAACTTTTATTCATCGCACTATGGCGGATTACAGTCATTACATTCAATTTAAAAAGGCCCTCCTCGAGGTAACCTTTTCCAAGAAACAAACCATTCTTGGTTAGTACAAATTTGTCGGATTCGAACACTAGTCTAAAACCGGCCTTACTAAGCAAAGCGCCGGACACTAAGTTTTTACGGATGTCTGGAACATGCAGCACATCCAACAAGGTCACTTCTTTTCCGGAAGTCATCTTCAAAATCACGTTTCCAATGCCTTGAACATCGGAGGTCGCAGAATTTCCCATGTAGAGCTTTCTTCCGGAGATGGGAGTATAGGAGGAGAAACTTTCCTTGTTGCCACAAATATGGCGGGTAGCACCGGTATCTATCCACCATGCTTTAGGGTTCTCCTCCAAATTTGCAACGTTGGCTTCAAAGACAACCGCTGCAAAGTCTATGTCCATATGGTCAACATTGTTCGCCTCTTTCTTCGGGAGACGACAATCCCTTGACAAGTGGCCCGGTTTGCCACAATTATAGCAAGACCCCTTGAACCTTTTAGAGGTCTTCTTCTTCCCTTTCTTAGCATTCCCGCCAGTTTCGGAATGCTTTCTCTTGGTGCCACTCGTGCTAGCCTCGGCGAGATTGACCTTAGCCTCCATCTTACTTTTAGCAACTTTGGCCTCATTCATTCTATTGTTCTCTTCTATTTGAAGACGAACAACAATGTCTTCCAAGGACATCTCCTTGCGTTTATGCTTAAGATAGTTCTTAAAGTCCTTCCACGAAGGAGGCAACTTTTCAATGATGGAAGCCACCTTAAAAGGATCATTCATGATCATCCCCTCGGCATCAAGCCCATGTAGAATGATTTGGAATTCATCTACTTGAGTTGTTACCGATTTGGAATCGACCATCATAAAGTCAAGATACTTACCGACGACAAATTTCTTTGACCCGGCATCTTCTATCTTGTACTTCCTTTCCAAGGTGTCCCACAACGCCTTGGCTAACTCGACTGTACTATACACATTGTATAGTGCATCGTCAAGTCCATTCAAGATATAGTTTTTGCAAAGAAAATTACCGTGAGACCAAGCCTCCTTTGCCATTTGCCGTTGAGGTCGGGATCACCTTTTTCCACCGCCTGAGGATCTTCCTTCAAGAAGCGGTGCAAGCTTAGGAGTGGTCAGTAGAAGAGCATCTTCTCGTTGCCATCTCTTGAAATCCACACCGGTAAACTTTGCGGGTTTCTCACCATGACCCGGGTGATGCGGGGTAGGAGCGGGTGCAACATGATTGAATGTAGCGTCACCTTGAGTAGGAGGCGTCACATTCCCTTGACTTGATGAAGTGGTGTCTTTGTCGTTTGCCATCTTTGAAGGTCTTGAGGAAGCGTGAAATAACTCTTACGATTGTTGGACAAATGCTATGGCTTCTCAAGAACTTAACAGAAAATCTGACGGAGAAAATAACGGAGATTGGGAAAAACTAGAAACAAGTCGAGTCTTGTATTATATACAATCTCCGTAAGAGTTATTTGTCCCGCACCGGTGCTTACGGGCCAGATGACAAAACTCTCGTAAGATAAAACGACTTACTATCGGTTATAAGGAGCACTCCAATATAACCGATCTAGCAGCTTTGACTTCGATGTTTTGAACTTTGGACTTGAAAGGATTTGATGCAACAAGATGATATGATTAGGCTATGTTAATCTATCTCTCTAGAGGGTTGGAAGGCTCAAATGACTCGTATATGTAAATTGAAATTCGGAGGAAGGTATTTAAAGAAGTTTAAAGGGTTCATGGCTTTTCACTCCAAGAGGTGCCAAAAGCTGTTCGCATTACGTCTACGAGCGCGGCCGCTCTTGCCTTGGCGCGACCGCGCTCTCATGTCGAGACCAGCCAAGTTTTAACCTTAAATCGGCGCGGCCGCTCTAGGCCTGGAGCGCGACCGCGCTTAAGCCCGCACTGAAAAGTCACGAAATCTTTTGAGAACAGTTGTGACCCAAACCAATTTTGGATCAGTCCAAGTCAACCCAAGTTAACTTTAACCCTTTATTTAACTTCCGTTAAGTTACAAAAAACACTTGTCATTAATTCTCATTCACCCTAAATGGTTTTGAGACATTAAATAAGTTTAATAATCTACAACAAATGTAGAATACATTTTTGTAACTAGTTCCGTTAACACATAACGAACTTCCGTTAGAAATCTAGGTCAACGTTAAGTCAAACTTAACTTTTCGTTACCCATTTCCAACACTGATCTCCTTCATTTTTAATGGATAGCCCATTAAAATAAGAGTTGAAAGGATATTTTGTTAATTTGGAACAAGTTGTAGATAGGTTTCAAGGGGATGTGGGTCATATATAGGAATGGTTGGCATATCCTTTTAGATGAATTATTAAGGTCTAAATAACATTAATCATAATTCACCAACCAAATGAGAACATATAAGGTATAATGGCTTTATCAACAAACGAGAACATTAATGGCAAAAACTCTTATGAGACCATTTTACGGTGTGATGTAGTTACATTTTATCATTTGAAATATTTGGTTAATGATTGTTAAAATTGACTCAGGGGTGTTTCTTCAGACAATTTTACACATCAGTGGCTAAAGTTGATTACTTAACTCTCAGGAACGGATTTATCAATGCAAGTATTCCCCATTTTTATATATTTAATTAATCATTTTAAAATATTTAATTAATTGTCAAAAAAAAAATTATAATTTTTCAACCCACTTGCAGGCACATTTAGCCCCTCAAAGTCAAATGAGTTTTGACTTTCACAAATATATCAGCAGATCACTCGAAGAAGATTTCAAAGTTGTAGTTGGAATAAGGTTCAATCATCTACCTATTTTCTTTCTTAATAACTTCTCTTCTCTAAAAAAATATATGAATATTTCCTCCGTCCCAAATTTAATAACTATTTTTTTCTCAAAATGAATAACTGTTTGAAACTTTTTCATCGAATTTTTTTCCTAAATGATTTTTTTCAATTTTTTTCATAGTTTATTATATTTTTTGTAAAACTAAAATATTTTGAAATAGAATTGCGTGATTTTTCTATTAAAATGCAACATTTTTAAAATGACCTTTAAATTCAAAATGATCATTCATTTTTGAATGGAGAGAGTAATATTATTTTGACTTCATTCAATTTGAATGATCATTCATTTTTGAATGGAGAGAGTAATATTATTTTGAAAGTGAATTGCGTGATTTTTTCTATTAAAATACAACATTTTCAAAATAACCCTTAAATTCAAAGTAAACATTCATTTTTGAATGGAGAGAGTAATATTATTTTGACTTCATTCAATTTGAATGTATCAATTAATTAATCTTTAATTATTTGATACATTCATTTTAAAACTAGCATGAAAAATTAATTAAACCACTTGTTTTATATGCAGCCCGGTCTTTTGGCTCTTCGCAGTGTTGCTTCTCCTTACTAATACCCACGGTAATTAAATTAATCTCGTTAATTTATTTTTATTATTAATAACAATTTTCATGTTGTAATTACACCCAATTTTCCTAAAGCAAGACATAATTAAACAGATTTGATTGTGTATGTACATGCAGGATGGTTTTCATACCTTTGGCTACCATTTATCCCTCTTGTTGTAAGTAAAAAACATCATATCATATATTCCCTCAAATAAATATCTATTTTTGTTCTTCGTTCGAAATAATAAAGAATAAAAAACGAACATTCATTTTTGAGACGGATATAGCATTATTCAATTGTGACAATTTCTTTTAATTTTTTTATTTCATTACTAAGGAGTTGCTAGTTATTGAAATAATGCAGATAATATTAGCGATTGGAACAAAGCTACAAATGATCATAACAGAAATGGGACTGCGGATTCACGACATGACTGACGTGGTGAAGGGCGCGCCTACGGTTCGGCCAGGGGATGAGCTCTTCTGGTTCGGCCGCCCTCGCCTCATTCTCCTCTTGATTAACTTTGTTCTCTTCCAGGTCCCTAGCTATTACCATCTTCTTTCATTTCTTTTACATTCATCATTCCTTGACTTATATTAACTTGGTAAATTTTTCTCCTTATGTAGAATGCATTTCAACTAGCCTTTTTCATATGGAGTTGGGTAAGCGCACATTTTTACGCATAAAATTTCAACTTATGTTGTTTGTTATAACATAAAGTCGAGGTTACTAAGTGTTTATGACCATTATTTTCAGTACGAGTTTGGGTATCCATCATGCTACCACCACCGCATCGAAGATCTTATTATCAGGATCGCAATGGAGTAAGTTTTCAACAAATTTTCCTTTCTTCTTTGGTGGCATTACCCTTTTTAGCGAGCGAAAAAGGGTAATGCCACCTAAATTTTATTAGTCTAAGTAATAAAAAAAAAATGGTTAAGTACAAGAAATAACCTAGAAGCTGCTACAAAAAAAAGAATAAACAAAATTGAAATTACAATTCTGCAAAGCCTGTGCGAATTTCGGGCCATTCTAAAACAGATACTTTTCGATCCAAATTTATGTGCATCATCTAACATGGTATATGTCGTCGTCGATCTTTCAGGGTTCTTATACAAGTCGTTTGCAGCTACGTGACCCTGCCTCTTTACGCCCTTGTCACTCAGATGGGCTCGAGCATGAGACCGGCGATCTTCAGTGAGCAAATCGCGACAGCCATAAAGAATTGGCGCCACAATGCCAAGCAACATGTAAAACACAGCCACCATTCCGGCCACACCACCCCATACTCGAGCAGGCCGGGGACTCCATCACGGAATACGTCCCCTTTGCATCTCCTCCATAGCTACCCACATACTCAAGACATCCTTCAAAGTCCCCCAAGGGGAACGAGTCCCGAGGACGAACGTTGGGCGGAGGAATATTCGCGACACTCGCAGTATCAAGATTATGATGAGAGTTCTATAAGAGACGGGCAAAAAGATGAAGGGGAAATTCAACGTAGAGTTCTAGCATGCAATTGCACTGTAGAACACGGCTGGTCATACCGGGTCAACGTGACTCCTCGGATTTTTCATTTGTGGAGCGAGTATAATGCAAGTTTAAGGTACATTTATATGTAGCGGTCGAGAATTTATTAGCATAGGAGGATTTTAAATAAGGTTAACATATTTATTTTTCATTTTTATGTATGTAACATTGTAATGTTCACATATATATACAGGCCATGTTAGCCATTCTTTATGAATTTTTAATACAATTTTGCAAGCAAACCATGCTCCATTTTCATTTTTAAGAAAGGATGATACACATAACACTATAGGTTGTCCTTCCCTTTCTTCAATCTTTCACAGTAAGCAATCAACTATCTACCAAGACCCTGGGCTCGTTTGGTAGCCGAGTGGGATTAGTCCGTATCAATAGTGAGGGGATTGTTAACATAGGATTAATAATGAGGCTTCATAATAATCCTGATTGAAAATATAAACTTTTGTTTAATAGAAACCACATAAAACAAGACAATGTTTTTTTAATGACCATATTATCCATACAATTATAAAGAGACAATCAAGGACACAATTAAAGAAAATTAGTACTTTTTTTTTCTAAATTGACAATCTGTTAACATTTTATATAGAGAGAATTAAATATGGAAGGTCAAGTCATTTAATAGTTGACATATATATTGGGGGTAGTTTCGTCAAAAATATTTTTATCCACCATGTTCTAATAAGGAGGGGATAAGAAGCTAATCCAAGTGAAAATGATAATTTATATCGTTGCCTTTTTTCCTACCAAACACTCGACTTCGGGATTATTAATCTCATCTGGTGCTAATACGGGCTACCAAACGGGCACTATTAGAATTGCTATCCCGGATTCGATTAAATAAGTAATGTATATTAATAAATTGACTATATACGAACTACGAAGTCTGTCTGTATCGAACAATCAGACCGTCCGATCTGATATCAAGGATAAGATCATCTTTTAACGTCTCTACTCTCAAACATGATATCAAGGATAACATCATCTTTTAACGTCTCTACTCCCACTAACATGATATCAAGGATAAGATCATCCTTTATCCTTTAGCGTCTCCACTCCCACCAACAGGCTGTCTCCTCAATCCCAATCCGCATTACAATAAATCCGCATTACAATAGTCAGAAACTTTAAATCAAACTGGTTAACCCTAAGAGCAACTACAGCCATGACTTTAAGTCATGGTTTCATCCTAGGTGGACACCAAATTTCTCCCAACAATGACTTTTAAAAAGTCATGCCATGACATTTCAACTTTTTGGCATGCCAGATGATGGGCTTCACGGCGTGGATGGCTTTTTTTTTTTGTTTAGACCAATTAGCGGGTGACACGTATCATATTTTTTAAATTAATTATTTTTTTTTACAAAAATTGCAATTAACATATAAAAAATAATAAAAATACGAGAATATTGAAAAAAAAACTACAATTATTAATAAAAAGTAGGAGAGAGAAACTGATGACTTTTGTCATGAATGGAGATAAAATTGCTTGGAGTTGTGTCTTTGATAACTGATGACGTGAAGCTGAGGTGGAGAAGAGAGGGATGGGAATGAAGTGGTATTGATAAAGATGCTCTAATAACCGATGACATTTTCAGAGAACAAGCAATAAGAGGTGAAGAAACAAGAACCTATAATAAACACATTTCATTAATTAACCTTAATTAATATGAAACAATTTGAACCATAATTCCTTAGAACAATCTTAAAATGAAGTAGAACCATAATTCCGTCAATATGAGATGAGATAAGAAATGGAAAGATAAACTTTGTACAAGCTATATTTGTCTATTTACAACATCGAAGCAGGGGGTCAGTAGTTTAAATGTTGGTGATCTTGATCCCTAAGTCGAGCATTCAGTCTTACATATGGGGCAGACGTTCTTCATCAACAGCCATTTCTTGATGCAATCCGCGTGGTAGTCATGCCCACACTTTCCCATAGTTCCTACCTTTTCACCGTTCTTGTACTCTTCCTGTTAATAATGGTACCAAACAAGTGCATGGTCAGTTGGAGGCACAATGGACTTGCTCGTAACTGAAGATGTTTGGAAACTAAATACACAACGTAACTCCCTCCATCCCGTAACAACGTGAACAATATTGGGGTGCACGGGAATTAAGGAGAGGTTATATATGTAATGGAGAAAGTATTGTGAGTGAAAAAGTGGTTGTGAGTATGAAAGTAAGATAAGATTTGCTGGTGAGGCCCACAATTAAATGGGAGTATGACACATAGTGTAGAGTAAATATAATAATAATAAAAGCTGTCGATTTTAGGAAAGTGTGACTTATCAATGGGACACCAAAAAGGGAAATTTGTGCACATTATTATGGGACGGAGGAAGTATGTTGGTAACAATGACAATTACTCCCTCCGTCCCAAAATAAAATGTTCCATTTTTCGTTTAGGTATATCCCAAAATATATATCGTGTTTCTAAATGAGGAAATAATTGTAGTGTTTACCTTATTACAATCAATATACAAACAAGGACATTCCTTAGTAACACTGAAAGACTTCCTATTCAGCCTAAATATAGTCAAATGGAAAAAGTAAAATAAAGGTCAGATCCCTACTTGTATACAAAATCTCAGTTTCAAAGGGTGCTACTTAGTATAGGTAATACCAGGAGAGATCTTGGGCCAACATAATGAAATAATACACTATAAAGAAGGGACATACTACTGAACAAGGCCCCCACCATTGCAGGTTCTAAAAGGGGTCCGATACACGGTCTAAAGATTCTGGGAGCAGAGAGATTTAAGTCCATAGTTCAATTATGCAACCTCCAAGCCACTACCGAATAATCCTCTCTATGCCTAGTTTGCATAAATGATTAGTCGAAACCTTATCATCAACAATGAGCCTTATACTATTGCTCTACCACTGCACAATCTCAATCATATAAACAACTGGCTTCTTAATCTTACTCCCTCCGTCTCTAGATGAATGTCCAAAATTCATTTTAAGGGATAATCTGAAAATATTTTTGTTTTCCACTTTCTAAACATTTACAAAGTGAATAGCGAAAAAAAATTGGTAAAAAAAACGTTTAGGACTTTAGGGACAGATTTTTACAAAAAAGACACATTCATTTCGGTACAAAATTTTCTTGAATTAGGACATTCATTTAGGGACAGGGAGTACTAAAAATTATTGCTTACATACTCAAAGTACCAGTAACAGGACTAATTTACAGATTACCCTAATAAAAAGGAGGAGAGATTTCAAATCATACAACAGCTCACAACATGGAACACTTTGACAAAAAGGCACTTCTAATCGGGTAATAACAAGCCTTTTGCAATATCTCAGCCCTTTCATACCTCCCACAGGCCAA
Organism: Adenophora triphylla var. japonica; assembly: GCA_022495995.1. Taxonomy (NCBI): domain Eukaryota; kingdom Viridiplantae; phylum Streptophyta; class Magnoliopsida; order Asterales; family Campanulaceae; genus Adenophora; species Adenophora triphylla. The sequence goes on from JAFEMH010003713.1 coordinate 133,531, forward strand.
TATATAAGTTGACATACAAGAGATATAAATTTGATATCTCTAAACGACATTCTTACATAGAGTCCACCGTTTTACTAAGACCTAAAAACAAACGAGTAGAGGAACAATCTCAATGGTCCAAAATATGAAATCCAGAAGGACTGATATATATCATGCCAACATGGTATAAGCAATGCTTAAAGTCATTAAGTCACATGGGCTCCCCTTACAAGTAACTAATGTGGCTTTAGGTCCTGGGTCAGCTAAAGCTTGGCACTATGATTTGACCACAAAACAACATTTCTAGCAATTGGATGGCAAACAGAGTACAATATGCCAAAAGAACAAGGTATAAACAACTCACAAGGCAGATAGCACATGAAAGTTCTTCTTGGCTTCTGTCTGAAGAATAATGTACTTTTTCCACCAAGCACTTTGACATACTATCTTCAGACAAACCAGTGTTAACTGTACCTATCCTCTCCTCGAGAGCAATAAGTTCCTGCAAAAGACAATATCTAAACATTAATACAACTAAAAGAAGTACTACCTCTGTCCCAAAATGATCAAGAGCAAATTTGAAATATTTTTGGACATTCATTTGGGACGGAGAGAGTGCAAGAGAACATGGAAAATGAGTTCTGGGCTTTCAGCATTTGACCTCATAACTCATGCTGTCTATGTCTAGCCTCATATCTCTATACTGATCTACCGAATTCCTGGAACCACCATAAAAGCCTGCATGATCAACTATCAACATAGCCTGCAAGGATTAAAAGGAACCATCACAAATCCTTAATCAAAATGAGACTTCAGCATGTCTACTCTTCCATGACTCAAACAATTCAAAGCAACATTCTGGGAAAGTGAGATTCTGCTGCCGTTAGTCAAGTGAAAGCTAGGGGACACAGTTGGCTTGTCATTAAGTACCCCTTTAAAGAACTTGGTTCTTCCTATTCTTGGACAGGAGTTTACAAGGGAGTTATAGCCGAGGCCAAGAGTTAGATCAATTTGACTTTCAATAAGAGATGCCTCAGACTGATCAAGGAATACAGATTTTAGGAATATTTCAACACCCACTAATTATTTGTAATTCTTCACAACACAATGTGCTAGGAAACAAGATTTTGGGTGACCTTAATAGGATAATAAAAATCATTTCAAAAACATTTCCAAAAAATCACTCTCTGTGTAGTTTATCAATTGAAAAGTTCAGGTTAGTGAACCGAAAAGAATAATAGTGGTTTCGTGTGTGTGTGTGTGTGGTGTGTATTTGCTATTCCAAGCATAAATCAAGTTTAGGGTGCAAGGGGAGTAAAATAAGGCAGTAACTTAATCTCTCCCAATATATCCACTGTTAATCATATTTCTAATATCAGAATGCACATACATGGTAAAACAACCATGCACACACGGCGCCCAAGGGCATTGCCATACTTGAGGAATTCAGCATTTTCCATACCCCCCTCCTAATTGAAGTGATCCGATGTCCTCACAGTAATGTCATTGCCTCACAGCTCATGGGACCATTTCTCTGACTATTAAGCAAAAATAGTCGCCACCACTTGGAGATGTTATTTTCCCTTTTTCTACATATTCTTTAGTGCAAGAATCCAATACACTCAGGACTACTACCCAATCTGAGCCACAAAATTCACATTGATAATCAAATAAGTTCATTACATAGTTCTGTCAGATTTTTCGCACAAGAGGAGACCAAAAAGAAGAAAGATGCACACCTCAGGTCCCATTCTATCATGGGAATCTCCCATACCAGCAATAGATTGGAATCTCTCCACAGATATCCTTGGCCTCCCGTTCCTGTAACTGTTGCGCCATCCTCCTCCAGCAGAAGAATGTCTTGAATATCTGGAAGAGAAACTTTCTGAGGGTGAATGTGGTCCACTTGAAGAGGAAGGAACCCCATTTCCCACGTGAGAATAACTTCCGGGAGCATTCCGGTATGAAGGTGTAGTTCTTCGCAAATGATTATGGCGCCCCTCCCTTGCAACCTGAGCATTGGGACTTTGGAAGTATTGAGAAGAAGAAACTTGATGTCGGCTATCACGGTGATAGCCAACATTATCAGCATCACTCCCTCCAACAAAGAACTGATTTGTCTCATGGCTTGAGCCATTAATATCTGCTAATCATCAAAATAAAAATAGAAATAAAAAAACAGTTAGTACTCAAAAACTGATCACCTGTTCTTGAAAAGTAATAGTTTTTCAAGGAAAAAGCAGATGAGAGTTCTAGTTATCGTTCCTAGAAAAGGAGAACCCAGATGCATGTGATGCACCCTATTATGCACCTGGAATAATATTTAGCTTGACATGCAACGTCCCCCTCATCTTCTTAACCACCTTATGGGCGCACTTGCTTGCCCTTGCAAGATGAGGCCGAGTGGGTGATGCACCATTATCCGGGGTAAAATGATATTACCAACAGGCAATCATCCATATCAACTTTTGTGATATTTTAACCCCATCAATTTCATTGCCAAATCATGAGGAATTTCCAAGTTGGGAGAAAAAATGCAGTAACCAATAATTGTCCAAATATAATTATTTTTGCACTAATCTTTGTCTTCTTAATTTGAACTTTAATATTACGGGCACACGGGTTACTTACTTACTTTACTCTTAAAACGTAAAAGGAATTAACAGAGAGATGTAGCAAGAGGAGAAATACCATATATCTGAAATCTACCTGGAGTAATAGTCATTCCCGAAGAGGCAGCAGCATAAAGTGGAACACAGTTCCACTCTCGGCCAGTAGCATCAGCATTTGAACTGGCAGGGAGTATCTGTCCAGAATGGCTAGCTGGGCGGGTTGTTGAATGGTAATGATGAGAGGAATGGCTCAAAAAATGAGATCTTGCTGTATTGGGTTCTAGCTCAAGTCTAGATCTGCTTCTCACATTCCTCACTGACTCTTCACCAGTAATTGAGAGACTAGAGCCCCTGTAGGGAGGTGCAGCAATAGGACCAGGAGGCATGCTGTGACAATCTGCACTTGGCTTTTCCATCAGCATTTGGGAGGAGCCTGATGAACTTCCTGGGTTATAGAACCTACTTGAACTGCCTCGCTCAGAGGCGCCTGAAATATCCGGACTTTTCCTTTTAAAACGACCCCCTCCCTGCACTAGTTGTAGAATTTAACAAACCCCCTTCAACATCACGAGTAGGTGGTCGGTTGTAGAGACCAGTATGCACATGCCCAGTATTATTTACTGGACCCAGCGATAAGCTTCCAGCGACTGACGAGTGTGGGTAGGGATCGTAGTGAGAGCCAGTAAAAGATGGAGCAAGGTTCTGCACTTCCATGCTGAGACTGGGTGCAGGGTACTCAACTGCTCTGCCTTCCGAAGTCCACTGAGACTCGTAGTGTACACCACCTCTCAGCGTATGATCCACTGGGCAAACAGAAGAAATATTTTCTGGAGCAACAGACCTTCCTAAAAAATCACAATACAAACTTAATTGAAAAGATTCAATGACATTTGAAAACAAGTTTTCTTTAACAGATTTTGACCTCAACTAGATGCATTTCAAGATCAACTCACACCAAGGTCAAAACTAACCAAAATATATTTTGACAAAGCAATGTGAACTACAAAACTGAGTTGACCAAAAATATGGGAAAAGACCACCACACTAAGTGGTGCACTCCACAAAATTTTCATCATCCAAACAAATAAGAAGCGCACATAATCATCGAATCGCGTACTATGATTACTAATCCTTTGAAAGAATAACACTGTGAATTAAATTAAATAAAAAGATACCCATAGGCAAGTAAGACTGCTGTGGTGGCAATTGATTGCACTCGTGTTGGTCAATCCCAGGAGCATTGAATGGTGCGGAGAAGTCCCTATGTCTCATATCTCCTCAAAGTGCAAACAAAAAAGGCGCTGCAGATAGAATAACAATATAGTCACAGCCTGCATAGATTGTAAATTACAAGATTCAAAGGTGGTGGCCAAAGATGTATGATACAAGATAAAGGAGCCTATCTTCAAGTACTTTTAGTGAGACAGCAACACTCCCAATAAAAAGCTTTTCCCATACTTCCTAAAATTGTTGTAATATGGTTACAGAGTTGCAGCAATGATCATGTGCAGAGTTTCAACCCCAATACCCCAAGGTCCGCGAGCAAGAATGAATTAAAAAAAAATCCTTCAGCATTTTTAACAAATTCATTTCTTACATGTGTTTCACACAACTTTCAGTTGGTTATGATTTTTTTTTTCTTCTTATATTTCTAACAACTAGCGATTTTCTCGTTCATATTTGATGCAAGAAAATGTAAGTTATTGATGCAAACAAAACAAGAAGTAATAAGAGAAAGTATGAATATACCAATGCCTTTGGCAATCCTTGTACTAAGCATTGGTTGGTCCAAGGGAAAATCAGTGTTGGCCAGACATATATGGTGAATTCTACAACTGTGTAGTCAGCTCAGATGAAACATAACCTTATTAAGCTCCAGAAATATAAAATGCTTCACTGACAATTACTTGGAAGAAAAAGTGGGATCCAAAGGACCAACGCAACTTCACCTACTGATGAACCTTCTATTAACTTCGGAACCAGAAATTTTACACTCTTCAACCCATAATCCGAAAGTATGATCGCATTCCCAGACTTAAAAGTTGCCCTAATGAAGTGTTAGCTGTTGAAAGGCATATATCTGGAACCCGGATAAAATAGGCTTCAACTAACACTTAGAAAAAGAGAACCCTAATCGTGCATATTAAGGCTAGACCAGGTGGGCAGACACCATTAAAACATAAATGGGACTACCTTAGAGCACATTAAGTAGTGCCACTGGCAAGTGATCCATTGTGCACACAACAGGGATCAAATCTGTGAACAAACTTTTTAAGTGCTAAGGATTCTTATTAAGATGATTTCATAGGGCCCAATGTCGCAAGCACGCGACCATTTGTTCACATTCCGCCAACACGCTAATCAAACCAAGTAGGAAAAAAGATCTTACAGTGTTTACTGTTTAGAGAAGGGAAATAACCCGAGAAATTAGGCTTGAATAGCTAAAAAATAAAATGAAGGAGAATATAAAGAGAGATGGAGAAAAAGAGAAGAACATGAAAACAGATGGAACCCTTAAAAACCCAAAAATTAGAAAAATATAGAAAGCTATGGATTCCCAGCAATATGGTTTTTATAGAGCCCAATGCCACAAGACGTAGGCAACCATTTGCTCACTTTCCACCACCTCACTAACCAAAACAAGTAGGAAAAAAATCTTACATACATTTTTGTGTAGGAAAAAATCTTGCATACCGAGTAAAGAAGGGAAATAACCTCAGAAGTATGCTTGAATAGCAAAAAGGTGAGGGGGGAGAGAGAGAAAACAATGAAAACAATCGGACCCCTTGAGGACCCAAAATATAGAACATATAGAGTGTACCTCCATTTATATCACCAAACTTTGTCTCCACTACAATGGTTCAGCTCCTTTAGCAATTCCCTGCAACCTATAAGTCATTGCTGTCTCTTATGATTGGGATCACTACAGTCTTACTGAAGCTTGAAAATCTAACCAATGGAAACTTATCGATCTCTTTCTAATATAACTAAATAGTTTTATACCCAAAGGAATCAAAGCATCAAGATTTACAAATACCATACTAACTCTACGTGGACATGCTACCAGTATTTTTTGGAAATGGGGTCAGATTTTTTAGGATAACTATTATAATTGAGGTATTTGAGTTTAATATACAAGGGGGTCAAAATATTAAATTAGTGCAATTTTTTTCTCAAAATTAAGGGGTCAAAATGAATAAATTCATAATTTTTAGTAGTATAAAGTCATTTTTATAGAAATTTGAAGGTGCTAAAATTGACACACTCCGAAATTGAAGGGTGAAGGGGGGGTGTGACCCCCATGGCATCAAGGTAGCCTCGCACTGCGTGCTACTCCATAGGTCAAGTTCTACTATAATAATTGCTTTTCATGTTTCCTGTCAAGCGTCAGAAAACGGTTCCATGTAAGATTTATATCTAATGCCCATGATTAAAACAAAATTCGTTGAAGAGAGATAAGAATGATAAATTCCTGCATCTTTTTGCTTTATGCTCATAGTAGTGAAGTAGAGTACGGATTAATGATACTTCAAGATGTGCAAGGCTCACTGATAGTCGCTAAAATAGTTTCTGAGCTTATAATCTAAATGAACCTACTGCCAACCAGAAAAGCTAATATCTCCACCTTATGTGGCAAGAGTACCTGGCACTAGATAAAGATTTTTCATTTTATGTAATAGAATGAAAAAATAAAGCTGTATGACAAGCGTTCAAAACGAAAACAAACAAAACATAAAAGGCGAAGCATATGGAAATAAGAATTATATACGGCAAATTTCCTCCTCTATCTAACTTGGCTTCTTGGGAAGTAAGCTTACCGCATCCAACAAATTGCAGGGTGCTACAGAGCACCATAATCCAACAGGCTACCTACACATGATCAATATGAAAATAAACCAGTCAAGGTTCGTCAAGGTGACTCCTTGTTTCCTAAATAGCCTTTATCAATCGACACGCTGCGATTCCCTTGAATACCCTTTTATTTTTCCAGACTTTGTTCAATGGAATATCTTAAGGAATAGCATCAGATTACTTATGCTATCAAGGCACGAAAAGAAGTCCATAAGGCGAAAGAACAATGGAATCGAAATACAAGTTGATCGAGTCATGTAGCCCTCAGGATCGGAGAAAGAAATATATGAAGGTGCAACAGCATACACAAGCGTGAAAGACTATCAACAGAGCAACTAAGGTCGAAAGCAGTGATAATTAAAATATGACAATTGACATATTGTTTCAACATATGAAGATGAGAGCCTTCTCTCAAACGAAAGGAAGCTTGTATAAACATGAATCCTGGTATCATGAGGCTAAAATATTCCTAATTCATGAGAACGATTGTGGAGAGACTCACCCGTACTAAAAAGAGAGGTACCATTCAATGTGAAAATGCACCGATTTTGTAGTTCAGCAACTTCCTAAAAGCTTTAGCAGTGAGAAGGCTATGACCCTAGCAACAGCACTAGTACTATTGTCAAGCTATAAGAACTGTAAACTATTTGGAACCCAATGTGAGATCTCTTTCATCAGATAAAAATGACAAATTTTGAAAATTGTATCTGGTTGTACAATCATGAAATCATTTTCTATAACCTTCATGACATTTTCCAAAACTCACATCAACTCTTTTTTTCTGTTTTTTTTTTTTTTAATCTATCATTTTCCTTCTAAATCTCAAGAAAGGAAGGTATGGGTAAGTAGCTAAAGAAACAGTCCAACAAATGAATTAGAATTCTACATCAACTCCTGGCAGAAGCAAATCGAAAAAGAACTCCAAGAATGTGAGTGATATATGCTACTCATTTTCATTTTCTGAAAGGAAGACATTTATGTACTCAAACAGTCTACAATATGAACAGACAAAAATTCCAGTACTCTAGTTCTTCACCACTAAAACATTTAACTATCGTGTGTGACTGTCTCTGGCAGCACAGCAGCATAATTGACTTTTTAGTTACATACAGGAGGGTAAACTACAGCCTAAAAAACTAAACTCAGAAACTCAAGGTACAAATCACTAGTTGTCAAGATAGTATCAGCACATCATACTTGAGAAATAAGAAAGTATTAAGCTGCATCAACACAAGGTACCTCAGTATTTCTCCATTGCAAATCAACCTAGATATAACAGTCCTGCACCGCATAAAAATGTTATTCCTGGGGAAAATGGCTGAACGTTTCCCACTCCCCAAGATTTTGCAAGTAAAGAGAGAGTATAATAAGTCTAGAAGGTCTGATCAATATTTACATTACTAAAACAGATAACACTTGCATAGAAAAGGGTTGCCAACAAAAAGGGTAGACCTAGAATAAAGGAAACTAATTAATGGGCTTTGAACAGAGAGAAGTTGATAACTTTTACCCCCTCCCTACAAGGAAAAATTCATTAGAAAGCGCCAAAGACGGTGCAAACAGATATACAACACTATTCACTTAGACAGGAATGGTACGAAATTGAGATCTGCCCAAACTAAATCTCCAAAACTATTGTCATCTTTTATTCCGTATTGGCAATGACACCAAGGGCTTACACTTAATGGGATAAAAAGAACCGAATCAATAGAAAGTTTAGACCACCAAACTTGAAGAGAAACGATGTCTAAATGATACTGATTACAAACAAAACACTGCCTTGTACACAAGACTCTGTATCAGGATAATAACATATACAAAACTCAGAACTTCTCACAGTTACAACAAGTCGACGCATACTCAGATAAGCATCATTCAGAAATTCAAGATGTGTTGCTCCTTCAGTTTATTTCTAGAAGTTAGCCCCCATTCAGAATGATGAGAAGTGGAAGGCAATGAGAATACTGGTGCTCATAAAGCAGAGCGTTCCAACCTATTGAGTGGAAAGTCACCTGAGAAACATCAATTCAGCAATTGACACTTTAAAGAGCGGATCTATTTTCATAAGCCTTCATCATTGGATGTCAATCACTTGGCAGCATTGGCAGTCACCTGGCAGCATTCCTTGAGTATTAAGGCCATTTTCAAATCAACAAACTACTGAAAGAAATTTCAAGTCTCATCTTACTCCATCCACGGGAAATTATTCAGAAAGAGAACTTCCATCCAATAGCAAATTATATTCTTCAATATCATTAACCGCCGGTCTACTTCGATTTACATGAGCGAGCGGCTACCCACCACTCTTCCTCTAATAGAAATGTCAGCAATAGTGGTAAGTACCCAAATTCCTCGTCCTATAAGCTTACTTCAGATGTTCAGCTGACACATGATTGAACACCATATAGACTTAATCATCATTGGGCAACTGATCTTAATTAATGAGTGCCCTAATAATAAAATCTTCAAAGATTGAATCAAACCCGTTCAAGTTCTCACAACCCAGTGAGAGCTCAATGGCATTTCCAGAACCAAAGGTCAAGTGTCATTATCTCATAGATCTATAGAGCCTGTGGATGTTTCATCTAAGGAAAATATTAAACATCATTTCTAGATCATGATAAATCACCATTACCTTAGATCAATCACAATGTCAACCCATATGAACATTACCTCCCATAAAAGGTATACTACGAAACCAATCACCATATGGTTTGTTCATAGAAACTTATGACTCTTGAGGCAGTAGCACCCCGGAGTCAAATCTTTAGCCAAGATAAGCGCACATCTAACTCTCCACCCTTGAATTTATAATTGTATTTTGTCAAATATTCAGCATGTACAAAGCATCATTTGTACTTCAGAAATTTCATAAGCAAATCTCTATGACTCCAGCATAAATGAAGAGCTATAACACATAAGTGTAGCTGTTCATACAAATCATATCTTGGAAGGAACGTTGTACTCAAAATGAGAACATTCTTCTGATGCTTAGGATAAACCAAAAGTGCCTGCAATGCAACACAATTTATCAAGATGACTAGACAAGTTGAAAGGCTGAATTAGCATCTACAAGATGAGGCTTGTAGAACTGGATGCATCTAACATCTCAATTGAAAGTACATAAATGAGTAAAAAATATAAGATATTTCCTAGAGATTAAACATTGAAATTATTAAATGTAAATGACATGGTGTTGAAGGTTTTGGTTTGATCTACGCTCACTCAAATCATTTGAAGTGAGTAAGAAACTTCAAACACCAAGTTTACTGAAAAGAAAAAGAAGCCATGAAGATATTCATCAGGTAACAAGTGACAGTGCAGAAAACCTATATGAAGGAACCTATATGATCCAACAAAATGCGGAAACAAAAAAAAGATATTAATGAATATGAATTACCACTCACCAGCGGGACCTGATAACCAACAAGCTAATGCCTCCAAGCACTTGTGTTTGACATGTCTAATCAAATAAAGAAGAATAACTAATCATGAACACCCTGAACCTGCAGTAAGACCTAAGCCTATACAAACATCAGGAAATCAATGTCATCAAACATTCTCTGTTTTATGAGATAATTAAATGTCTTTGTACCAAAATTCTAGTCATCAGACTCATCATCACTCGAGATACTATAGTTGTTAATATCTTGCTTACTAAAAAGGAGGACTCTCTTCCAATGGGGAAGAGATGGAGTATCACTAGATAAAGATAATGCTATTGCAGAATAGTAAATCAAACTCAAAATCGAGGGTTCTCCGCTTTGGATAGGAACTTTTCTCACCTACAAGATTCCAATAAATGGCATAATTTTAAGTTAGTGAGAAGCAGGCCAAGTATATCAATTAACAAATACAGATAATAGGAAATCCTGTTGCTGCTAAAACATCATATTGTACTTCTGAGGCTTTTTTTTTTTTTTTTACAATATAAAGTTCATACCCAGTCTTGTTTGCAGGATGAACAACCATAACTAGCAAGGCGATCGGGTAAGATGAACGACACCGGTACCAGAAGATCACGGCTATCACATGCCGATGCATTATGTATGTATGTATACACCTATATATGTTAGATTTATATGAAGACGGCCTGATCAAACAGACAAAAAACTATCCATAAACCCTCCGATCCACTTAAACCACTAAGACTATCTACTATTCTCCACTTACCACGCTCACACACACAAATAAATATATAGCTGAGCCTGCAATCTAAGCATGAGGGGAAGTGGGAAACACAAGAACATACAATCCAAAAGCATGATGATGAATCTGATCAAACATCACCTTCAATATTATCAACAACCAACACAAATTGATGATCGGAACTACAAAAAAAAACAGTTGACATTAATCTGCAAGCAAAATCAGCAGTTAAACGGAATTTAATTTCAATTCACGTCGATGAAACTGATAATTAGACTTCAGAAACAGGCAAACATCAACCACAAAACAATAACAAAGCTAATTTATACAAACGATCGAAATCGCAAAATAAACCGCTACATATTGAACAAATTGAGAGGAATTAGGAAAAAAAAAAGACAAAACGATTAAACCGAGAGAGAGAGAGAGAGAGAGAGAGAGAGAGAAACAGGTGTATAAACAACAGAGAGCGCGAGAGATGGATGATCAATATATGAGCAAAGAGAAATGGGAGATGAAATTAGAAGGGGGAGACGTACCGGAGGAGAGGTTGACGCCGGCGAAGTCAGAAAATGATCGTACGGTAGGATGAAGACGATTGCTTTGTGGAGAGAGAGAGAGAGAGAGATTGGTTAGGCCATAGTTTTATAATGAGGGGATGGAAGTTTATGTTTGCGCCAAACTTTACTTGTATAATTAGGAAACACCTATTTTTACAATTTGGTTAATGTTTGGTCAAATACTCCCCCCGTTCACATAATTACTTCACAGTTACTGTACTCACGTAAACTAAGGAGGAAATATTATATTGAAATATTTTCTGGTTTCACCTCTGCTAAAAGTGATAATGAAAATATATTATTATACTATTAGAATAGTTAAATTAAAAACTTGCATTTCCTCCTTTTTTTTTAACATGAGTGGAGATCAAAAAATTGGGCATAAGAATTAAGGAAAAGTAGGAGAGAGAATTAGTGTAAATAAGGTGTTTGTGAGCATGAAAATAAATAGAAGATAGAATAAGTTAGAGAAATAGTAAGTTGATTGATGGTGTGATTATAAAAGTAAAGTAGCATAGAGAATGAGTGAAGAAAACAATATAAAAACTTTGTTATTTTAGATGGTGTCAACTCAACTCACGTGTAATAGACGAAAAAAGAAATAAGTTTTCGCTCATTTGGTAAGAAGGGAGTATTAATTATAGCGCACACACTTAATGTGAGAGATGGTCAGTAGGGAAATGTTAAACGTGGGAAGAGGCTGGAGGAGAAGGTGAAATCGTGTGTCGACATTGTGGAGTAATGCCGCTTTGACCTGGCGAAGGTGGCGTCAAAATCCCAAGTTGGCAGGAATTTCAATCCCCGGGGTAAAGCTAAAGAAGAAACGTATAACAAATGGGGAGTAGAGAATCCGCTTGTGGATAGTTTACAAGTAATTGTAATAGGGCAATGTTAGGAATATACTTAATCATTTACTCCTTCCGTATATCAAAATGATAGTATCATTTGACTTTTTAAATATTTTAAGATTACATTATAAATTTTGGAATTTCAATGACTTTAAATACTTAATTTTAAAAATGTGACTAACTTTTTAGGACAAGTGAAAAATAACAACAAGACTAATGCTGCCATAACAAAATATTTTGTCCGTTAAATGTTTATCCGACCCAATTTTGAATATGATCTATAGGGGGCCCTATTTTATGAGGGTATCGTCATAGTTATGGTTATTGTTCCGGTTGTCGCCATAGTTATAGTTATGGTTTGGTTCCCCCATGTTATATGTTATATGTTATATATTATATGCTATATGCTGCATGTTGTATGTTTATGACTATGATTCTAGCCAAAATTATGTTTATAGTTATGGCTCTGGTCCTGGTTCTCGCTTATGGTTTGATTCTTGCAGATTGTATATTGTATGTCGGATATTGATTCTCGCATGTCGGATGGTGGTTCCCGCATGTCGGATGTTGGTTGTCGATGATGAATGTCGCATGTCTCACGTTGTATGCTGTTAATGTTATGATTGTTAAATGTCGGATGTCGCATGCCGTATCTTGGTTCTCTCAACCGCATGCTGATGTCTCCGAGAGAGATCCGTGCCTTGTCAAGTTTAAGGACCTTGGCCTTATCCAAACGTAATCTCATGAGAGATTTCCCTCCAATGACGGCGTGACACGTGGCAAGTGAAAATGATAAGGATAATGATTTATTGGCCATATAAATACTCCCTCCATCCATTTTAAAGAGGTATGTTTTTTATAAGTCTCCCTCTCCTCTCTCTCTCAAAAATGTTTACATTATATGTTATATATGAAATGTTATGTTCTAGATTGATGATTCTAACGTCGGAGGATTTTTGAGGGGAAAAGTCCCCTACCCTAACGGTGTTTTATCTTGTAGGTCCCACATTAAATAGGACCTCGAGGAACGTGTTCATCTGGATCGGCCACCATTGCTACCCCGGTCAGTTCCGTGCAACACATTTTTCCGTGTCGCATCAATTGGTTCCGTTGCCTGGACTTGACCTTTTCCGGCGAGTCGTGCCGGATTAGAGGAGCCAAGTGTATCAAGTTAGATTACAGCGGTTGGGGGGTGTCAACGGAGGGGCCGGAGCAGTCGGAGTTCGCCGGATCAGCCGGAGTTGTTGGGAGTCAATACTTTCCGTTTCTCTTTTTAGGCAAGAGTGAGGACAGATCTTGAATCGAAAGAAAAGGGGCAGAGAGGAAGAGGGGTAGTAAAAGCAGATTCAGATAGGAATCCGGAGCTGGTAATTTAGCAGGAAGAGAAAGAAAGAAAAAGAAGAGGAGGAAGGGCAGAGAGGGGAAAACAACTGTCGCCGGAGAAGAAGCTATTCGCCGGAAAATTAAAGAGAAAGTTAGAGAGAGAAAGTGAACAGTGATGAGCAGTGGTCGGAGAGATGTATCGACGGGAGAATAGCCTCCTCCAACGCGTGCCAATTAGCTAGCCACGTTATCCAGCACGTGTCAGCTCGTAGAGACTCGCCGTCGTTATCTCGCCGGTTTGGGAAGGGCATAATCAAGAGAAAATCATAGAAAGAGAAGGGAATATCAAATTGATGCCGCAAAGAAATGTCGCAGATGAGATTGTCGCCGACAGAGATCGAAATCGTCTGAGTAAAATCGGAAATTGAAAGCGGAAATTGCACAATTCAATGTCGCTTGAAGAGAAATTGAAGTACCTTGAGGTCGCCGGTGGAGTAATCGCCGGTTGAAGAAGGCGAATGATAAAATCACCCCAAGTGATGGAGGTCGCCAAGGTTGTTGTCGCCCAGCTTGTTGTCGCCAACTGATGATCTCGCCGTCTGTGGTCGCCGGTGGAGAAGTCGCCGGTAGAGGGTGAGGTCGCCGTGAGTTTTGTACGACATGGGAGGTTGCCGTTTTCTGTTCTGAAAGTGGGAAGGTCGCTGGGAGCAGAGAGCGGTGTGGGTGTTGCAGCTTGGAGGTCGCCGGGATTGGGGAATGGTGTAGGTGTTGCAAGCATCAGAAGCCGCCGGGGGCATGGAAACCGGTCGAGCATCAGTCAGGTCCACCTTTTCTTTTCCTTGTCGCCATTTATAGATAAAATGAGTAGTCAAAATAGAATTGTTATTTTCTTGGTCAAGAGTGTGTATCGCCCCAAGTGATGGAGGTCGCCAAGGTTGTTGTCGCCCAGCTTGTTGTCGCTAACTGAGGATCTCGCCGTCTGTGGTCGCCGGTGGAGAAGTCGCCGGTAGAGGGTGAGGTCGCCGTGAGTTTTGTACGACATGGGAGGTTGCCGTTTTCTGTTCTGAAAGTGGGAAGGTCGCTGGGAGCAGAGAGCGGTATGGGTGTTGCAGCTTGGAGGTCGCCGGGATTGGATAATGGTGTAGGTGTTGCAAGCATCAGAAGCCACCGGGGGCATGGAAACCGGCCGAGCATCAGTCAGGTCCACCTTTTCTTTTCCTTTTCGCCATTTATTGATAAAATGAGTAGTCAAAATAGAATTGTTATTTTCTTGGTCAAGAGTGTGTACAGGAAATGGGTTAAGAAATTCCAGGATGATGCTCAGCCACCAATTTCATTATGGGTTAGCACGTGGATAATTTTTGGGGCATAAGCTTAGTTAACTTGCGAGGTTATATCAAGGGACGGTCGTTAAGAAGTTCGTTAATTCCTTGACGGGTTTCGTCAAAATCACAGCAAATCCCCATCAGGTCGTTTCTTTCCATCTTTGCCATATATAGTAAATAAATGCTTGACATTACATGCTTAGTAAATTAATGACAAGTATATGCAAATGTGCATTTAACAAAGATATGAATATGTGTTTTTAAATACATTTATCATGTTAAGTGGGGGGCTTTAACTTAATATTACTTTAAGCGATATTAAATCTTGTGATCAGTTAATAAGAGTCATTAGGTGGAAAATGTGCCGTGTGATTTGCTCTAGTTATTAGATGGAAAGGAAAGTGAAAGGCGAGGAAAATAGTGTGCAAATGAATACTCCCTCCGTCCCACGTTAGTTGAGACTTCTTTTCCTTTTGGGCCGTCCCACGTTAGTTGAGACTGCCCAAAATGGCAAAGGAATCTTCACTATTTACCCCACTCACTCTCTCTCCTATTTCACTTTTACACTCACAACATTCTCTCTCATAACTATTCCTCCCACTCATTCTCTCTCCTATTTAATTCTTCATACTCACAACATTTTCTTTCACTTTTTCTCTCACTTACTTTTCCTTAATTGGTGTGCCCAAAAAGTTAGTCTCAACTAACGTGGGACGGAGGGAGTATATGATTAGAAATTCTGTTGCGTAGCAAAATTGAATATGCTCTCTATTTACTATGCTCACTTGAAAGAACAGATTGATCGTTATAATAATTCCCTTGGGCGAAAACTGAAAGTATGTTAAAGATGACTCGTATATGAAATTCTAGTAAGATGGTATGGGGCTTTATTTAATTTTGGGAATATGAATTATTAATTTTTTAGTAGAGCTATTTGAATTAGCGACCATCGTTTAGAATGGGGTTGCGAAAATAAATTCTCGTAGAAAGATTTTGGTTAATTGAACCTATGAGTCAAAATGCGGACATGAAAAATATTTAAATGTTACGATTTTTTAGAAATGGATGAAACATAGGTAATGGTGTATGCGTGAAAATGCTAAGTGTCGACGTTTATTAAGAAAGAAAGTAATTGTGATTTTAGTATGAATGAGACAAAATATAACTGGAATATATGGAGTCTATGCTTTGCGAAATTGATTATGTGATATTATGCTACAATATGTTGTTGTTATGACAAGAGGTATGTTTGGCCGCTAGATGTAAGATCAATAACGTATGGCCCATGTGCATGATTCACATAAGGATTTTTAATATGCCCCTCAGAATGTGTAATATGATATGAAACACTTATTGCTATTTTCTAAAGATGAATGTATATGTATTAGTATTACCTTGTGGTAGCATATTTCATGCCAATTTTTAGACAGTAGCCTGACTTGGTTGTTTAATTGTGAAAGTCGTCAAATTAGCAAAATGTGGATCTTGATCGAATTAAATATGAAAGAATTATGACACTAGAAAAATCATATTCTGTGAAGTAAAATATGTGAGTTTTATGCTCAGTGTTTATGTGTAAAGTCATGTCAGAATTATGAAAAGATATGCTATATCGAATGGAAATGAAAGTATCGTGGTATAAGGGTACGTTGACCCGCTACCTATCTGAGATTTCGAAATGGTGAATATTGAAAAATGGCGGTCATGATAACATGCTTGAAATGAATAAACTCAGTAAAATGCGAAAGATATTTGTGGTTCATTATTTCTCTCATTTATATAAAAACTGCGTAATAGTTGCTCGTTATGTCAAATATAAAGGAAGTGTTTACTTGATCTGCAAATGATTACCCCGTGTCTTTTGTAGGTACTCTGTCAAGTATGACAAATTTGGCCAAGTTATTTTGCCGAACGAGAAAGGTCAGATGGGCTCGCATCCCGAACTGCTTGTGTGATAACGAGAAAGGTGATAAAGTGTAGATGGCCGCCAAAGCTTGAAGATGGAGGCGACTGAAGGTTGCCGCTTAGTAAAGATTGAAGTACTAGACCGGGTAGGTCCCGGCAAAACACCGTTTGAAAAGTTTTTGAAAAGTTAAAGTTTGGCGAGATGCCACAATTTGAAAAGTTTTTAAAAAGTTAAAGTTTGGCGAGATGCCACAGTTTGAAAAGTTAAAGTTTGGCGAGATGCCACAGTTTGAAAAGTTTCCGAAAAGTTTTGAAAAAAGAAAGGAGGGCTTACATCCCGAACTGTCACATGGGCTTAAATCCCAAACTATCATATGGGCTTACATCCCGAACTGGCAGATGGGCTTACATCCCGAACTGTCAGGAGGGCTTACATCCCGAACTATCTACGAAAGGAAGGCTCGCATCCCGAACTGCTTGTGCGACAAAGTTGATGAAGTTGATAAAGCTGCACCAAAGTTGATAAAGTGAAGGTTGACGCCAGGAAAGTTACCAGAAAAGTCCTGGCAAAAGGCCAGGCACAATGGGATCTGCGCTCGCAGACTCGGGAGTCTTGGAAGGCTCAGAAAGTCCTGGCAGAGGCCAGGCACAGAAAGTCCATATTTGATTAGCGCGCTGGTGATTGTCGTGTTATAGTTAGCGCGCTTGTGATTGTCGCGTTTGGTTGTGATTGGCGCGTTTTTAGCGCGGTTTTGGTTGGCGCGTTTGAGCCCTCCTGACTTTATCAACTTTAGTTAGCGCCGTTTTGGTTGGCGCGTTTTAGTTAGCGCGCTTGTGATTGTCGCGTTATAGTTAGCGCGCTTGTGATTGTCGCGTTATAGTTAGCGCGCTTGTGATTGTCGCGTTTGGTTGTGATTGGCGCGTTTTTAGCGCGGTTTTGGTTGGCGCGTTTGAGCCCTCCTGACTTTATCAATTTTAGTTAGCGCGGTTTTGATTGGCGCGTTTTTAGTTAGCGCAGTTTTGATTGGCGCGTTTTTAGTTAGCGCTGTTTTGATGGGCGCGTTTTTAGTTAGCACAGTTTTGATTGGTTTTGATTGATTTTGATTAGCAGGTTTCTTAGTTAGCCAGATTGGATCAGTGCGTTTTTGGCCAAGTGAGGATTGGTCGCGGGTTTCGGCCAAGTGAGTTTTGGTCGCGAGGTTTGGGCCAAGTGAGGTTTGGCCGCGAGGTTTAGGCCAAGTAAGGCTGTGGCCTAGATGTATTTGGGTTTTAGAATTGGGCACAGAGAGATCTGGCTTAAAGGTGCTAGGCACAGATGGACAAGGAATAGTAAGTCGCCACGAAGCTAAGTACAGCTGAAGGGCGAGAAGTATAGCTAAGGAGTAAGGCTGCCTAAAGACAAGCCTCACTCTTTTGAAGGGAGTAGTGTGTATATAGATAAGTTATGTAAAAGGAGTCTTCGATAAACTATCGAAGCAAAAATGGCGACATGTTAAAGGTAGAATTTAAAGCAAATTACAGTAAGTATAGTAATGATATTCGAACAAAGATAAAGTATAGAGATGAAGTCGCACCGCTGTAAGTGCTCCAATTTGAGTTGTTAGAATTTTCGTTAGAAAATTAACGAAAGTTTTAACATTTCTAACATTTCTAACAATTCCTAAAATTCCTAACAAAGTGAGGGTAGATTAGGGATTGCTATTTAAAGATAAACCATGGAAAGGAATCAAAAAAGCAAAAGAAATTGGAAAAATCCGAATTAGGCAAGTTGAAAAACAAAAACTGCTGAAATTTTGAATAATATTCTTCCTGTTCAAAGCCTGGAGCAGCATTTAATGCACCAGGCGCACGTTTACGGAACCCTCCGCGCGGATATGATTGCATCTCACAGGGGCCTATAAATTGAACCCTCCTCTCTCAGTTTACACAACACATTTTGCACACAGAAGCTGTATTTTGGCGAAAAATTGAGAGAAAACAGTGGGAATCCTTAGATTGCCACCATTTTCTCTTGAACCTTTCCCAATTTCACTTCAACCATTCTCAAATCATTCTTAAACACACCAAGCTCAAGCTTAAAACACTACTCAAGAGGAAGATTAGGGAGAAAACATAGAGGACTTAAGTGTTATCTACTTGTTTTCTCTTTAATCAACTCTATCATCAAACCCTAAACACATTCAAGCCTTGAATCCACCCAAACACAAATACAAAACACCAAATCTTGATACTCCTCAAGTCAAATTCCAAGCCTAGGAAGATAGGGTGTCACCATTGGTAAAGCCCTCCTTCTCAAAACCCTAAAATTCTCTTTTAACTTCTTGTTCATCTTGTTCTTCTTACTTGGATCTACTTGATGTCTAGTTTAACTTAAGTTTTGACCCAAGATGGTCATATTGAAGTTCATCTTCATGAATGACCATCTCAAATGGTCTACATTTTAAATCTCTAAATTGATTTTTCTCTTTAAATTCATCTTTACAAAATTCCCCTCCCCAAGCAAATGAAGTGCTTAGTCCTAATGTACCCCAAGGATGGTTTGGTATAGTTGATTCACCACTAAAATTTCAAGTGATCACTAATCAAAACCTAGGGAAATGGGGACAAGCATGGATGCAAAACCCCCTTTAAAATCATATTTTCTTTCTTGAGAAGTTGCTGTCCAGTAGCAATTTTCTCAGACCTCAGTCCATGGTCTAATTTTTTGGACATTGATAAACTTGGAATTTGGTGTTGACTACAAAATACTTTTTGTAGCCAACATACAGATATTTCCATAAATATTTTTACTTTATTTTTTGCGTGAGTAAAACTCCCTTTTTCAAATTTTCTTTTAGAGGCTAGTTCATCAGTTTCTGGAAATCCAGATTTCATATCTGAGATTTACAGAAGGATTTGACCCCTCAAATCTTATCCAAAATGGAAAATTCTTTCGTAGAAACCCTATTTAAGGTGTTTTAAGCAACTTTCATTCCCTGACTTTTCCCAGATTCTGGAGCTTTCAAGCCCTAAAGTCCATTTCAAAGTCAAGGGTCAACTGCCTTTTTCATTCTGGCAGAAATGGTTTTCAACTTCCAAAAATCTTTTGAGTTCCAAATCTCAACCCAAAAATCACACCAAAAATCATGGGATCAGTTTAAAGCCTTAAAAAGAGTTCCTAATTTTTACTTTCCTCAGTTTCAACTTATTTTGGCCAAAACACACACACACACACATACACACACACAACAAAGGATTTTGAATGTTTGGAAGACTCGTTTTACGAGGCGTTCCGGGTGCACACTAACGTCCTTCCCGGCGCGTAACGTGACCTCCGAACTCGAATCTCTTGATTCCGGGCATTTTTCAAAGTTTTGGCCCTTAAAACAAAAATAGCGTGGCGACTCCGTTTGATTTAAAAAAAATCGGGTACATCACAGTGGCGACTCCGCTGGGGACAAATAAGCTTTTTCTAAAAAAAATGATATTTAGTATATTGGTGGAAACCATTAAACTTCCCGTTATCGCCTCCTAACACGAGTCGGGGATAAATTGTGGTTTAACAATCCCACGTACCAGTATCATTGTTTTCAAAAAAAAAAGCTTTTGAGGGTCAAGCTTCCGTCCCGGCTTTAAAAATTATTTGTTTTGTGTGTTGATTTTTGCACATTTTCGTGTTGTTTCGGCCGCCTCGGAAAAAGTCAAAATTTTGACTGTCGGAATCATGTCCCTAACTGTCGAAATTTTTGTGCTTATGTGCTCCTTTCAAAAAAAAAATTTCAAAAAAAAAATTCAAAAAAAAAAAAATTCAAAAAAAAAAAGAAGAAAATTTTCAAAAAAAAAATCATGCATCATATTTTTAAGACACATGAAAAATTTCTATTTTACTCAGAAAAAGAAGATAGACTGCTTGCACACTACGCGCACGTGACCGTACACTGCACACTACGTCCCTAACAGGGAAATTCTTGTCGCGGCCCGTTTGGTCTTATTACGCCTCTCGGTGCAAGCACGGGACTACCCAAACATCCCGTGGAGCCTCGTGTCGACCATGCACTTGTCCAGTGACACACTTTGTCAGAGACCCGGTTGGTTTTTAGTCCGGTGCGTGTCATGCCACTGTACGTGTATAGACCTTTCCTTTCAAGCCTTTGTCGGCATACCGACCCAATATCTTTCGGGGACCCTAATCGGTCGAAGTTGCCGGTTTTCGCCGCGGACTTTGACCAAGATATTGGTCGGCGCCTTGACTTCGGCTCGACTAGCACAAATTATACATCGACTCCCGGCATTGACACGAGTCATCAAGGATTAATGATTATTCCATGCCTAATTACGGCCTAACCGACGACAAGTCAAGATCAATTGCGGACGTTCATCGGTCAAATCATGCCGACTTTTTGTCGAGCTCTCGGACATGATCTTGACTTTGACGTCGGCTTTGTCCGTAATTTACATCGAATGCTCGTTAAGACTCGATTACCCGCCGTACTTTTAGGATCGTTTTCTTTCGGTTGGTGGGACCCGCTTGCCACTATGGGACCCTCGCCGGGCTGTCCACCCTGGGAGGTCGAAATACGGGTGGAATACGAGGGGCTTATAGACGTAGTGACGGGGCCCACCGATCCAGAATCGAGTAGTTTGCGAAAAAGAAGAGCAATCTTTTCCAACCGATTAGGTTAATAAAACATGTTTTAAGTAAACAAGAACAAATAAGCTGCATGTTGCACGAGCCCAAGCCCAAACACCTACCCTCCTTCAAATCCCACCATCGAACCCTCGTGTCTTTCCCCCATGACTCCGCACAAAGCTTGGTTTCGGGCACCGGGTCACCGTTTGATCGGTTGGGAAGAATCAAGCGCATCGTCGGCTTCACCGCCTTTTCCGACTCAGGGTTTCGGAATGTCTGCATCATTGGTAACGATGGGGACAACGTCACTCCGCCTCCTGGGACTCCTCAAAGCAGAACCGCAATGGAATCGGTTAGGCGAACGAGATGAGAGTGCGACAGGAAGCTACGGTGAACGGCCTTATGGAGGCTATCAAAAGCCATGGATTGGCCGCCGATCTCAACCCGAGATGGCACCTTCACTGTGGAAGAAGAGGAAGACCTCAATCCCGCTCTTGGTCAACCCGACTACTCCGGGATGCCACCACCGGCCTCCCACGGTACTACCACTGAGCCCATGCTCCTCGATCTCTGGTCGGCCGGCTCCCAGCTGCAGACCACCGGATCCATGCGGCTGACGGGACGCGCCGGTTCGCAATGCCTCGGTGGGGACAAAGTCGATGCGAAATGCCTTCCCATAGTTGGGGATACCCCGGAATGCCACGACAAATTGGGATCCCGCCTCGATTTGGGACCAATCAATCCGGACTTTCGCGGCAACGGTTTGGAATGCCACCACGGTTTGGTTCGGGGCAACGGTCGGGAGCCTCACCGAGAATGATGCTAGCTCATTTGCTCCTCACACGGCTTCCGCAAACCCATTTCTCACTCGGGGTTCAATGGGTTGCAAGCCCCCATCCCAGTTTCATCGAGAATCACCGGGATCACAGTATCCTCTCGGTTATGCATTCTCGCCACAACCGGCCATGCAATTCAACAACCGGGGACGGCGGCCCGCACTTAAGCCTACTTATGGGCCTCGCTCCGGAAATCCAAGCCATCTAGCTACCTCGGATCTGCCTCCATCTTCTCTGCCGATTGGAAGCCAACAAAGCAAGTCATTTGGGCTCTATCCCTTTGCCCAAGCTCCTACCTACACTCCCCGGGGTAATTTGGGCCGGGACGGAGTTTTCACCTATGCTCAGGGATATGGTATTCCTTCCACCAATGCACCACCAGCAGCCTAGTCCTCTTCCTGGCTCAAATATCGGCTCGGGCATTCTCATTCCACCTTTGGATCCCCAATTGGCTTGGTTTATGGAGCAACACAAGGAAATGAAAGCGCGGATCGCCGAATTGACCGTCAAAAGAACACTTGCTCTTCGGCTACGAGATCCAGACTCAATTGTACCCTCGCCTCACAAGTTCGTGATGCCCAATCTCGAAGCTGTTTGATGGAAGTGCGTGCCCTAAAACTCACTTGGACACCTACACTTTGGCAATGAAAGCTAAGGGATGCACAAACCGGCGGTTGGTTGACTACTTGATCTCTCTTTGAAGTCGGGGGCTTTGAAATGGTTTTTCCGATTGCGGCTGAAGCTAGGGCTACTTGGGAGCAGATTACCGGTACTTTCACGGATAAGTATAAAGCCAACTTGGAATGGGAAACAAACAGAGTTGACACAGACAACGGTGCGGCGCCACTGATGAGAATATTGGGGATTTCTATAAAAGGTGGAACTGAAGCTTAGTGAAATGGCCATTCCTCCCTCGACGAGGAGCGATTAGACATCTTTCGGTCATGCTTGAAGCCGCATTTGAGAGCTTCCCTCGGTCACTTCCCCTACGGCCGACTTGCTTGCAATGGTTAATTCGGGGCTAAGTTCGAAAAGGCTTACAATCGGCGGCCAGGCTGCACACCTTCTACGAATCTAGGGTTTCTTCCACCTCCAACACGGCTCTGTCCAACCAAAAGGTAAAGAAGTGATTAGCTATGCGGGACGGGGCGTAACAATGCCACTTCCTTTGTTCCCAAGAAACCCGATGCATCCGGATCTCGGCTCCAAGACTTGAGAAACTTTGGGATGCCTTTGAGTGATATCTTCGAGAGGTTTGGTGAGAGAAGGTTTGCTCAGGCCTTTGGAAAATTATCGGCCTAGAAACCCCAATGCTCCTTTGGATACCTCCAAGTATTGTGCCTTTCATCGGTACCATGGGCACACGACGGATGATTGTGTCCCCACGAAAAGGCAATCCAAAGTTTGATTGAACAAGGGAGGTTAGAGGTGCACGAAGGGCCCAATACTATCAGTAACCCATTCCCTAGAAACAACAACCCGAATGTCAACATGGTCGAGTTTGGTGATTCAAGACTTGTGGGCATAATGGAATTTGACTCACCCCTTTGTGAGGTCGGTGGACCGACCATCACAGATGATGAAAATGGTTGGGTTAAGCAAGAGATTGCCAAAGAAATCCTGATGGAAAGATCTGCAATAGCCCCCATCTCCAGCGTCGAAGAGTAGATGCATGGTCCAACAACAAAGAGCGGCTAGACTAGGGGCTACCTATCTTTAAAATAGTCTTTTAGTCAACCTTCGTAGGTTTTAGTATTTTTCTTTCACCTAAGTCCATCTTGGACACTTGTCGGTTTTGTCCACCTCGAATGTTGTGGAAAGATAGCTTAACTATCATTTAAAATTTATATATATATATATATATATAAGTCTTTCTTCTTTTCTTGCTAGACTCGAGACATCACTTGCACACTCACGTTACACTTAATTGAAATGGTTTTATCCTAGATGATCACTTGTGCTGCTCAACCACTAATTCTTTGAAATGATTAATATTTAAATTAATCAGAGTGAGAAAATCAATTGATATCCTTTCCAAATTGGGGCTTACCAACTCCCCATCTTGCATCTCATATGCTCACATCCCTTTCATCATCATCCTCTCGTTGCTCGATGAATTTGCATGGATCTTTTCTCATTTAAAGCTTAAGCAAGCAATGAAGACTTAATTTCGTTTAGGTCATCCGGTAAGGATTGCAGTCGAAGCCTTTCACCCATAGGAATGCCATTACCTTACCCTCACCAAACAATATCCTTTCATTTCAAGATCGGCAGGTTTTGAAACCCTGTTTATACCATCACCTTTGCTCCTTACTGAGAAAAGTCCAAGCAAGCCCAAGAAGTTAACTTCGAGAGTCGGCGATGCGTAAAATATCTCAAGCCATGAAGGAAGGACAAATATAATCCTCAACTCCTCAGGAAGCTTTCCAAGTCAAAAAAAAAAAGAGCTCAAGCAAAAGAAGCTTCAAAAAAAAAAAAAAAAAAAAAGAAGGACTGTCGATCCCCACAATTCAGTAAAAGTCCCCGACTCCTCAAGAAGCTCTCCAATGATAAAAAAAAAAGAACCTGAATTCTCGAAGATTCGTAAAAGTTCTCGATAGCTTGGACTCCCTCTCACCATTTCCTTAACCAATCCCAAGCCATCCTCTCGCTTTTAGAGGATATCCCCGTTACCATTATCCTCGCCTTTGGCCAAAATCAAAATTTGACCTCTCATTCTTAGAGGCAATCAATCTTCCCCGCCATAAATTTCCCAAACACATCCCTACAAGCCAACCTCTCATTTTTAGAGGTTCAGTCAGCAAAAGGCCCAACCGACCTCTCACTTTAAGAGGTCATAACTTCCAAAATTACCCGATGGCCGATCGAAGCCCGGAAACCCAACTGCAATTCCTATCGGATAGCAATTTCATCATAATATCTTTAAGATCTAAATCAAATTAACGTTTCATTGCTTGCTTAAATTGGAATCTAATCCATCTTGGTTCAAAATCATCAATCAAAGATTGTGCAAATTCAAATCTGATGCGAGCATAATTCATTTCTACTCCACAAACACTTGCCGTGGATGTCCCACTGGGGCTTCGCATCCGTGTCTTTCATGGACACTCTAAGGGGATATGTTATTCAATCCTCCAAATCCTCAAAATTCCCAAAGGTCCTCAGATCCTCGAATTTCAACATTCGTTCTCTTTTCATTCGGGATAGGCCCGAACTACGGCGACCTGAGCTCTTCATAATGGAGGGAACGTAGGCAACCAGAAATGGTCCGGTCGAAATCACAAACAAATCTCAAAAAAAAATCCGGTCTCATCAAGGATCGTCCCTATACACTTTCCGCCCTTCCGAGCTCGATTCTCGATATCAGTTGGTTTTCTCCTTGTGATTAATCAAAATATTTGTTCATATCAGATTTAAGGATTGAATAACCCGAACACTAACAAAGGGTTTTAAGCAGCTTTGTGATCATCATGAATAAGACAAGTTTTCAAGTGTCTCGACAAGTCTTCTCTCTCTCCATCATAGGGAAATAGAGCCAAACACTGTCTTTCTGTCAGCAGGGGCTTCCATACACTTTTCCACACCTTGTGATGCTTATACTCTCTCAAAAGAGTCAAACCTAAAGCGAGTGTGTATACACAAAATTGGGATTCATTCCCACTTTTCGAAAGATGTGCCCCTGCACATAAACGTTTCTGAGTCTTGTCCAGTGACTGGTTGACTAAGATTTGAAAAGATGGGTGCCTCCTCGGCCACATGATGACTCTGTCTGCAATGGGACTGCTCTGAATTTCTTCACACTGGGCTTGCTAAGCGGTTCTCCCAGGTTCTCCTGTACGCCTCTTCTGCCGGGAACTTCTATAGTCATCTTTGGGGTCCACATTGGGTTCTTCACTACGAGATAGATTCGCCAAGTCACTTCTTCGAAATCTGGACTTTGCCTACTCAGGATCCGGGGACTTTGTCAAGCTGGTCTTTTGGACCCGAATTTTATCAAGTCGCAAGAAAGAATTTCAACTTCAGAACTTGGTACATAGCAGCTTCCCGTAGTATCGGAATTTGAGATCCGGGTTTCTCCACGCCTTAGCAATTTCATCAAATCATTCCCCGAACAAGGTTTCGGCCAAAGTCACAGCTCACCCAAATGAAAGAAGCTTCACTCATATCGACGTGCCCTAGGGCCTGTCAGCATCAGCTCCAAATGACCAAGAATGAGAGGGAAAATTTCAACCAAGACCCGGGATCCGAATCCATTCTCATCAAAATTGAGGTCCATGTGATATTGTTAACAAAACCTCATCAACAACCGCCCCATTTAAACCACGATCGAGGGCTTTCACCCCCCACTTGCTCAAAATCTGTTCCAAACAGTCTCCAGACACATACATCCCCTCTCATCACCATGCATCCCCACAAAAATCTCCCCAGGGCTCATGTAGCATGCACAAAACTTGAATCAATAGGAACAATCCTAAGTGATTGAAGATCATAAATTCCCTGCCAAAAGCTTAGGCTAAGTGCATCTTCGAAAGCAAGTAAATGCATCATCTCGCAAACATATGCAATGATACTCTCACAATCATTTTTGGCTCTATGCATGCATCTGTCATCATGAATGTCATATATGCATCTTCCTCTTCACTAACGAATGCAGGAATTCAAACGTGAAATCAAATCCCCCTTTTCGGCAAGGATGATCTTCACCAAAAACGATCTCCAATGTCCACAAATGGATGAAGACAAATTTCTCCAAAGATCTACAGTTTGGCAAAGACAAGCTCCGGCGTCTACAACTTGCTAAAGACGACCTCCAATGTCCATAAATGGATGAAAACAGCCCCCAATGAAGACCACCTCTAGTGTCTACCGTTCGGTCAGAGACACCAAGTTCTCAAATACAATTCGGTCAGAGACGCCAAGTTCTCAAATACAATTCGGTCAGGGACGCCAAGTTCTCGAACACAAATCGATCAGGGACGCCAAGTTCTCAAATACAGTACGGTCAGGGACGCCAAGTTCTCAAATACAGTATGGTCAGGGACGCCAAGTTCTCAAATACAAATCGGTCAGGGATGCCAAGGTCTCAAAATGCCAATCGGTCAGGGACGCCAAGTTCTCGAATACAAATTGGTCAGGGGCACCAAGTTCTCAAATACAATTCGGTCAGGGATGCCAAGGTCTCAAAATGCAAATCGGTCAGGGACGCCAAGTTCTCGAATACAAATTGGTCAGGGGCACCAAGTTCTCAAATACAAATCGGTCAGGGATGCCAAGGTCTCAAAATGCAAGTCGGTCAGGGACGCTAAGTTCTCAAATACAGTTCGGTCAGAGACGCCAAGTTCTCAAATACAGTTCGGTCAGAGACGCCAAGTTTTCAAATACAAATCGGTCAGAGACGCCAAGTTCTCAAATACAGTTCGATCAGAGACGCCAAGTTCTCAAATACAGTACGGTCAGGGACGCTAAGTCCTCAAATGAAAATCGGTCAGAGACACCAAGTTCTCAAAAGCAAGAAGTCCCAATGTGAAGACAAGCTCAACAACTTCTACAAGGTTGACGATCACCAAGAAGATGCGGGCTCAACCAAACTCCCCCTTCGGTCAAAATGCCTCCAAAGACAGCAAATCGTCGCGAAACCGCAACCCAACAACTCTTCATCAACATCACCAAGCCTCGGTCCTTCCGACAGCTACAGTAAGCACGGACAGTATGAAAGCATATCTTAGTCAACTACTTTTCTAAAAGAACATTATCATCAAATCTTAGGGTGACTTCCCAAAAATAGTCAAGTCTTAGGGCGACTTCCCAAAAATAGTCAAGTCTTAGGGCGACTTCCCAAAAATAGTCAAATCTTAGGGCGACTTCCCAAAAAACAGTCAAACCTCGGGTGACTCCCAAATACCGTCAAACCATCCCCAGCAGTTTTCGAACTACGTCCAGGCTTGATTCCCACTCGGGATACGTAGGTGTAAGTGCTCCAATTTGAGCTTGTTAGAATTTTTGTTAGAAAATTAACGAAAGTTATAACATTCCTAACAATCCTAACTTTTCTAACAAAGTGAGGGTAAAATGGGCATTATTATTTAAGGTTAAACCTTAAAAAGAATCTTAAAAAGAAAAACAAAAGAAGAAAACCAAAAATGGCAATGGCTGGAGACACAAAAACTGGCTGTTAATTTGAAATTTCAAAAAGATTATTCCTCTTGTCCAAAGCTGAAGCTGCATTTAATGAACAGTGCACGCTGACTGGACCTGTCCGCGCGGATAAGTATGTAAAATTCAGAGGGCTATAAATTGAGCCCTCCAGTCACAAAAATAAGGAAGGAAGAACACATTTTGCACCGAACCTCACTACTAGAAAAACAAAAATTAGAGACGATGGATTTGGTTTCTAAATGACAAAAATCGTCTCCAATTTACAATTTGGAGACCATTATGGTGGTTGCGAATATCTGGTCACTAAAGGCGACCACTTAGAGTGGTCTCCAATTTGCTACCATTCAGTCGTCTCCAAACAAAAAATGTGGTCTCCAAAATTTGTGGTCTCCACGTAACTACGTGGTCGCGAATTTGAATAGAGACCAACGCTGACGTGGTCTCAAATAATAGAGACCAAGGACATGGTCGCCAAGTATGAAAGTTAGCAACCACATAGTAGTCTCCAAATTTCTGTTTTTTTTTAAAAAAAATATTCAAAATAAATTAAAATATATTATTTTAAAACATTTTCAAATCATTCCTTGATAATTCAAAAATATTTTAATAATTAATTATATAAATATAATGAAATTAAATTAAAAATAATTTTAAATTGAAAAATGACAAAATACATCAATTAAAAATAACAAAATACATCAATTCCTAATGAATCTCAAAAATACAGCCAAAAAATGTACTTACATTTCATTTTTCATATTTATTACACATTAAAAAAAATAAAACCCAAAAATTTACATTTCAAATCTATGTAGAACAAGATCAATACTCCCTCCCCACTTCATCGGGCTATCTATACCGAGTGCTCTGCTTTCAGCAATGACCATTTTACTTGTTCATCTGTCAAAGTTCACCTTTGAAAAGCTTCTCCAGCCTAAACAACCTTTTGAGAAATGCCATGAAATTGTGCTCACCAAGGTACATGTCTAAAATAAAGATCAATGTTTTCCTTCCTCACACCCCATCCCCCTCCCCCCTAACTAAAATAGCAATCCAACCCAACACCAGTATATGCAAAGATTCTAACCAGAACAATGACAGTTTCACAACATTTTTGCTTAATCAATAGATGCTTGATTTATGAATTTGGGTACGTTTGTATTCAATCACAGCAGGTCTTTGTTAATTAAGGCGACATTTGACAGAAGCGAGACCAGTGGAATGAGTGAAGGGGATATGCAAGGACTGGAAGAGAATGAAGTAAGGAAAGATGAAATTAATCACAGTCAGTTAACGATCCAGGCCATCCGCCGCCACCATACGCCTCCACCAGCCGCCGCCACCACCGTCAACTTCAAACCTGTAAAAAAACATACCCAAATACACAGATCTGGGCACATATAACAACAATCAAAATCATGAACACAATCTAGCACAAAAACAAAAACGAATTTATAAAATAAAAAACGGATCGGATAAAATAGACAAGATCTGTGTAGATCTTACAAATTCAGATCTACAACATACGAAAAATAATGGATCAACACAAACATACGAAAAATGGATCTACACAAACATACAAAAAAAATCCAGATCTAAATAGAGGAAAATCAAGAGAGAGGAGAAATTACCTAAACTTGAAGGCAGCTTAGCGAGGTCGGCGACAATGGTGGCCGTTGAGGTGAAAGAAACGGAAAAGAAGAAGTTGGAAGGGGCGTTGGGAGCGAAGGACGACGGAGATAAGGTGGGGGGTGGCGGCTGGAAGGGTGGAGGCGGGGAGGTTTTTTGGGTGAGAGAAATGGAGGAGAGAGAGAGAGAGTGTGGATGAAATGAATGGGGAGGGGAGAGAGAGAGATATGTTTATACCTAAACATATACACCCTCCGTCCGTTTAAAGCTTCAAAAAATGTAAAAAAAAACAGTTTTTAAAAGAACAGGGACCACATAGTGGTCTCCAAAATAGACATAAATGTCTCCAATTATTCGCAACCATTGTTAAATGCACTCACATAGTGATCTCCAAATAGGGACCACATAGTGGTCTTCAATTATTTGCAACCATTAAAGAACAAGACCACACATAGTGGTCTCCAAAATGTGACCACACAAATGTCTCCAAAATAGACCATACAGCCGTGTCTCCAATTAAATGAGTGGTCGCCATATCAAAATAGGGACCACACAGTGGTCTCCAATTATTTGAAACCATTTGTTGGTCGCAACATTTAAAATATTTGGTCTCTACTTTGCGTCCATCCTTTTGGTCTCCAAATTTAGTCTCCAAATTTGTTTATTCTAGTAGTGCCTCTGGCGAAATATAGAGAGAAAACAGTGAGAATTCACTTGAATTGTCACCATTTTCTCTCCAATCTTTCCCAACTCATACTCATCCACTCACTCTCATATTAAAGCCCTAAACACTCATACACTCAAGCCAAACACTCAAGAACACAAGGAAGATTGGTAAACCCTCCTCTTCCTAACCCTAAATCTCATCCATGCATGCATCTTCAAACTACAAAATGTAGTTCTTTCATCTTCTTGCTCTAGATCTAAGAAGATCACCATGGAAGACCATCTCCATGGATGATCTTCTACAAAGATCAACATTATTTTTAAGCTTTTTTACTTTCTTGCAAAGAAAACTCATTTTCAAAACCCTAAAAACCATTTTCAAGCATAAAATCTTGATTTCAAAGGATAAAATTCCCCTTCCCAAGCAAATGAAATGCTTAGTCCTAATGTACCCCAAGGATGGTTTGGTATAGTTGATTCACCACTAAAATGTCTAGTGATCACTAACCAAAACCTAGGGAAATGGGGACAAGCATGGATGCAAAACCCCCTTTAAAATCATATTTTCTTTCTTGAGAAGTTGCTGTCCAGTAGCAATTTTCTCAGACCTCAGTCCATGGTCTTAAATTTTGGACACAGATGAACTTGGAATTTGGTGTTGACTACAAAACACTTTTTGTAGCCAACATCCAGAGATTTCCATACATATTTTTACTTTATTTTTTGGGTGAGTAAAACTCCTATTTTCAATTTTTCTTTCAGAGGCTAGTTCATCAGCTTCTGGGAATCCAGATCTCATATCTGAGGTTTCCAGAAGGCTTTGACCCCTCAAATCTTCTCCAAAATGGAAAATTCCTTCGCACAAACTTTATTTAAGGTGTCTAGAACAACTTTCATTCTCTGAGTTTATCCAGATTATGAAGTTTTAAGACCCTTGAATCCATTTCAAAATCAAAGGTCCACTGCCTTTTTCATTCTGGCAGAAGTGGCTCTCAACTTCAAAAGGTCTTTTGAGTACCAAATCTCAATCCAAAAATCTTCCAAAAAATCATGGGATCAGTTTAAAGTCTTAAAAAGATATCCCAATTTTTACTTTTCTGAGTTTCAACTTATTTTGGCCAAAACACACACACACACACACACACAAATGATTTTCAGCTTGGAAGACTCGTTTTACGAGGCGCGTCGGGTGCACACTAACGTCCTTCCCGACGCGTAACTTGACCTCCGAACCTAAATCTCTGATTTCGGGCTTTTTTCAAAGTTTTGGCCCTCAAAATTAAAATGGCGTGGCGACTCCGTTTTCGTTGATTTTCTTTTAAACAAAAAATGGGAAAATTTTCGGATACACATCATCACAGTGGCGACTCATTGGGATTAAGCTTTTTTTAAAAAAAAAATGGTATTTGGTATATTGGTGGAAACCACTAAATTTCCCGTTATCGCCTCCTAACACGAGTCGGGGATAAATTGTGGTCTAACAATCCCACGTACCGGTATCACCGTTTTCAAAAAAAAAGCTTTTGAGGGTCAAGCTTCCGTCCCGGCTTTGAAAATCATTTTTGTGTGTGTGTTGATTTTTGCACAGTTTTCATGTTGTTTTGGCCGCCTCGGAGAAAGTCAAAATTTTGACTGTCGGAATAATGTCCCTAACTGTCGGAATTTTCGTGCTTACGTGCTTATGTGCTCATAAAAAAAAAAATAAAAAAAAAAGGGATTTTCAAAAAAAGAAAATTTCCAAAAAAAAATCATGCATCATATTTTTAAGACACATAAAAAAAATCTCTATTTTACTCAGAAAAAGAATATAGACTGCTTGCACACTACGCGCATGTGACCGTACACGCACACTCACGTCCTTAACCCGAAATCCTTGTCGCGGTCCGTTTGGTCTTATTACGCCTCTCGGATGAGCACAGACTACCCAAACATCCCATGGAGCCTCGTGTCGACCATGCACTTGTCCGTGACACACTTTGTCCTAGACCCGGTTGGTTTTTAGTCCTGGTCCGTGTCATGCCCCCGTCCGTGCATAGACCTTTCCTTTCAAGCCTTTGTCGGCATACCGACTCAATATCTTTCGGGGTCCCTAATCGGTCGAAGTTACGCCGGTTTTCCGCCGCGTACTTTGACCAAGATATCGACCTGGCGCCTTGACTTCGGCCTGGTGGCACAAATTATACACCGACTCCCGGCATTGACACCGAGTCATCAAGGATTAATGACTATTCCATGCCTAATTACGGCTTAGCGACGACAAGTCAAGATCAATCGTGGACGCTATCGCCCCAATCATGCCGACTTTTCGTCGAGCCCTCGGACATGATCTTGACTTTCGACGTCGCCTTTGTCCGTAATTTACATCGAATGCTCGTTAAGACTCGATTACCCGCCGACTTTTAGGATCGTTTTCTTTCGGTCGGTGGGACCCGCTTGCCCTATAGGACCCTCGCCGGGCCGTCCACCCCGGGAGGTCGAAATACGGGTGGAATACGAGGGGCTTATGCACGTAGTGACGGGGCCCACCGATCCAGAATCGTAGTAGTTTGCGAAAAAGAAGAGCAATCTTTTCCAACCGATTAGGTTAATAAAACATGTTTTAAGTAAACGTGAACAAATAACCGCATGTTGCATGAGCCAAAAAGCCCAAACACCTACCCCCTTCCATTCCTGCACATCTCGAACCTCGTGTCCTTTCCCCATGACTCCGCACAAAGCTTGGTTTCTGCACCGGTCACCGTTTGATCGGTTAGGGAAGAGTCAAGCGTCGTCGCCTTCGCCATTTGTTCCGACTCCGGGTTTCGTAATGTCCGCACGGCCGGTAATGATGGGGATAACGTCACTCCGCCTCCGGGACCCTCGCAGACAGCAACAGCTGAATCGGTTAGCGAGTAACGTATGAGGTTACGACAGAAGCACGGCTAAACGGCCTTATGGAGGCTATTAAGAGTCACGGTCGGCCGCCGGCCTCAATCCGGATGGCACCTTCACCGTGAAAGAAGACGAGGATGCCAACCCCACTCTCGGCCGCCCGATTACACCAGATGCCGCCACCCACCTCCTACGGTGCCATTACGAGAACCCATGCTCCTCGATTTTCGGGTCGGCCCGGCTCCCAACCACGCACCACCGGATCCATGCAGCAGACGGCACAAATCGGTGGGGCAAAATCAAGACGGAATGTCTTCTCATGGTTGGGGCTATCTCTAATGCCACAGGCTAATCGGGATCCCGCCTCGGTTCGGAACAGATCAATCCTGACCTTCACAAGAATGCGGCCGCGGTTCGAATGCCGCCACAACTTGGTTACGGACCACAGTCGAGCCCCTCACCGAGCGGCACTAGTTCAATGCTCCTCACACAAATCCATTCCTCACTCGGACTTCTACGGGTTACCAAGCCTCCATCCCTGTCATCGAATCACCAGACCGCAGCACTCCGGGTTACACACCTTCACCACAAGCAGCCATGCAATTCAACAATCCGGGACAGCAGCCCGCACTCAAGCCTACTTACGGGCCCCACTGAAATCCAAGTTACCGGCTACATCGGGGCTGCCCCCACCTACTTTGCCGCTTGAAAATCAACAGAAGCCGCAAGGTTCTACCCTTTTGCTCGTGCTCCTACTCATGCTCCCAGTAACTCGGCCCGGGACGGGTTTTCACCTACGTCCCGGATCGGCCGTTCCCTCCACCCGCCCGCCTCCAGCCGGTAGCTCCTCTCTCTAGCTCAACCACTAGCTTGAATGCCATGGTTCCGCCACAAGACCCTCATCCGGCCCTGGTTCATGGAACAACACAAGGAAATGAAAGCGCAGATCGTCGAACCGACCGCCAAGAAGTCCGCCTTCCGGCCTACGGGACCCGACTCCATTGTTCCTCTGCCCCACAAATTCGTGATGCCAAATCTGGATCTCTTTGATGGGACCGCATGTCCGAAACCCATTTGGACACATATACCCCGGCGATGAAAGCCAAAGGATGTACCAATCGGCGGTTGGCCGACTATTTCGAGTCTATCCTTGAAGTCCAAGTGCCTTAAAGTGGTTCTTCCGTTTGAAACCTGAAGCCGTGGCTACATGGGACCAGATTACCAATGCCTTCACGAGAAAAATATAAGGCCAACTTGGAATGGGAAACTAATAGGGTGGACCTACAAACAACAGTGCGGCTCCGATGAGAATGTTGGGGACTTTTACAAGCGGTGGAATCTCGAAACTCGGTGAAATGGCCATCCTCCTTCCGAAGAGGAACAACTGACATCTTCCAATCATGCTTGAAACCACATCTCGAGAACCTCCTCGGTCACTTCCCATACTGAGACTTACGGGCCATGGTTAACTCTACAACTAAGTTTGAAAAGGCCTACAATCGACAACCAGGCTGCTTGCACACCTACAGATATCGGGCCCCTCCTGCAAACACCGCCCCTGCTCCTACTAAAGGCAAAGAGATGATTAACTATGCGGGACATGAATGCAATAACACGACTCCTTTTGCTCCCAGGAAACCAGCCGAGCCCAAACCGCGGGTCATAAATCTCGAAAACTTTGGAATGCCCCTGAATGACATCTTTAGGGGACGGGTGAAAGAAGGCTTGCTTTGCGGCCTTTGGAAAATTTCCAACCTGAAATCCGAATGCTCCCGTGGATACTACAAAGTATTGTGCCTTTCATCAAGCTCACGGACATCGGCTGACAGCTGCTTTACTCTGAAAAGGCAATTCGGGGGCTAATAGAGCAAGGAAAGTTGGAAGGCCCCAGAAGGGCCTAACACAGTCAAAAATCGCCACGGAACCATAATCAGGTGAATATGATTGAATGCAGAGAATCTTCTCATGACCATGAAGATGCTGATGAAGGTCCCCAAATACCCGTGGCCAACCTCGTCGAGGATCCCGAATTCGGATTCCCCCTCAGCCTTGAGGATATTGAACGAATCAACCCATCTTGGTCTCATGTCGTAGACTCCTTGCAAGAATACGAGGCCCGCTATTTCTCGAGATAAAGGGAAAACCAATACCGAAGAACTGGGATGTTCCGCTCGTAATACATGAGAGAACCATTTACACAAGATGGTTAGAACAATCGAGAAGAATCGAACAAGAAAGCTTCCGGCGGGCGCT
Source organism: Adenophora triphylla var. japonica (assembly GCA_022495995.1). Taxonomy (NCBI): domain Eukaryota; kingdom Viridiplantae; phylum Streptophyta; class Magnoliopsida; order Asterales; family Campanulaceae; genus Adenophora; species Adenophora triphylla. Next base: position 169,104 of record JAFEMH010003713.1, read on the forward strand.
GTCTTGGGGCTTATCGGCAAAGAGGCCGAAGAGCGTGCGGAGCTAGTACACTTCGCAAATTGGCTTTGGGAGAGCCCGAATATGATCCCGAGAACAGTGAAGAATCGGAAGAAGAGGATTCCTTCTATATCCTACACAGTGTCAAATACGTGCCACCCCCTCTCACTCTTCCCCCGCAATTTACGGGAGGAGAAGCCGAGTCACAATTGCCACTTCCGGAATGGGAACATATGACAATTTCGCGGTTGCACGCACCCATATTCCCAACGGGTTTGATCGACGTTCCTCTCACCTAAATCCCGTAGTATGGGAAGAAGATTTCGTGACGGACAAATGATGACGATGATGATGACGAGAGTGAAGAGTCAAGCGAGGCCCCGCATCCGGAAACAATGGAACAATCATGCCGAAAATGAGCCCATGGGAGTTAGGCACAATGGTTGGTTGTCGGCAAGCGACGACGAAGAAAACTTCTAAGACGAATATGAGACCGAGGACATGAAAGCCATGAAATTTCCTGGAAGTCATAGAATTCAACACCGCCTACCATGCTTTGGGAAAGGATTTCTCGACATCCGATCCAAGCGGATAGTTGAAGATTTGCTAGAAAGAGGGAGACTAACTCCCATTCTCCCAAATGAGAGAATAACCCTGGTCAGATCAAATCCGCCCGAAAGCAAGGTAACGATCCTTATCAAGTGGTTACCCAAGAGGTCACCCGGTTTCCCGAATGTATGTCGGCCTTTCGAAGTCCTAGAAACCCGGCATGATACCGGATGCGCCTCCAACACACAAAGTGCTATAATCATCTCCAACTCGAATATTACGTAAAAGGAACCAGAATGGCTGCACTATACCAGGGATGAAATCGAAAAGCCGCCGAGTCCCGACAATAGCGACTCTTGTTGCATGATAACAATGAGCAAGGCCGGCCATGAGAGTGAATCAGAGGACGCCCTAGCTCTGTGGGCCATCCAGAGGGCAACAACACAACCCCAAACCCGAAAGCCTCGTGACTTGGGAAGCGGTTATAAGGGCCGCCAGAAGGAGCCGATACAGCTCGGCCCCTCACCGTCACTAGACTCAGTCGTAACCAGTGGCCAATAGCCAAAAGGGCTCCCCATTGACCCTAGCAAAGCATTGAAGAAATCCGGTCAAGAGACGACAGATGAGGAAGTTAATCGTTGACCCGATGCGGGCGAGATCTTCCAAGGAAATCCCAAGGCGAGATAAGAAGGCCACGAGATCAAGCACCGAAAGAAGATCGCCGCCCCTATGCTAAGACAACTCGAAACTCCGGATCCCGAAAAAGAGGATCCCGTGCTCACCTGGTTGAAGCAAACACAGCCAACATTTCCCTCCGGTCTCTACTCACTTCGTCTTATCCCCATAAGCCGAAGCCGGAAGAAAGCCCGCTCGCACTCTCGTGCCTATTGATGCTACTCCCGATGACGTGGTACGGTTGATTGGAAACATCCACTACGGGAACATAATCACTTTCACCGATCTCGACCTCCCTCAATTTGGGGTGATCATAATGAGCCTCTCTTCATCACGATCCCGCCCGGATGAACGACGCCTCCCTCGGGTCCTGGTTGATAATGGGTCCTAATGAACATTCTTCCGCAAAGATCACGAGCTTGCTTGATATCAAGACTACGAGACTTGAAACCTTCCTCCCTCACAAGTCAAAGCTTACGACTCAACATCCCGAGCAGTCCTTGGAGTCGCCACTTTAGACCTCTGGTTTGGACGTAAATTGATACCTGTGGAATTCCAGGTTATCGACATCCCGATTACTTTCAATGCCCTGTCGGGAAGACCTTGGCCGCACCAAGTCAAAGGGGTCGCCTCAAGCCTCCACCGATGTGTGAAATTGTCTCGAATGGGGATCGACGACCATTTACGGAGACTTAGTCACTTTAGAAGGCACGGATACGGGCGGAATACCTATTACGGAAATCAAACATGACGAGGAAGGTCACATGCTAACGGGCTTCACGGTCGAGCCTCCCAAGGCCCAAGTGTGCAACATAGATCGACGGTCACTCGGGATAAAATCCCACCGGTTTTGAAAATGATGAGAAAAATGAGCTATCTACGGCCTCGATGCAGGAAGCACCAACAAGGAACTCACAAACTCATCGAAGTGAAAGGACGAGAATACTCGCCACGGCACGGGATATGAGGCCTCCCGGTGGACACTGCAAAGGAAAAAGATTTGAAGGCTGCCACGGGAAAGGTCCCGTGACAATCCTAAATCTCTCCCCTTCGTCCTAATTTGGTGACTACTTTGTAAAGGGCCCCACACAACCAGGAAACATCACACAGCCCACTCCTACGGCGGGATGGCTAAAGCTACGGGATAGCCTCAACAAGTTCGGAGGAACCAAGGCTAACCCGGTCAGTAGAATGTTCTGGACCTACCCAAGATACCCAGGGCTACCACTACCATGAAGAGTGAGTATACCTTCGAGCGTGCGACACAGTGGAACGATTCGAGAAGCTCACAACCACCTTGCCCGGGAAGATCCGAAACCCGAATTCGAATTGACGCCGACGAGTGCCAAAAGCTAAGGCCACGGAATTTCCCTCGGATGATTGGGATGGTGCGGTTATGCAGCAATTGTTCGAAGAAGAAGTCCGGGTGCCGGACTGATTGATCTCGGCTCGGTCCAAAAGATGATAGCGGCAATTGAGAAAGGAAAACAAAAACGGCCACGGTTCGAGTCATGAGGCCACCAACGGCGATGCCGCTAAAGAATTGGGAAACTCTCTCGGGCCCGTCCGCGACCAAGGAGGAAATGATCACCAAGCTTGGATTGGTCCCCGTCCCTTTGTGTCAATCTAGGACAAGTCCTCCCAGTCTCTCTGTTAAGATCGAGTCTCTAGGGTCGTCCAGATGGCCTTACGCTGAAGACTACGAGTCTCAGCAAGCAACCGTATCCTTTCGTTTTCAATGAAATGACGAACCTTTCTGAGTATCCCTTGATTGCCACTTTAACTAATGATGAATTAATTAAAAAAAAAAAAAAATTTTTAATTCATTTGATAAAAAAAAGCAGACACATTAAACGAAAAGAAAATCTAACAACAAAAAAAAAAATCTTTAAGCAGGTTGTCCGGAAAGAGGAAAATCGAGCCCAAGCTGCCGAAGAGATTTTGACAAGTGTGAATTTGGGAACTGCGGAAGAGCCTAAAAGACGCAGATTGGCGATTTCTTCGAAGGAATCGAAAAGGATGCTCTGCAAAGTCCTACAAAATCCTCAATTCAAAGAAAGAGAAAACATCATGTGCGGATACGGGTTGCCAGTAAAGAAATCATCTCGTATAATGGATCCCACTTCGAAGGGAATGTGAAAAAGCTTTGGCGGAATTCCGAATAACCCGTCACAAGTCATCTCCCTACAGGCCCCAAACCAACGGAGCCGTCGAGGCAACAAACAAGACTCTGGAAAATATCATCCGAAAAATGGCTGTCCAAGGCGAGAGATTGGCCCGAGAAGTTACACTTGGCACTCGGGCTACGTAACATCGGTCGGAACGGCAAGCTGGGAAACACCTTTGCCCTCACATACGGAATGGAAGCCGTACTCCCAATCGAGCTGGAAATCCTCGCTCCGTATCTTTTGGAAAGCCCGGATCAACGAGGTCGAATGGCTCCCAGTCGCCATGACGAATTGGCCCTGTTAGATGAACGCCGATTGAAGGCCATGGAACACATCCGAGCCTACCAAGGAAGAATGGCTAGAGCCTTCGACAAGAAAGTAAAGCATCGGGAAATCCGAGAAGGTGATCTCGTTCTAAAAGAAAAGCCCCGGTCAGTATCAACCCCCTCGGCAAATGGGAGCACGTATGGGTCGGGCCATATGTAGTCCGAGAAGATCTTCTCGGAGGAGCCATGCAACTTGCGAGACCTCGACGGAATCCCTTTGTACACCCGGTGAATGGTGACAAGGCTGCGCGAGATACTACGCGTAAAACAAAAAAAAAAAAAAAAAAAACAAAAAAAAAAGAGTGCTAAAAGAGTAATACCCAACTAGGTTAGAAACCCGAGAAGGGCGGCCTAGGTAAAAAACGGGGTTGCACCAAAAAAAAAAAACAAAAAAAAAAAAAAAAAAAAAACAAAAAAAAAAAAAAAAAAAAGAGTGCTAAAAGAGTAATACCCAACTAGGTTAGAAACCCGAGAAGGGCGGCCTAGGTAAAAAACGGGGTTGCACCAAAAAAAAAACAAAAAAAAACAAAAAAAAAAAAAACAAAACAAAAAAAAAACAAAAAAAAGAGTTCACCGGGTTGAACTACGAAGACCTGAGCTCCTCAAAATGAGGGGAACGTAGGCGGCGGAAACGGTTCGGTCTAAAGCACAAATAAAAGTCATACTTTGGCATCAATACAATTGATCGGACCATGAAAGCGTCTCGAAAAACTCTAAAGCAATTCAAATATTCATTACAAATTAAAGCTCTTTGATGAGTCTAAGCCCGATTCATTCCTACAACCGGCAACCTCGCTAAAAGAAAACTAAGATACATAATCAAACTAATGTGTCCGCATGACAAGAAAGGGATACTCGGAAACCTCGGAAGTCACTCCAAGCCACTCGTGCATTGGCCTCTCCCTTCTTCTTCCCCCTTCGAGTCTTTCTTTTACGAACAGGAAAAATGTCGGTGTTCCTCCTACCAAGCTACAGTATAGGGACGGGGTCTATCAAACCAGCCTCTGTCGTGGCCTTAGTAGCCCTAGCGTCATCCCTCATCTCCTGTAGCCTAGGCGGTAGCATAGGAGCCCTCCTCTCCTGTCTCTTGACGTAAGCCTCATAGTCGGTCACGGCGTCTCCGCTCTGTCATGAGGGTTGGCCCTCGCCTCGGCCCTCCTCCTCTCGAAGCGATCGGGACCTCCGCACCCACAACGGCCTCACGCCGTCTCAAAATAGCCACCCGAGTCTCTCCCAGATGCCTCTCATACCAATCCAGGTACCAAGTGGTCAGGAACACCGGTCTCGGACGCCTGAGAATGACCCGAGGAGGAAAGACATCATACCTCCAGGCTCGGGAAAGAAATGGAAACACTGAGGGATCATCCATAGAAACAGGAGCCACCACCTTGGTGGCTATATCATCAAAACCCTCCAAGGGAACCTGCTCCAAGCCAAACTGTCTCAGGACTAAAGCCGGGATATAGAAGTTGGACTGAGAAAGCCCCGAAAGCATGACCACGGGAGACCCATCCTGAAGCACTCTGCGAGTCTCCACCCGCCAATGAGGCACCAACCATCTGATATCTTCAGTCTGGCGACCCGCCATCCAACGCGCCCACGAGCCCTGATCATCAAAATCTACATCGACACCTCTCCTGGCAAAAGTCCAAGGCCTGATCATATCAGAGGTTTCCCGAAGAACACCCAAACGCTCCGTCAGCCACGGGTCAAGAGGCAGGCCGCCCCGCGCATATACCGCCGTCCGGTAGCTAATCGTCGAGAGCATGAAAAGTCTCCCCCGGAATCAAAGGAACGACATCTACGCCGGGCGACAGTGAACGACGACATCCAGCAAAGACCGATGGCAGATCCCAAAGGAATAGACCATGAACAGGGTGCCAAACATACAAAGTGCAAAGGCATCCCAATAGGCATCATCCACCAAACCTAGGCCCCTAAATCTGTCGGGAAGACCGGAAATATCGAAATGATCGAGACCGCGGATCATACCTTGCGCTTCCTCCGGGGAAAGATGAAGGAGGACGCACAATCTGTCAGCAAAAGAAGCCCCTCCGGGCAAGGGAACCGCTATCTCTTCCACCTCCGGACCTCCAAGTAAGGCCCGGAATTCTTCGACAGTCGGAACAATCTCGTTGAAGGAAAGGCAAAAGACATGCCTTCTAGTATCCCAAAACGAAGAAGAAGCTCTTAAGAGGTCATAATCCGGAATCAATTCCTTGATAGACCATAAGCACTTCATCTTGTACCTTTTTTCAAAGAATGATCTTCTCTCATGCATGATCTCCCTACACCACTCCTTGAACTTTTCAAAGAACAACATTTGCCTTTCTTTGGACAATTTTGGAGAATTTTTGGCCATTTCCATGGTTTTTCTCTCTTTCTCCCCGAAAATGGCTGTTTGACCGGAGGTTGAAGAGGATATTTGAATTTGAAATAAAGCAAGACCAGTCGAACCAAAATTAAACGACAGTGTCAGATTCCTGTCCTATCCGCGCGGATGAGTTTGCTAAAAAAAAAATCTTTGCAACAGTCCAAGCTGCTACACCAAAAGAGGAATATTCCGTCCCGGTTGCTCGAAACTTGTGCAAAAACCTCTCCAAACCAGTCCATATACCAAACACCCTTGCAAAAAAAAACCAAGGCTCATGCAACACTGCATTCATATTGCATTGCATTCATAAAATAAAATCCTAAATTATTACATTCCAAAAAAAAGAGTGTGCATAAAAAAAAAACACAAACAAACATAAATAAAATCCTAAATTATTACATCCAAAATAAATTATTACATCAAAAAAAAAAAAATGTGCATAAGCCGTACAAATCTAAATCTCAATCTCAAAAAAAAATCAATCGGAGTCTCCAAAGACTGATGTCTCCCCCCCTCTTGCGACTCGGGCCCGCCTCCTCGGGAGCCACGAAAATCTCGGGCTCGAGAATCGTCCTCGTCTCTAGAAAGAGGCTCATCGGGACCAACCGGCACGCTACGATAGGGCAAGCCGAGATCCGCGAAAAAATCGTATCCGAAGGTGAAGGCGTCATACTCCTGCACGTACGAAGACGACCCGCCATGCTTGCCCATACGTGTCCACTGCCCGTGTGGATCCCGAGAATGACGTGATCCGGCGGGAAAGCGACGCCGGATCAGGAGGAGACGGAGAAGAGTCTCTCGAAGAAGTCTACGAGCGAATAGGGGAAGCCTCTCGTCGACGGGCGCCGGCCGTGGTCGCCTCGCTCTAGCACTGAGGAGCCCGCAAGCGACCATCCTCCCGATGAATCTCTTGGCCCCGATCACTTGCTTCGTCGGCTTCTCGACGACCACCTCCGAAATCGCACAAAAGCAAAAGCGTCAAAAAAAAAGAGGTGATGCTAAAGATGATGAAACAAAGAAAGAAAAGAAGCGTAAAAAGCCATACCTTCATCCCGGACGAGGCCGGAAAGCTCGTGGAAGTCGCTCGGGGTGAGGGATCTGCACCCTCAATCGGACCCCATCCTGGATATAGGAAAAATCCGTCCGAGGGTACCGCGGGATCCCAAGCCCCTCCTATCCAAAACCCGAGGCATCCTCGGCCTCCTCAAGACGAATGTCGCATACGGCTCAATCGCCACGAAGTCCGAGAAGTGCTTGGCTCGCTCGGTAATCATCCCAGTCACGGACCGATCACTCGGGTGCATCATATCGGCGGGAGGCTCCACCGGTGTCCTCAAAGGCGAGTTCACGCCATGCCGGCGCGTCACCCTCTCTCCCGGATAATAGGCATCGCAGTCGGACCCCTCAAAATCCTCCGCCGCCTTTGTCCGTATCTCGGCGCCCTTCACTGCGCTACCTCAAAGCGATCCCGGGAAGAATATCATCCCCTCATTTGTCTCGACCTCCGTCAAAGGAAGGCAATCCGCGTACTCCGAGAGTCGTACGCCCCGGAGCTTATCTTCTCCCGGGCATGCTTGGACCAAGACCGCATGGCCGGATACGCCCGACGTACTCGCCATTTGCCGCGCCGCACCGTGACGTGGAAAAACTCCAACGCCCATACCTGCGAAAGGTAAAAATCCAATCAATCCAGTGCAAAAAAAAAAGTGCGTGCTCAAAAAAAAAGGGAAGGAGGGGGAAAGCAAAAAGAGAGCTTATACCTCCAGGGCAAACTCGAAGCAGTACAAGGAGCTCACAAATTTTTCCTATTGCATCTATCAAGAGCAAAATAAAGCTCTGCCAGCCCGGCCTCTCCCCACGAGACATCTCCGGCCGTCTCCATGTCCTCCAAGGACCTCAACAAGGCAAAGACTGCCGTCCCCTCAGCATGTCCAAAGAGCGTGCTCGAAAAAGCAAACCACAAGAAGGCCCTGGCAATCTGATCGGCGCCTATCCTCTCCTCCCCAGCCTCGTAACTCGCTATGGTCTCCACGATCTTGCCATAGACCACGGCATACTCCATCCCCATCCCCTTTTTGGGAATAGGGGAAAATCCCAGAAGAGCCTGCAGATCAGCATCGCTGTAGCCGTCCCGCCACTCAATGCTGCGTCCATTAAAGGACAGGCCCGTAATCGCAGCATAGTCGGAGGGCGTAACCGTAGCCTCGCCCCAGAAGAAGTGGAAGGTGTGGGTCGCGTCCCACCAGTGCTGCGCCAGAGCAAACATCAAGCCCTTGCTCTTAGGGAACTTGACCAGTCCCCTCAAGCACTCGACAAACTCCCAGAGCCCCGTCTCGACAACAATCTGTCTCGGACTCGGCAAAGCTCCTCGGCCCGCATCCGGAAGCCGGTCCCACAAGTCAATCACGGACTCCACCGATCCTCGAGTCTTCATTTTGTTCAGCTGCTCCGTCACAAAACGGTTTCCGCCCTGTAATTAAAAAAAAAAGAGAAAGAGAAAATGTCAAAAAAAAAAAATTTTGCATTTGCATTTACAAAAAAAAAGAAAGCATACACATGCATTTTAAAAAAAAATTCGACAGCATAACAGCATACAATGAGCATAGCCCCATTTTTCTCGCATGAAAGAAAACAGTTTTCAGCAAGTCCCAATGCATTCATCTAAAAAAAAAAAAAAGATGCATTCCTACGAAAGTAAAAACTCCGTCCCATTTTCATAAAATAACATGCATCATCTCAAAAAAAAAATTTTTGCATACATGCATATCATCCATCTTACATGCAACGGGAGGAAAAATCCGTCCCACTTTTCAAAAAAAAAAAATCCTAAACATACATACATCTCATATTGGCAAAATGCCCATTCTTTCCAAACAAAATGCATGCATTGCGTCATCATCATCAACATGCAATATTCAATTTCAAAAAAAAAAATCACAATTCTTCGAATTTTCACATGTAATTTTCGAATTGAAAAAAAAATGTGTGGCAAAAATGCCAATTCTTTTTCCCAAGCAAAGTGCACATTTTGGGTTACTCATATACTCATTACAACATGCAAAGCATCAAAACCAAGATTCAAAGCCAAGAACATCAATCATTCGAATTTTCCAAAAAAAAATTAATTCAAAAATCACCAAAAATTCAAATTTCAAGCAAGAAATCAACAAAGGGAATGAAAAGATTCGAAGTATACCGTCCGGAGATTCGAATCCGAAGCCCAATGTTGCCAAGCATCGGGGTAATGCTCCTCCGCAACCGATTGCGAAAGATTGTAATGCCTCCTCATTCGGACGAGCTCCAATCGCCTCTCCGCTACCGGGCCACGTCCTTGGCCTTGAAAAGCGCCTTCCCCGTGTTCCATTGCTCGAAAATCGAAGAAAATCAGAAGATTTCGGAGCTCCAAAGGCCAAAGATGGCGGATTTGCGACTTTCTCTCTCTTTCCTCTCGTGAAATTCAAAAAACTGGACTGAGGAAGAAGAAGGGCGTTGACCCTAATTAATACCCCTGATTTTCAGGTCCTCTCCGCGCGGACAGAATTGCAAGGGTCAAAATGACCCTTTTGCCCCTTAAAATTCCAGGACTCTGCAATTCAGTCCCCAACTTGACAGAGTTAACCAAAGTTAACCAAAGTCAGCCCCTTGTCAAGGAAATCTTCCCCGGCAGTAAAACGTAAGACCGATCTCCCCGAGAAAGATAACGAGATCCCGTATCTTTCATCAAAATCTTCCCCGGCAGTCAAACGTAAGACCGAGTGCCCCGAGAAAGATAACGAGATCCCGTATCTTTCATCAAAATCTTCCCCGGCAGTCAAACGTAAGACCGAGTGCCCCGAGAAAGATAACGAGATCCCGTATCTTTCATCAAAAATTTCCCCGGCAGTAAAACGTAAGACCGAGTGCCCCGAGAAAGATAACGAGATCCCGTATCTTTCATCAAAATCATCCAACGGCAGTAAAACGTAAGACCGAGTGCCCCGAGAAAGATAACGGATCCCGTATCTTTCATCAAAATCTTCCCCGGCAGTCAAACGTAAGACCGAGTGCCCCGAGAAAGATAACGAGATCCCGTATCTTTCATCAAAATTACCCCCGGCAGTCAAACGTAAGACCGAGTGCCCCGAGAAAGATAACGGATCCCGTATCTTTCATCAAAATTACCCCCGGCAGTCAAACGTAAGACCGAGTGCCCCGAGAAAGATAACGGATCCCGTATCTTTCATCAAAATCATCCCTAAGCAAAGAAACGTAAGACCGAGTGCCCCGAGAAAGATAACGGATCCCGTATCTTTCATCAAAATCTTCCCTAGTGCAAAGAAACGTAAGACCGAGTGCCCTGAGAAAGATAACGAGATCCCGTATCTTTCACCAAAATCTTCCCTGCTAGCCAAACGTAAGACCGAGTGCCCCGAGAAAGATAACGAGATCCCGTATCTTTCATCAAAATTACCCCGGCAAGAAACGTAAGACCGAGTGCCCCGAGAAAGATAACGAGATCCCGTATCTTTCATCAAAATCTTCCCCGGCAGTAAAACGTAAGACCGAGTGCCCCGAGAAAGATAACGGATCCCGTATCTTTCATCAAAATTACCCCTATAGCCAAACGTAAGACCGAGTTCCCCGAGAAAGATAACGAGATCCCGTATCTTTCCTCAAAATCACCCAACGGCAAGCCAAACATAAGACCGATTTCCTGCACAAATACGTCCGATTTTCCCAAAGAAAGGCTAACGAAATCCCCAAAGAAAGTTAACGTAATCCCAAAAGCCAACGAAATTTCGAGGAAAACTCGAACTACGAAAGGGCTTCGATTCCCACTAGGGATACGTAGGTAGCCTATCATTAGGTCCAGCCTCGACCAAAACGGTCACCCTCTCCTTCTAAGCAGCAGACGAAGTCCACCGAAAGGCCATTTCAAATTAAGGTCCGAGGCGCCTAAAGCCACGCATCAAGGTCCGAGGCACCTAAAACGCCATCATCACCAAGGTCCGAGGCACCTAAAAAGCCATCTTCAAGGTTCGAGGCACCTAAAAGGCCATCATCATCAAGGTTCGAGGCACCTAAAACGCCATCTCTAAGGTTCGAGGCACCTAAAACGCCATCTCCAAGGTTTGAGGCACCTAAGACGCTATCACTAGGAAAGCGATAAATCGCAATCATCCCCAGCAGAGACCGAAAATGGTCATTCCTATCCCCAGCAGAGCGGATAGCCATCAGACCAAAAATGGTCATCTCTTATCCCCAGCAGAGTTTCTTTCCAAAGAACCGATCGTTGAACTCGCTCATCAGGTTCGAGGCACCTAAAACGCCATCATCTCCAGGGTCAAAGACCCGAACTACGACTGGCTTGATTCCCATTCGGGATACGTAGGTAGCCTATCGCTAGGTTCAGCCACCTGATCACTCGATCATCCCGCCAAATATGGAGCCTTACTCTTATCGACGACCCCGCTTCCTTCGAAAGCGCCGTCGCCGAAGGGCTACTGTAAGTGCTCCAATTTGAGCTTGTTAGAATTTTCGTTAGAAAATTAACGAAAGTTATAACATTCCTAACAATCCTAACTTTTCTAACAAAGTGAGGGTAAAATGGGCATTGTTATTTAAGGTTAAACCTTAAAAAGAATCTTAAAAAGAAAAACAAAAGAAGAAAACCAAAAATGGCAATGGCTGGAGACACAAAAACTGGCTGTTAATTTGAAATTTCAAAAAGATTATTCCTCTTGTCCAAAGTCAAGCCGCATTTAATGAACAAAGGCACGCCGATCGGGACTGTCCGCGCGGATAAGTATGTAAAATTCAGAGGGCTATAAATTGAGCCCTCCAGTCACAAAAATAAGGAAGGAAGAACACATTTTGCACCGAACCTCTGGCGAAATATAGAGAGAAAACAGTGAGAATTCACTTGAATTGTCACCATTTTCTCTCCAATCTTTCCCAACTCATACTCATCCACTCACTCTCATATTAAAGCCCTAAACACTCATACACTCAAGCCAAACACTCAAGAACACAAGGAAGATTGGTAAACCCCCCTCTTCCTAACCCTAAATCTCATCCATGCATGCATCTTCAAACTACAAAATGTAGTTCTTTCATCTTCTTGCTCTAGATCTAAGAAGATCACCATGGAAGACCATCTCCATGGATGATCTTCTACAAAGATCAACATTATTTTTAAGCTTTCTTACTTTCTTGCAAAGAAAACTCATTTTCAAAACCCTAAAAACCATTTTCAAGCATAAAATCTTGATTTCAAAGGATAAAATTCCCCTTCCCAAGCAAATGAAATGCTTAGTCCTAATGTACCCCAAGGATGGTTTGGTATAGTTGATTCACCACTAAAATGTCTAGTGATCACTAACCAAAACCTAGGGAAATGGGGACAAGCATGGATGCAAAACCCCCTTTAAAATCATATTTTCTTTCTTGAGAAGTTGCTGTCCAGTAGCAATTTTCTCAGACCTCAGTCCATGGTCTTAAATTTTGGACACATATGAACTTGGAATTTGGTGTTGACTACAAAACACGTTTTGTAGCCAACATCCAGAGCTTTCCAGACATATTTTTAATTTATTTTTTGGGTGAGTAAAACTCCTATTTTAAATTTTTCTTTCAGAGGCTAGTTCATCAGCTTCTGGGAATCCAGATCTCATATCTGAGGTTTCCAGAAGGCTTTTACCCCTCAAATCTTCTCCAAAATGGAAAATTCCTTCGCACAAACTTTATTTAAGGTGTCTAGAACAACTTTCATTCTCTGAGTTTATCTAGATTATGAAGTTTTAAGACCCTTGAATCCATTTCAAAATCAAAGGTCCACTGCCTTTTTCATTCTGGCAGAAGTGGCTCTCAACTTCAAAAGGTCTTTTGAGTACCAAATCTCAATCCAAAAATCTTCCAAAAAATCATGGGATCAGTTTAAAGTCTTAAAAAGATATCCCAATTTTTACTTTTCTGAGTTTCAACTTATTTTGGCCAAAACACACACACACACACACACACACACAAATGATTTTCAGCTTGGAAGACTCGTTTTACGAGGCGCGTCGGGTGCACACTAACGTCCTTCCCGACGCGTAACTTGACCTCCGAACCTAAATCTCTGATTTCGGGCTTTTTTCAAAGTTTTGGCCCTCAAAATTAAAATGGCGTGGCGACTCCGTTTTCGTTGATTTTCTTTTAAACAAAAAATGGGAAAATTTTCGGATACACATCATCACAGTAGGTAGCCTACCTTAGGTCCAGCCACTTGACCAACACGGTCACCCTTTTCCCCGATGATCATCGTAAGCTCTAATCTTCCCCTGCGAGAACGCCCTCAAACAGTCTCCCTCCTGAACCAAACCTCAACTTAGGATCATACTCCTGAACTAAGTCCCCTCTTAGGTTCATACTCCTGAACTAAGCCCCCACTTAGGATCATACTCCTGAACTGAGTCCCCATTTAGGTTCATACTCCTGAACTGAAACCCCGACTTAGGATCATACTCCTGAACTAGGTCCCCATTTAGGTTCATACTCCTGAACTGAAACCCCGACTTAGGATCATACTCCTGAACTAGGTCCCCATTTAGGTTCATACTCCTGAACTGAAACCCTGACTTAGGATCATACTCCTGAACTAGGTCCCCATTTAGGTTCATACTCCTGAACTGAAACCTCGACTTAGAATCATACTCCTGAACTAAGTCCCCATTTAGGTTCATACTCCTGAACTAAACCTCGACTTAGAATCATACTCCTGAACTAAGTCCCCATTTAGGTTCATACTCCTGAACTAAACCTCGACTTAGAATCATACCCCTGAACTAAGTCCCCATTTAGGTTCATACTCCTGAACTAAACCTCGACTTAGAATCATACCCCTAAACTAAGTCCCCATTTAGTTTCATACTCCTGAACTAAACTCCAACAAAGGCTAACAAAATCCCCAGCGAAGTTAACGGAATCCCGTATCTTTTCCCATTATCATCCATTTCCTACAAAGAAACATAAGACCGATCCCTTCAAATGAAGTCCACCAATAGACCATCTATCCCAAACCATCAAAGGGAAATCATTTCAAATCAAGGTTCGAGGCACCTAAGACGCCATCTCCAAGGTTCGAGGCACCTAAGACGCCATCATGAAGGTTTAAGGCACCTAAGACGCCATCATGAAGGTTCAAGGCACTTAAGACGCCATCATTAAGGTTTGAGGCACCTAAAATGCTATCACACACAACACGAGGAAAGCGATAAATCGCAATCATCCCCTAATTCGACAAACCGAAGTCATTACCAGGGCGACTTCCCCAAAATAGTCAAGTCATAGGGCGACTTCCCCAAAATAGTCAAACCATAGGGCGATTTCCCCAAAATAGTCAAACCATAGGGTGACTTCCCCAAAATAGTCAAATCATAGGGCGACTTCCCAAAAATAGTCAAATCACAGGGCGACTTCCCAAAAATAGTCAAAACCTTAGGGCGACTTCCCAAAAATAGTCAGATCATAGGGAGACTTCCCCAAAATAGTCAAACCATAGGGCGACTTCCCCAAAATAGTCAAACCATAGGGTGACTTCCCCAAAATAGTCAAACCATAGGGCGACTTCCTCAAAATAGTCAAACCATAGGGCGACTTCCCAAAAATAGTCAAATCATAGGGCGACTTCCCAAAAATAGTCAAATCATAGGGCGACTTCCCAAAAATAGTCAAATCACAGGGCGACTTCCCAAAAATAGTCAAAACCTTAGGGCGACTTCCCAAAAATAGTCAGATCATAGGGTGACTTCCCAATAATAGTCAGATCATAGGGCAACTTCCCAAAAATAGTCAGATCATAGGGCGACTTCCCTAAAATAGTCATTCCAGGGTCAAAAACCCGAACTACGACCGGCTTGATTCCTCTTAAGGATACGTAGGTAGCCTATTGCTAGGTTCAGCCACCAGACCAAAATGGTCACTCTATCCCCAGTAGAGCGGATATACGACTCTAGCCATCAGACCAAAATGGTTATCTTCTATCCCCAGCAGAGTTTCTTTCAGCAACCAACTGCATAACTCGCTCGCCAGGTTGACATCCTAAAACAAGCCACCTGTGGTCAAAGACCGTAACTACTACTGCTTGATTCCTCTCAAGGATACGTAGGTAGCCTATTAAATAGGTTCAGCCACTCGATAAACTGATCCTCCTGTCAAATATGGAGCCTTACTCTTATCGACGACCCCGCTTCCTTCGAAAGCGCCGTCGCCGAGGGGCTACTGTAAGTGCTCCAATTTGAGTTGTTAGAATTTTCGTTAGAAAATTAACGAAAGTTTTAACATTTATAACATTTCTAACAATTCCTAAAATTCCTAACAAAGTGAGGGTAGATTAGGGATTGCCATTTAAAGATAAACCATGGAAAGGAATCAAAAAAGCAAAAGAAATTGGAAAAATCCGAATTAGGCAAGTTGAAAAACAAAAACTGCTGGAATTTTGAATAATATTCTTCCTGTTCAAAGCCTGGAGCAGCATTTAATGCACCAGGCACGTTTACGGAACCCTCCGCGCGGATATGATTGCATCTCACAGGGGCCTATAAATTGAACCCTCCTCTCTCAGTTTACACAACACATTTTGAACACAGAAGCTGTATTTTGGCGAAAAATAGAGAGAAAACAGTGGGAATCCTTAGATTGCCACCATTTTCTCTTGAACCTTTCCCAATTACACTTCAACCATTCTCAAATCATTCTTAAACACACCAAGCTCAAGCTTAAAACACTACTCAAGTGGAAGATTAGGGAGAAAACATAGAGGACTTAAGTGTTATCTACTTGTTTTCTCTTTAATCAACTCTATCATCAAACCCTAAACACATTCAAGACTTGAATCCACCCAAACACAAATCCAAAACACCAAATCTTGATACTCCTCAAGTCAAATTCCAAGCCTAGGAAGATAGGGTGTCACCATTGGTAAAACCCTCCTTCTCAAAACCCTAAAATTCTCTTTTAACTTCTTGTTCATCTTGTTCTTCTTACTTGGATCTACTTGATGTCTAGTTTAACTTAAGTTTTGACCCAAGATGGTCATCTTGAAGTTCATCTTCATGAATGACCATCTCAAATGGTCTACATTTTAAATCTCTAAATTGATTTTTCTCTTTAAATTCATCTTTACAAAATTCCCCTCCCCAAGCAAATGAAGTGCTTAGTCCTAATGTACCCCAAGGATGGTTTGGTATAGTTGATTCACCACTAAAATGTCAAGTGATCACTAATCAAAACCTAGGGAAATGGGGACAAGCATGGATGCAAAACCCCCTTTAAAATCATATTTTCTTTCTTGAGAAGTTGCTGTCCAGTAGCAATTTTCTCAGACCTCAGTCCATGGTCTAATTTTTTGGACATTGATAAACTTGGAATTTGGTGTTGATTACAAAATACTTTTTGTATCCAACATACAGATATTTCCATAAATATTTTTATTTTATTTTTTGCGTGAGTAAAACTCCCTTTTTCAAATTTTCTTTTAGAGGCTAGTTCATCAGTTTCTGGAAATCCAGATTTCATATCTGAGATTTCCAGAAGGATTTGACCCCTCAAATCTTATCCAAAATGGAAAATTCTTTCGTAGAAACCTTATTTAAGGTGTTTTAAGCAACTTTAATTCCCGGACTTTTCCCATATTCTGGAGCTTTCAAGCCCTAAAGTCCATTTCAAAGTCAAGGGTCAACTGCCTTTTTCATTCTGGCAGAAATGGTTTTCAACTTCCAAAAATCTTTTGAGTTCCAAATCTCAACCCAAAAATCACACCAAAAATCATGGGATCAGTTTAAAGCCTTAAAAAGAGTTCCTAATTTTTACTTTCCTCAGTTTCAACTTATTTTGGCCAAAACACACACACACACACACACACACACACAACAAAGGATTTTGAATGTTTGGAAGACTCGTTTTACGAGGCGTTCCGGGTGCACACTAACGTCCTTCCCGGCGCGTAACGTGACCTCCGAACTCGAATCTCTTGATTTCGGGCATTTTTCAAAGTTTTGGCCCTTAAAACAAAAATGGCGTGGCGACTCCGTTTGATTTAAAAAAAAATCGGGTACATCACAACCGCGACATTCAAATAACCAAGACAGGCATCAAATGAGCATTTATAAAAGAAAGTTAAAGTCAAAGCAAAGTCGCTAATCGCGACATCTAAATTATAGTAGAACAAATGTTAAAGAAACCATGCATAGAGGCGGAAAATAAAGTTAAGATTAAGTCGCAAACCGCGACAACCAAAGTTCGAAAAGCAAAGTTAAAAGATAGAAAAGTAAATTGTTTTAGTACAGAACTAAATTAGAATGTAAAAATTGTTTTCAAGAACACTAAAAGTTTTAGTAGGGGGAGTATTTTAATTATCGCTAGAAGAGCGAAAGGTGTGAGCATTAAGAAAAGTTATGAAGTCGCGCGAAACCATGGTTGCCTTCGTAGAATCCAATAGTCCAAAACCCAGTCCGAAATCGCAAGTTAAGCAAGGAATGTCGCCGACATTTGTAGTGATGAGCTAGATTGCTAAAAAGAAATTTGTATCAATAAAGTGAAAACGCATAGATAAACTTTGAAATCGATCAGGAAGTCGCCAGAATGTCGAGAGCAAGGAAATCGATAAGTCTAAGAGTATTGATATCGCTAGGATACAAAATGATAGTGTTGGAAAGATCAAGGAGCGGACCTATGTTGTGTACCAGGGAAGTTGACTCGATGTGATAAGCAATATTTTGTTATGTATATTATTTTACTCCTCAACTCGATCATGAATAATCGAGCTAAGGAGTCGGGGGCTTCTGATGCTGCCATAACAAAATATTTTGCCCGTTAAATGTTTACCCGGCCCAAGTTTGAATATGGTCTATAAGGGGCCCTATTTTATGAGGATATCGTCATAGTTATGGTTATTGTTCCGGTTGTCGCCAAAGTTATAGTTATGGTTTGGTTCCCCCATGTTATATGTTATATTCTATATGCTGCATGTTGTATGTTTATGACTATGATTCTAGCCAAAGTTATGTTTATAGTTATGACTCTGGTCTTGGTTCATGCTTATGGTTTGGTTCTCGCAGATTGTATATTGTATATCGGATATTGATTCCCGCATGTCGGATGGTGGTTCCCGCATGTCGGATGTTGGTTGTCGATGATGAATGTCGCATGTCTCACGTTGTATGCTGCTAATTTTATGATTGTTAAGTGTCGGATGTCGCATGCCGCATCTTGGTTCTCTCAGCAGCATGCTGATGTCTCCGGGAGAGATCCGTGCCTTGTCATGTTTAAGGACCTTGGCCTTATCCAAATGTAATCTCATGAGAGATTTCCCTCCAATGACGGCGTGACACGTGGCAAGTGAAAATGATAAGGATAATGAGTTGTTGGCCATATAAATACTCCCTCCATCCATTTTAAAGAGGTATGTTTTTTATAAGTCTCCTTCTCCTCTCTCTCTCTCAAAAAAGTTTACATTATATGTTATATATGAAATGTTATGTTCTAGATTGATGATTCTCACGTCGGAGGGTTTTTTAGTGGAAAAGCCCCCCACCCTAACGGTGTTTTATCTTGTAGGTCCCACATTAAATAGAATCTCGAGGAACGTGTTCATCTGGATCGGCCACCGTTGCTACCCCGGTTAGTTTCGTGCAACACATTTTTTCGTGTCGCATCAAAGACTATCATTTTGATACAGAGGGACTAAATATATTTTTTTTCAAAATTTTAGTCATAAATAGAGTTTGGCAAAATTTGACTGGATGTTGAACTACGAGTAGTAGTGAAGTTGATGAAGGCCAAAATGGGCCTTAGCCCGTGGACAAAATTTTGGCCCGTAGCCCGCAGCCCGTGTAGCCCGTTATCCGCAGCCCGTGTCCCGGCCCGTGGTCCGGCCCGTCTATGTTGACGGTACAGGCCAGGCTGTGATTTTTGGTCGACGGGCGGGCCAAGCCCGCGGGCTTCCAAAGCCCGTTTGCCCAATTTTCGTTTGGCCCGTTTTTTATTTTTATAATTTATATTTAAAATTTGGATAATTAACAGCAATAATATTCTGTCCAAGTGGTAATGTGGCATCCAATAATTCCATTTCACCCAAGTTCGAATCTCCCCATCCCCATTTCAGCGTTTAGCCCGTGGATCCTTGGATCCGGACAAAACGGGCGGGCCTTACCCCCATGAAATTGACGGGCTGGGCCGGGCTTTAGCCCGTTTCTCCTCACAGACGGGCCGGATAAAGCCCGTTTAAAGCCCGTTTCTTCTCACAGACGGGCCGGATAAAGCCCGTTTGTCCGTTTAACCCGTGGTTGACGGGCCGGGCCGGGCCGGGCTACCCATTTGGACATCATCAAGTGAAGTCTATAAACACAACATTCAATCAATTATTATTGACAATACGTTTGTGAGCAATATTTTGTGAGAGTTTTTTTTGTAACTTTAGTATTATTCATTGTAATAAAGCGTTCAGATTTTCTGAATTCTCTTAAATTAAAATTATGGGTTAAAAAAAATCTTAAATTACTGATGATAAAAATTGTGATACATAAAATAAAATTATGAAAAAAATTCTGAATTTCATATAATGTAACAAGAATAGTTATAAATAATAGTATTTTCTGCACTTCACAATTTTTTTATGTAATACTAATTGATTAGTATTTTATTTGATTAATTGGCAATGGGTCAACGGTTTGAATTGAATACTCCCTCCGTCCCGCTAGTAATCGCACTGTTACTGTTTGCGCGGGAATTAAGGAAAAAATAATAATATAAATGTTGTGAGTGTAAAAGTAAAATAGGAGAGATAATGAGTGGAGAAAATAGTAAATTATAATGGTGTTGTGAGTATTAAAATAATGTAGGAGAGAGAATGAGTGGAGGAAATAGTAAAGATTCTTTGCCATTTTAGAAAGTGTGCAGTTTGTAATGGGACGCCCAAAATAGAAAGTGTGCAGTTTGTAGCGGGACAGAGGGAGTATTTAAAATATTGTCCATATATATATACTCCCTCCGTCCCGCTAGAAGTGTCACTTTTTACCCAAAATGGCGTCCCGTTTGAAGCGTCACCTTTCCTAAAAAGGAAATGTTTTATTAATATTCTATTATCCCATCCACTATTCTCTCCACTAATTCTCTCTCCTCTACAGGGGCGGATCCAGGGGGGGCAGGCGGGGGCACTCGCCCCCCCCAGCGGCGGAAATGCAGTGGAAAATTTTTTTTTTGCCCCCACCATATTTTTGTTATATATGTATATATATAATTAACTTCAAGATTAACACCAGTGAGTGGTGTGGTTCAGTGGTAGAAGGGATGAAGTTAAAGCCTTTGGTGTTTCCTTTCAAATCCATGTTCGAACCCTGCTACCTACATTTTCAATTAATTTTATTTGTCTTCCATCTTTGCTATTCTTTCTCTTAATTTCCTCACATTTTTTCAATCTTAATTAATTCGTTAGGCTTTTCCCATTTTTTTTTGTTTTTGGTCTTTCTTCCTATTATCCCAAGTTTAATTAGCAAATTTGAATTTCTTTTTTGTACGAGTAATATATTTTAATAAATTGTTTGCGTTAAATACTTCAACATTATTTCAATTGTTCTTTGAATTATTTACTTTTATCATTTTTGTTAACTAAAATACATTGTATTTCATGGATCAGGCCATTTTTTACTTGTCCCAATGAAATTTTTTTTTCCGGGCGCGCCCCCAACCAGGTGTAATCTTGCCCCCCCTCGGCCAATTCCTGGCTCCGCCCCTGCTCCTCTACACTCACAACACTTTTTAAATTCACTATTTCCTCCACTAATTCTCTCTCCTATTTTCAAATTACACTCACAACATTTTTTCTTCCCACACTTTTCCTTAATTTGCGTGCCACTCCTAAAAGGGTGACACTTCTAACGGGACGGATGGAGTATATATATACTCCCTCCGTCCCGCTACAAATCACACACTTTCCTCATTGGGCGTCCCGCTACAAATCACACACTTCCTAAAATGGCAAAGAATCTTTACTCTTTCCTTCACTCATTCTCTCTCCTACATTATTTTAATACTCACAACACCATTATAATTTACTATTCCCTTCACTCATTCTCTCTCCTATTTTACTTTTACACTCATAACATTTATATTATTATTTTTTTCCTTAATCCACGCGAATACAGTAACTGAGTGATTTCTTATGGGACGGAGGGAGTATATATATATAATTATAATTGTCGTAAGAATATTCAAATTACTCTTTTATCTTTTACATATTGCAATTTATTGATTGTTTTATTGTGAAAAATAATGTAGGTGAGAGAGATAATTAATTAGAGTATATTTAATACTTTGTTTAATGGAATAATTTCAAAAGGCTCACTCAACCCAATCCATCTCTATACTCCCTCCGTCCCAGAACAATCTTCACACTTTCCCTTTTGGGCGTCCCAAAACTTACTTCACACATTTAAAACTTACCTAAAATGGAAAGGAATCTTTACTATTCCCTCCACTCATTCTCTCTCCTACATTATTTTAATACTCACAACACCATTATAATTTACTATTCTCTCCACTCATTCTCTCTCCTATTTTATTTTCACACTCACAACACTTTCAATATAATACTCCCTCCTTAAAACCAGTGCAAACAGTGTTTGTGAAGTAAGTTCCGGGACGGAGGGAGTATTCTCTTCTTAGTTGCTTCAAAGTAGAGCCGTCAAGTTGGGACGGTCCCGTTGGGACGTCCCATCCCGACATATAAATGGAACGGGATGGAACGACATTTTTTCATTTCATTTGAAAACGGGACTATTCGGGACGTCCCATTTGGAACGCGGGACGAACGGGATATGGAACGGGATGGGACGGGACGTCCCGTTCCCGTTTCTTAAAAAAAAAAAAAAAAAAAAAACCCCTCACAAAAAACTTAGGCTGCACATAATTTTCGTACTAAAATTCCATTCATACTTTTGTCATTTCTATTCTCACAGTTATTTACACTTATTAACTTGCTGTATGACATTGCATTGCATCAAGAAAAGCAGTTAAACTTAGGCTGCACATAATTATCTAATTCCATGCTCTGTAAATTAGCACTTGGTTGTTGTAATCCAACGTGCTTGAATACTTTAATTGAAATTTAGCCTGTACTGCTAGATAGAGAAAAGGTAACTGTTTTGAATTAATACTCTATTTCTTGGAGATGAGATTGGGCCATGCTGACCTTGAAACTGAATCAAGTTAATCTAAACCAACTTATTGTTTTTCATCAATAAAACATACGGATTAATAAGGAAGAAGGATTCTGTTTTCTCTATTTTCACCCCTCCATTCATTCCATTCCATTCCTTCCAATGTTGCTTCTTTTCATACCCGAAAAGATAACTGTTTTGAATTAATAAGGAAGAAGGATTCTGTTTTCTCTGTTTTGGCGCCTAGTCAACGTTATCCCTTCATGTCAACGGATCCCGCATGGGTCCCGCGGGATCCCGCGTCCCGCAAATGGGACGGAATGGGACGGAGTATTTTAGTCCCGTCCCGTTTTTGTCCTGTCCCGTTTCGTCCCATCCCGTCGTGGGACAACATAATTTCGTCCCGTCCCGTCCCGTATTCCCGTATTGACGGCTCTACTTCAAAGCCCCAAGAGCATCCTTATTCGTGATTTTTAAAATTTGAGTCATGACATTCATCTCTTCTTCGGCTCAGCTTCACATCATCAGTCATCAATAATTACAACTCTAAACAATTTTATCTTCAATCATGACAAAAGTCCTCAATTTCTATCTCATACTTTTTACTATACCCACCATATTTTCTCTTTCCTACTCATTTATATTACATTTATTACTACCATATATAATTATTAATTATTATACTATACAAACAGTGAAAATCTCTTGTAAAACGTGTTCTACGCTCGTCTGAGCGTAGAACGTGTTTTTAAATAGACGCGGTGGCATTTTTGTAAATAAATAGAACTTCTCAAAATGTATGGTGGCATTTTTGTAAATAATTGAAACTCGCCTAACACTTTTTGATACTGCAGAAGGCACTTTTGAATACTACAAGAGACATATTTTAACACTACAACAGGCATGTGTTTATTAGATAACTTTTGAATAATTGAAACTCACCTGACACTTTTTGATACTGCAGAAGACACTTTTGAATAATACAAGAGGCATATTTTAACACTACAACAGGCATGTGTTTATTAGATAACTTTTGAATAATTGAAACTCACCTGACACTTTTTGATACTGCAGAAGACACTTTTGAATACTACAATAGACACTATTTTTCAACAATATCACCACATTATTTAACATTACAACCGATTTAAATGTGTTTATTAGTGTCATAATAGGCCAGTCACTTTGTTTATATTGCAACAGACACGTTATTGTACTATAAAAGACACTTTCGCAAAACAGGTTCTAGGATAGCTTATACTAGAACTAGTTTCACACAAGAACAACTTATATAAACAATTAATTATAAATTTTATTATAATTAATTATTTTATTAATATTTATTAGTTTTATTTATATTATTTGAAGAAGTTTATATCTAATAAATTATAACATGAAAATTACATACGAAAACAAAATACATTAAAATACGTAATAAAGCATAGAAAATATTAAAAATTACATGAGATACCCTCTGATATGGAGCAAAAAATTTTAATCATCTACTTTCTCATGAAAATTTTCTCATATATTCTCAATCAAGCCTTCCTTCCTTCAGTGACATATGGATATTTGTATCTAGAAAAAAAATTACTGTTGTAATTTTTTTGAACCGTTGGAGTATTTTTATTTTATTTTCTCAAATAATTAAGCCAACGGAATTATTTTCATTTTCCCGTGACTTGGAGCTGTTTTGCCCGTGGATTGGCCTACTTGTCAGCCGGCACGGGACGGTGTAGTCCAGCAAAAAAAAAGTCATTCACGCTACTGAAATTTGTCATGAATGTGGACTTCATCCATACCACGTAAGCCGATGCCGTGAAAATATGTCATGTCTGCGGCTGCACTACCGCTCGTCCAATCCATCACTATATATTCTCTTCTCCGTTGCTTCGTTTTTCGTTTTCGTTTCTATAACGAAGTTGTCTCCAAGTGTAAACTTCTTCGTGAAAGGTTAATTTTCCCTCTTATATTGATTTGAATGGTTGTGTACACAGTGCGTCGTTACTTGTAGTTTGCTCGAATGTTGTGATACCATGAAATTTGTTCATTTATGACTGTTGTACTTTGTGATTTTTCTGAATTTGTGTTTTTATGATGGCAGGTATTTGGCTATTCCATGGCTTTCTAGTCCACATCTTCATCAGACAATTCTGTTAGGGACACTCAAGAAGCCTATTTTCAACTACAAAAAGGTACTACTATAGTACTATTATCAGCTCCCAGTTTTGCCTAGTGAGAGAAAGTGAAAAACAGCTGCTATTTCTAGAGAGAGAGAGAGATGGGAGACATGAGAAAGGTGGGTGTAGCGGTGGATTTCTTTTTTTTTTTTTTACTCACGTTCTCAGCTTTTCGGACTAAGTCCTAGACCACCGGCCATCGGCTCTTCAGTGACTGGCAGAGGTAAATCGCGAGATATGTCCGAGGTAGTCAGGGTAACAGAACCCCTTATACTCCTGGCTCCAAAGGAATCCTCCTACATGGCACTTATATCACTCTTACATCACCAATTAATTGACTGCTCCAGTTGCTCCTGCTAAGATTTGAACTTCCCACGCTGAGATTGCAAGCCCAACAATGCTGCCTCCTTTACCACTCGACTGTGCCCCAAGGGCGTGTAGCTGTGGATTTCTCTTAAGAAGGAAGTGGGAGAGCAATTCAATTGGCATTCACATTTATTTCTGTTAATGTTAAGATCATGTGTTGCCATGAATGTCATCCCAAGTGTTGCAAACCAGTGTTGTCACTGGTGTTGCCAAAAATGTTGCCATTTGAAATTGGCGACACTGAGCTAGTTACTGTATTTTTCACAAAGATTAATGGGTAAATTAATGTTTATATAACAGTAGTTAGTCACCTTAAAATGAACTTGAAATCAGCAACAGAATCTGTCCAGGCGTTAATCACGAAGAGGAGAAGAAGTTAACAAATAAACATGTGTTTATTTGTTTAATTGATGACCAAGCCCGGAGATATTTTATTCAGCTATTCTGGGGGAGAATAAGTCAGAGTACAAGACTTTGTGTAGGCTCCAAGACTTTGTGGCATAAATGGAGGAAACAAACTCCAAGCTGTTAGCTGATCATTTGAGTAGGCTCCAAGACTTTGTGGCCTATAAATAGTGCAGTGGATCTTCATTGAAGATCATCCAATTCAGAAAACGCAAACCGCACAAGAAAGTAGAATTACGCTCTCAAGTGTTGTCATTCGATTGTCGGGCAACACTTCATCCAACACTCGAGAATTTCATATATATTTTTATATTTTTGTGAGGTTTTGAGTGTTCATTTTTCAGAGAGAATTTGTGTATATGTTGTTCCTTATATCAGGGTTCGTTTATCATTAAGGAACAACTTCGACCTTGTATTGAATTCATATTATTAATAGAAAGGTCTTGCCTTCTTGGCACCCATCAAGTTATATATTTATATAACTTGATAAAAATTATATTCTTGTGTATTGCTTTAATTCTTCCGCTGCAATTTATATTTATTTCTATTGATTTGTGTTTTTCTAGAATTGGTGAATGTGTTGTTGTTAGTGTAATCAACACTAAAGACAACACTCGTGAGTTTCATCTCACCTTGTGAGTTTCGCCTCACAAGTTCCAAGCCATAGATAATCTCAATTGGTATCAGAGCCTAGCACTTGATATACTAAGTGTTTAGATCCTTTTGTCATGGCTTATGATCCTGCAAACCCTAATCAAAAGAGATTACCGGTTTTAGACGGATCTAATTATGCTTATTGGAAGATTCGCCTACGCTCGCATATCAAATCAATTGATCTTCGGGCTTGGCGATCTATTTTAAATGGTTATTCTGTTCCAATGCTTCCTCCGGATGACGATGGTGACGTTCAAGTCAAACCTGAATTCGAGTGGACAATTGAAGAGAATAATCTTGCTAGTTTCAATGAAAAGGCACTGAATGCCATCTATGAATGGGTTGACATGCATATGTTCAAACTCATTCAAAATAGTCCCTCTGCAAAAGATGCTTGGGATACTTTACAAAGATTTTGTGAAGGAGATGGCAGTGTCCGAGAAACAAAGCTTAGAGGTCTCACTAGTAGATTTGAAAGATTAAGAATGGGTGAAAACGAAGACATCTCGTCTTATTTTGAAAAGTTGATTGATATTTCAAATGCTTGTCAAGTATTAGGGGAGCCTTTTACAAATAAACAACTTGTTTCAAAAGCTATTCGTACTCTTCCCGAACGTTTTAATATTAAAGTTTCAGCTATTGAAGAGGCCCATAATCTTTCAACAATGGACATCAACTCCTTAATGAGTATTTTGAAAAACTTTGAGTTGAATCTCAATGAACAAACGGAGGCTTCTAAAGGCAAGAATATTGCCTTAAAAATCGAATCTTCGGACACTTGTGTGGACGATGAAGATGAAGTCTTTGAGGAGTTAGATGAAAATACTAGTGTAGCTTTACTTGCAAAGAGATATAATTCTATGGTTAGGAAATTTAACAAAGTGCAGGTAAAAGCTAAGGACCAAACGGCCAAAACCTCTAGTTTTGTGCCAAGGAGAAGTCCTCCTCCAAATCAAAAGGATATCCCACCTAGGCGTGCATCCTCGGAAAAGTTCCGGTCCGATCCTAAGTACATTGAATCTATTCAATGTCATGCTTGTTCCGGTTGGGGTCACTATGCCAATGAATGTGCTAACACCTTGAGAAAGGCGGGCAAAAACTTGTGGGTATCTCTTAGTGATGGAGAGGAGGAAGGAACGGAGAAAGAAGAAAAAATGGAGCAAGTGGTCATGATGGCCACGGTAGAGGAGCTACCTTCGACTGAGAGTGTTACTTCAAGTGTTGTTCCAGATTTGACAACACTTGACACAACATTGGTGACTTCTTCAGAAAGTGTTGCCCCAAGTGTCGTCCAGGAATTGGCAACACTTGGCACAACACTCAGCAGGTATGATTCTTTAGATGATCTTAAATTGCATGGTTTTGCTGATTTTAACTCCGAGGAGGTTATAGAGGATGATCTTGATAAAGATGAGCTCATTTTTGAATTAAAAAACCTCTATAAATCTCTCCTCGTGGAATGGAAAAAGGAGAATAAGATGGTGGTTTTCTTGAAAAAGAAAAATCAGGATCTTAAGAACTCCTTGACTCGGCTAGAAGCTCAACTCAGTAGGAGAGACTTGGATCTTGATAAAATCAAGGCCAAACTCAACCTAGCCGAATCCACCTTCAAAAAACTCAACACAAGTTCATCCAAATTGGATGAAATACTCAAGTTGAGTAAGCCTCTGAAAGCTGGTCTTGGGTTCCAAGAATCACTTGAAAGTATTACCTCTTCCTTGTTTGATGTTGAAACTAAAAATTGTTTTATAAAAGAGCGTGTCAAGGAAAAGGGTAGCACTCCTAGTGATTCTTCTGATCTATCTAATGAGTGTGGATACTGTCACAAAGCTGGACATTTAAAATCAGATTGCATTTTCCTTCAAAAGAAAATGTCCAGTCTTCAAGTGTCGCCAGTTTCTCAGGGCAACACTCATGGCAACACTGGTGAACAGAAATCCAGATTTTCAAAAAAGGGTTGGTTACCCAAGGAAAAACTGAAATGCTATGTTGTTTATACAGCTTTAAGGACTAACATTGCAGGAACTTGGTACTTTGATAGTGGTTGTTCACGTCATATGACGGGAACAAAATCATTTCTAACAGAGTACCAACCTATTCAAGGAGGCTCAGTGACTTATGGTGGTGGAGGCAAGAGTGAAATAGTTGGTAAAGGAACACTGGATATTGTTGGTTTTCCTCCTTTGAAAAATGTCTTGCACGTAGATGGTTTACTTGCTAATTTAATTAGCATTAGCCAACTATGTGATGACAATTTGGAGGTAAAATTCAATAAAAATACCTGTGAAGTGTTTGATAACACTAACTTTTGTGTCATGACTGGAATAAGATCAAGTGATAATTGCTATCTGGTTGGTAATAAATCAGTGTGCAATTTGACAAAACTTGATGATATTAGGTTATGGCATCAAAAGTTAGGTCATTCTCATTATAGAAATCTTGAGAAGATTATCAAACATAATGCCGTCAAAGGTGTTCCTAAACTAGATCTCAAAGACACCGTGATGTGTGGTGACTGTCAAAAGGGTAAGCAAACTCGTGTTGCTCACAGTGTTGAACAACACAATGAGCAACACTCAGGAACAACACATTGTTTTCAGCTTCTACATATGGACTTGATGGATCCTATTGAGGTAGAAAGCTTGGGAGGTAAGAAGTATGTTTATGTGATAGTTGATGATTTTTCTAGGTTTACATGGGTGTATTTCTTAAGAGAAAAATCTGAAACTTTTGATAAATTTACTCACTTAGTTTCTAAAATAAAAAACATGTTTTGTTCTCCTATTTTTCGAATAAGGTCAGATCATGGTAGAGAGTTTGAAAACATCTCCTTTGCTACTTTTTGTAGTAAAAAGGGGATACACCATGAATTTTCAGCACCCAAAACACCACAACAAAATGAATTGTTCTTTGAAAGGAAAAACAGGACTTTAATGGAGATGGCTCGTGTTATGCTAATTGCTAGAAATATTTCTAAAGGTTTTTGGGCCGAAGCATTAAACACAGCTTGTCACACTACGAATAGAGTTTTCTTAAGACCCGGTATAACTATGACACCCTATGAGATTTTAAATGGAAAGAAACCTACGGTTCACTATTTTCATGTGTTTGGGTGTTTGTGCTACATTTTAAATGACCGGGAATACTTAGAAAAACTTGATTCTAAGAGTGACAAAGCCATCTTTCTGGGCTACTCTCAAAACAGTCATGCGTATCATGTCTATAATTTGAGATTAAAAGTGATTCAAGAATCAGTAAATATTGAATTTAACGATTACTTGAGTGCTACAGGAGAACCGGTGATAATATACCTCGACCTTCTGGAAGAAGTCGAACGGAGGGCCGGGAACGAGAAGCGATTCGGCGGTGCAGCCACAGATTCAAGTGTCGCCCAAGTGTTGCCCTGAAATGGCAACACCTGAGGCAACACAGGAGAACAGAACAATGGCTGAAAATTCTGAGAGCAGTGACTCAGAAGAAGAAGATGGATTGGTGTACCATCAAGGCAGGAGAGATCCCCCAGCTCGTATCAGAAATTATCATCCCATTACTCAAGTAATTGGTGATGTTAATGAAGGGGTTCGAACAAGAAATAAGGAGCCGATGACTACGAGAGATATGGTTAGGTATGTGTGTATGTCCTCCACATACTCTCAGGTAAAACACTCCTGTTTCGTTTCCTCTCTTGAACCAAAAAATGTGATTGAAGCTTTAAATGATAAATTCTGGATTCAAGCTATGCAAGAAGAGCTTGAACAATTTACTTGTAACGAGGTTTGGTGTTTAGTTCCACGTCCTTTAAATACTAACATTATTGGAACTAAATGGATTTACAAAAACAAATCTGATGAATTGGGTAATATTGTTCGTAATAAAGCTCGTCTTGTGGCTCAAGGCTATACACAAGTGGAAGAAATCGACTTTGACGAGACCTTTGCACCTGTGGCTAGAATTGAGTCAATAAGACTTCTTCTTGCTATAGCCTGTTATCTCAAAATCACATTGCACCAAATGGATGTCAAAGCGGCTTTCTTGAATGGGTACTTAGATAAAGAGATCTATGTTGAGCAACCCAAAGGGTTTGAAGACCCATTCCACCCAGACCATGTATACAGACTTGATAAGGCCTTGTATGGCTTGAAACAAGCTCCTCGTGCATGGTATGGGCGTCTAACAAGCTTCCTTCTTGAATATGGATTTGTTAGAGGAGAAGCCGATAGGACATTATTTATTCTTAGGGAAAATAAAGAGCTTGTCATTGCTCAAATCTATGTTGATGACATAGTTTATGGTTCCACATCTAAAACATGTTTACAAAATTTTGTGGAAGCTATGACATCTACATTTGAGATGAGCATGATAGGAGAACTTAATTATTTCCTAGGATTGCAGGTGAAACAATCGAATGATGGAATCTTTATCACACAGAGCAAGTATGCTAAGAGTCTGGTGAAAAGATTTGGATTAGAGAGTGCCAAGAGCTCTAAAATACCTATGGGATCATCTCTTAAGGTAACCAAAGATCAGCGAGGGGAGGATGTTGACCCAACTCGTATAGATCCATGATAGGTAGTCTTCTTTATCTTACTGCGATCGTCCCGATATAATGTTCGGCGTAGGTGTTTGTGCTAGATATCAATCAGCTCCTAAAATTTCTCACCTAAATCTTTGTCAAGAAAATCATCAAGTATGTGTCCGGGACAAGTGACTTGGGAATCTGGTTCACCAAAGACACTAATACCAACTTAGTTGGTTTTAGTGACTACGATTGGGCGGGGATATAGATGACAGAAAGAGTACTAGTGGGGGTTGTTTTTCTTGGGTAATAATCTAGTGTCATGGTACGGAGTCGTAAGCAAACCGTGTTTCTCTCCCGACTGCCGAATACTGAATATGTGGCGAGCAGGAGTTGTTGTTCACAACTAATATGGTTGAAACACATGCTTGACGACTATGGTCTTGATAGTAATATCTTGACCATGTACTGTGACAATCTGAGTGCTATAAATATCTCCAAAAACCCTGCACAACACTCACGCACTAAGCACATTGATATTCGCCATCATTTTTTAAGAAATTTAGTAGAAAAGGAATTGATCCAAATAGAGCATATTGATACAAAACATCAACTTGCTGATATTTTGACCAAAGCCTTGGACCATGAGAGATTTTCAAGTTTGAAAAAATCTCTTGGTTTATGTTTTCTATAAATCTGTGTGTGTTGCCGTCAGTGTTGTCAACACTGTCAGCAACACTTTGTATGAGTTGTATATTATTTATAAAAATATATATATATATATATATATATATATATATATATATATATATATATATATATATATATATATATATATATATATATATATTTTTTAGTTAGTTTAATCCCAAATGGGGGGCATTTACTGACCTTTTTGTTCTAGTATGTGTACATTCTTAAGGTTAACATTTTTTTTATAAAATACCCCTTTGTGCTAAAAAGTGACAAAGTCACTCATATTGTTGTTGATATTAAAAAAAAAAAAAGAGGCAAAGCTTGTGAAAATTCCCAAAGGGAATATAATGTAGTGTTTTATACTAAGTATTAGGGACATGGAGCTCGCTACTACAGTGTACCCTACTTGAAAGGTATAAAACTTACTAATTGTAGATTTACACTTTAATAAAAAACTCGGGGCACGGAGCTCGCTACTACGATGCTTCCTTGTAAATAAAGAAAGTGTAAAGTGTGCTTAAAAATTGCCTAAAAAAGTATAGATATGTATGTTGAAAAAATATCAAGGGGATTTTATTTAAAAATGTTGCCTTGAGTGTCACGCAACATTACTAGTAACACATTAGTAGATGCTACATTATTTTTTCTTGTTTTTGTTTTTGTTAATTAAATTTTAAATTTCCAAAAGTCTATTTTCTTATATTTAGAGTTTGTGAAATTTAAAAGGTTTTTAGCAAAAATTTTTATTTTGTTAAACTAAGTGTAATTTTGTAATATCTATTTTTTAAAATTCATCTCTTTGAATTTTGAAAAACTCAATTTTATGGATATTACTAAAATTATGTTTAGTTATTATTAAAAAATTAAAAATTAAAAAAATTAAAAAAAAAAAAGGATTTTTTTTTTAAATGGGCGGATAACAGTTGAGTTTTGTTGGGATTTTTGAGAGATAAGTGGAGATTTAATTAATTTGACATTGTCAAATCAATTAAATCCTACCACTATTCACTCATTAAAACCCTCTCCTAAAACCCTCTCTCTCTCTCTCTCTCTCTCTCTCTCTCTCTCTCTCTCTCTCACCGTGTTCTCTCTCTCTAGGCGGAAACTCAAACCCTTCCTCTGTTCTCTTTGTCTTCCTCGTTCTTCTTCAAATCTCCATGGAAAGCACCAAAAATTCTCCCCAAATTTCATCTCCCATGGAGATTTCGCCTCTAGCTCCCTCTAGTGTCGCCTCAAATGTCGCAGTTCCCATGAAAATCTCACCAGCGACACTTTCGGCCACATCTTCAACCTCACCATCCTTAGACATTGTTGTCTATGATCCTTCTCAAATTCTCATTCCCATCAATCTTCCTGAAGCTACCCCATCCACAGAGCTCACCTTCGCCCCTCAGAAGAAGACCAAGAAGCGAAAGGCGGTTGATGCCTCTAGCTCTTTTAGGGGTGGAGTGCGTAGACAATCGGAGAGGATCAAAACTCTGTTCAGGTCGAAGATACCATCTAATACAGCTGATGATCCGATAAATGTGGATAATTCTTCAAGCTCTTCGCTCAACATTTCGTCCGAGGAAGGTTCGGACCCTGCTTTTAAAGAAACTAAGGAGCCCTCATCATCTTCTGATGAGGATGAAGATGCTTGGTTGGAAGAGGAGGAAACCCTTGTCGAAGCTCACCCAAGATCAAGAAGAAACAGAAAATTTCTGATGGTGTCGCCCCAAGTGTTGCCGATGCAATGGCAACACCTGAAGCAACACCTGCTGCCAAGACCAAAGCACAATTAAGTTCTCCTTCGTATTCTCCTATTTCATGGCCTGAGGTACACTCTCCTAATCCCTCTCAAGATGAAAAATCAGATTATGAGTCTTTTGGATTTTATGAACGTCCATTTCTTTCTGAGGAATTTTATAGTGATGCAAGTCTTCATAATTTTGTTGAAGATTCTGAGAAGAAAATTCTGAATGAAAAGAATATTTATGTGACTCAATTCAAGGAGTTAGGAGTGTATCAGTTTTTGGAGGATATGATGTTTTTGCCTACGGTGACTAAAGTGTCATCGTACATTGAAAGTGTGGTTAGGAATTTCTATGCTCATCTTAGGGATAATATTGATGATAGGAATACCCCTCATTATGGAAAGATCTTTGTTAGGGGCATTATCTATGATTTTAATCCTTTAATCATCAATAGAACCTTCGGCCTCCCAAATGTCGAAGATGAGAGTTTGGAGTATGATCCTAATTCCTTGGCCACCTTTTTAACTGGAGGAAGAATTACCATTTGGTCTGATCATTTTAAGTCTACCTATCTCACTTCTTTGTTTAGCGTGCTACACAAGATATGTATAACGAATTGGCTTCCCACGGCAAATGAGAATACCGTAACTTTGAAAGCAAGCCAATTTGTTGTATAAACTAGGAAAGAAACAAAGAGTGAATTTTGGGAGACTTATATTCAATCACCTTGCTGCATGGGCTAAGAAGAAAAAGACCTCCTCCTTCATTTTTCCTTCCCTTATTTTCCAAGTCCTAATGTACCAAAACCTTAAACCTTGGAATGCTGATACTATCTCTGAGAGGCCTGTTTACTACAGAATTACCAAGCATTTTACTGAAGGTGATAGGCACAGGGATTTACCTTGGGTTTTGGTTACAAATGCTCCTCCAATTGCCGCCTGCTTCCGTCGCCCAAGTGTCGCCCCTGAAACCGGCAACACTTCCGGCAACACTGCTCTGTTATGGTTGATGCTGCTATGATTCTAAATTTTTTCAATGGTCAAGTGAAGCACATTGACTCAGTAATTCAGGGATGGTTGGATATGCGGACTGACATGATGAAAATGGTGGATTTAATTTCTTCCAAAATAGGGGAGATAAGCCACCAAGGCGTGATGATGATGATGGAGCCGGAAATGGAGTGGAAATGGTCTTTGGGCCTAGTGGTACAGCAGAGGGAGGTGAAGGAGCTGGAAATGCAGTTTAAAGATGGTTGGTTTGAATGGTGGTTGATTTTGGTGGTTTGGAACATAAACAATTTTATTTGTTTTATTTTGGTTTGTAATGCTTAAACAAATTTTATTTCTGTTTTTTGTTTTTCTTTGTTTCAGCTGGAATTTTCTTCAAAACATGATGGATGGTTTTTGTTTAATGGTTGGTTGGTTGTTTAGAATTTAATAAATTAGTTTATTTAGTTATTAAATTTCGTATTAAGGGGGAGATTTTTGTAAAGATTTTGATACTTCATTTGCTTAATGGTTGATGTTTTGGATTGAAAAATATTTCAAAACATTGCCTGAAGGTTGATGTTGCCTCTATCAAAATCTCGTGGGATTTTGTGGTTGTAGTTAAGTTTGACTAACTGTTTTTTTGAAAAGATCATCACATTGGTATTTTGTGAAGAAATCAGTAACTATGGGGGAGATTGTTAATGTTAAGATCATGTGTTGCCATGAATGTCATCCCAAGTGTTGCAAACCAGTGTTGCCACTGGTGTTGCCAAAAGTGTTGCCATTTGGAATTGGCGACACTGAGCTAGTTACTGTATTTTTCACAAAGATTAATGGGTAAATTAATGTTTATATAACAGTAGTTAGTCACCTTAAAATGAGCTTGAAATCAGCAACAGAATCTGCCCAGGCGTTAATCACGAAGAGGAGAAGAAGTTAACAAATAAACATGTGTTTATTTGTTTAATTGATGACCAAGCCAGGAGATATTTTATTCAGCTATTCTGGGGGAGAACAAGTCAGAGTACAAGGCAACCAAAGCTAAGAGGTACAAGCAAGAGAAGCAAGAGAAGACTAGGTCTCCTACAAAAGAGGCGAGTGGCATAAATGGAGGAAACAAACTCCAAGCTGTTAGCTGATCATTTGAGTAGGCTCCAAGACTTTGTGGCCTATAAATAGTGCAGTTGATCTTCATTGAAGATCATCCAATTCAGAAAATGCAAATCTGCACAAGAAAGTAGAATTCTGCTCTCAAGTGTTGCCATTCAGTGTCGGCAACACTTCATCCAACACTCGAGAATTTCATATATATTTTTATATTTTTGTGAGGTTTTGAGTGTTCATTTTTCAGAGAGAATTTGTGTATATGTTGTTCCTTATATCAGGGTTCGTTTATCATTAAGGAACAACTTCGACCTTGTATTGAATTCATATTATTAATAGAAAGGTCTTGCCTTCTTGGCACCCATCAAGTTATATATTTATATAACTTGATAAAAATTATATTCTTGTGTATTGCTTTAATTCTTCCGCTGCAATTTATATTTATCTCTATTGATTTGTGTTTTTCTAGAATTGGTGAATGTGTTGTTGTTAGTGTCATCAACACTAAAGACAACACTCGTGAGTTTCATCTCACCTTGTGAGTTTCGCCTCACAAGTTCCAAGCCATAGATAATCTCAATTTCTTTTTTATTTATTTATTTAAAACAGATACTCCCTCCGTCCCACAAAATTTTACACCTTTACTGTTGAGAACGAAAAATAAGGAATAATATTATTAAAGTAGGTGTTGTGAGTGGGAGGAGAGAGAATGAGTGGAGAGAATAGTAAATTTGAAAAGTGTTGTGAGTATGACAAGTGGGTCCCATGAATAAAGAAGTATTTAAAAAATTCCTTTTTAGGAAAGTGAAACTTTAAAGTGGGACGCCCAAAATAGTAAAAGGGGTAATGTTTTAGGGGACGGAGGGAGTATGAAATATGATGTCTTCTTTTTATTATCTTTTTATTAATGTTGTATATTGAATATAGTTTATCTGAACATTTTTTGTTCATAACATTGAAAATATGAAAAAATGTGAAAAAAAAAATTACTTTTATACTTTAAAATATAAGAATAATTATAGTCTTATACCTTATATATAGGAGAGTATACTATAAAAGTAATTCTAGTCCTATACCTTATATATAGGAGTGGAGGTAGTAAAATACTCCCTCCGTTCATTTACAATGTTCACAGTTACTGTTTATACGGTTATTAAGGAGGGAGTATTATATTGAAAGTGTTGTGAGTGTGAAAGTAAAATAGGAGAGAGAATGAGTGGAGGGAATAGTAAATTATAATGGTGTTGTGAGTATTAAAATAATGTAAGAGAGAGAATGAGTGGAGAGAATAGTAAATTATAGTGGGGCAGGGTTAATATTTTAGTAATATAAAGTTTTCATTTTAGGAAAGAAACAAAGTGTGAACTAAGTAAATGGACGCCCAAAATAGAAAGTGTGAAGTATGTAAATGGACGGAGGGAGTATGTGACTTTTAATGATTTTTTTTTTAATTTGAAAAATTGTTAAAAAAAAAATTACTCTTATACCTTAGGTAAAAGAGTAAGTCTAGTGTTATACCTAAATACAGGAGCGGATTGGTTAAAATATGAGATTTTTTTTTTTAATTTTTTTAAGAAATGTGAAAAATTATAAAAAAAAAATACACTTATAACTTGAGGTAAAAAAATAATTCTAATCTTATACCTAAGTATATATGTATAAGAGTCTTCTGTCCTTGTTCATTAAACAGAGTAACATAATTTTATTTATTTTTTATTATGGGAAGTGCTAAAGCAGTCCTTGTTCATTAAACACAGTAAAATAATAATTTTTTTTTTTTTTTTTATGGGAAGTGCTAAAGCAATCGCTAAGCCAAAATTTTACAAAAACACATTTTTTCTTAAGTTTTAAGTTTAGAAAAAATGTGTTTTGTTTTCTCCGTTAGTGTCAATGTCAGTGTAACAAAGTGTCAGTGTAACAAAGTGTCAGTGAATGTGTAACAAAGTGTCAGTGTTACTGTAACAAAGTGCCAGTGTAAAAAAGTGTCAGTGCATGTATATTAAGTGCCAATATAAAAAGTGTCAGTGTTAGTGTAACAAAGTGCCAGTGTAAAAAAATGTCAGTGGATGTATATTAAGTGTCAGTGTAAAAAGTGTCAGTATTAGTGTAACAAAGTGTCAGTGTTAGTGTAACAAAGTGCCGGTGTAAAAAAGTGTCAGTGCATGTATATTGAGTGTCAGTGTAAAAAAGTGCCAGTGTTAGTGTAAAAAAGTGACAGAGTAAAAAAGTGTCAGTGTTATTAAATGCCAGTGTAAAAATATTTTTTTCTAAACTTAAAAAAAAACGCATTTTTTGTAAGACCAACTCAATCGCTAATTTGGATAGAATGGAATATATGGATTTAAAAGTTCGTAACATACTCCCTCCGTCCCACGATAATCTGCAAAAAGACTCTTTTTGGACGTCCCACAATAATCTGCATTTTTTCAAAATGGAAATGGGACCCACTTGTCTCTACTCACAACCATTACCCATTTACTCCACTTTTTCTCTCCTACCCAATCATCTATACTCACAACACATCACTTTTTTCACTTTTCTCCTTAATTTATGTGCTGCCCAAAAAAGTGCATATTATGTTGAAACGGAGGGAGTATATTATATGGCTTGTCCCAAAAGTAGTGAAATTTTGTTGAATTTGAAAACCCATAAATAAATAATTGAAGACTAGATTACCTGTATCACTTTTATTTATTATATGCGATTTAACGAATACTCCCTCCGTCCCGCTAGTAATCGCACTGTTACTGTTTGCGCGAGAATTAAGAAAAAAATAATGATATAAATGTTGTGAGTGTAAAAGTAAAATAGGAGAGAGAATGAGTGGAGGGAATAGTAAATTATAATGGTGTTGTGAGTATTAAAATAATGTAGGAGAGAGAATGAGTGGAGGGAATAGTAAAGATTCTTTGCCATTTTAGGAAATGTGCAGTTTGTAATGGGACGCCCAAAATAGAAAGTGTGATGTTTATAGCGGGACAGAGGGAGTATTAGTTATTAGGACTGATATTATCATGACATCATTATTGATATATAATCATTAATTAATTTGTAATACACAATAGAGTACTCCCTTCGTCCGAATTTTTTCTCAAATAATACATTTTTAAAATTTTATTTTCCAAAGTGATTTACTGTTCAAATTTTTTCCCAAACTGTTCCACTTTTTCAAAAATCGCTACACCGTGTAGCGAGTTTATAATTTTTCGATTAAAATCGCTACACGGTGTAGCGATTTTAAATTTGCTAAATTTTATTTTAATATTTATGCTATTTGCTATTTAAAAAAAAAAAAAATTTGAAATCGCTACACGAAGTAGCGATTTCAAATTAAGAGAGTCAACTATGGAAAGTCCGTCCAAACCAAGTCCAAAGTAAAGTAAAGTAGTAAGGTTTGTAATTCGTTCCGTCTTAAATTACAAAATAATAATACAAAAATAATTATGTATTAATAAAAAAACTAAATAAAAATATTATATTTTCCATCTCAAATAAATATTTTTAAAAAATGTACTTCTATAAAAAAATTATATTCTTCATTTCAAAAATAAATATTACTTTCGACTCAAAATGAATAACCAAAAAATAATACTACATTTTTTATCCCAAATAGATGAGCATTACTTCCTTCGTCTCAATGAATATTTAAAAAAAAATAATACTCTTCATTTGCCTCAAAAATTAATATTATATTTTGAGACGAAGGCACTAACATTACAAACATTAATTTTCGAGGAGAATGAAGTAGTATTAATTTTTAAAATATGCATTGGGATGAAGGAAGTAATGCTCATTTTTTTGGATAAAAAATGTAATATTATTTTTTGGTTATTCATTTTGTTTCGAAAATAATATTTATTTTTGAAATGAAGAATATAATTTTTTATAGAAATACATTTTTAAAAAATATTTATTTGAGATAAAAAAAAATAATATTTCTATTTAGTTTTTTTTATTAATACATAATTATTTTTATATTATTATTTTGTAATTTAAGACGGGACGAATTACCATTACAAACCTTACTACTTTACTTTGGACTTGGTTTGGACGGACTTTGCATAGTTGTCTCTCTTAATTTGAAATTGCTACTTCGTGTAGCGATTTCAAATTTAGTTTTTTTTTAATAGCAAATAGCATAAATATTAAAATAAAATTTAGCAAATTTAAAATTGCTACACCGTGTAGCGATTTTAATCAAAAAATTATAAATTCGCTACACGGTGTAGCGATTTTTGAAAAAGTGGAACATTTTGGGAAAAAATTTGAACAGTAAATCACTTTGGTAAATAAAATTTTAAAAATGTATTATTTGAGAAAAAATTCCCCTCCGTCCCGCTCGAAGTGTCCCAACTTTCTTTTTTAGGTGTCCATTTAAAATGTCTCAACCCAAAAAAGGAAAGTTTTTTATTACTTTTTTATTTGTGGAACCCACTTGTCATACTCACAATAAATATCAACTAACTATTCACTATCCCACTTTCTCTTTCCTACTACACTTTTCATACTCACAATATTTATTTTGTTGGAATATTTGGTATATGTGGTATGAAGTTCATAGCATATGACCTTGGGTGTCATTGGGCTTGAACTGTTATTTGGCGAGAGGAAAATTCCCGTCGGATGTTCTGCGCTCGAGGGCGGCCGCGCTTAGGCCGAGAGCGGCCGCGCTTCCTTGCCGAGAGACGAGCTTCAAAATCCTGTGTTGAGCGCGGTCGCGCTCTACTTGAGAGCGGCCGCGCTTGTGACGGGATCTGCGAATTTCCTGGGCCGAATTAGATCAGTTTTAGGTCTTTTTAAGCCCTAAAACTCTAGTTTTACCACACATATAAATACTCTAATACCTCCAGCCGTTTTTGTGACTTGAATATTGAAGAGAAACACAATTCTCTTGCTTTGATTCAAAGATCAAACACTCCCGTTCATAGAGATTCGTTCGTGAGATTCAAGGCGATTGAGATAGGACCGCCGGTGACTACCTACCTGTGTGCTGCTTTGTGGTACGTAGTCCGTGATCGTTTTATCCTCGGAGAAATTTGCCTGTACCTGAGTTGCACCAATTGGGGGCAATATTTTCTCTTAGGACAGTCTTCCTAAGGCGACTCGATCAAATCACGATAAGTTTTCTAACCGTTTGATTTCTTGTTTCTGTTTGTTTTCCTGATCCTGTTCCTTGGCTTTCGGTTTTGCTATTGGCATCTTAATTGGTACATTTTGACTTGATCAATAAAATCCCCTACTGTTGATTAAATCGTTGTTTAATCTGTGGTGCTTATTAATTTAATTTCCAACAGTCTAAGAGAAAATAGTATTTTATTTGATCATGTCTGGTGGTTCCTCTAACTCTCCCTTTAAGTCCCTAGTTGACACCTCCGATCTTCCGGAGAAGTTTGGTGGTAAGAACTTCAAGCGTTGGTCTGAACGCATGAAGATCCGGGCCATCAATTAAGGGTATGTACGGTATGCTTTGACATCTAAATGTCCCGCTACGAATGGTGATGATCCGGTTAATGTGGCCGCTTGTTAAACTGTGGAAGGAAGCGGGACGATGTTGTTCGAGGATGCATTACGTCGGCTTTGTCGAATGCACTCTTTGATGTTTATTGCTCTGCTCCTCTCATTTCTTTGCGTCATTTGTGGGATTCTCTTTCCAAGAAGTACGGCACCGATGAATCCGGTGTGGAAAAGTACCAAGTGGGAAAGTTCTGAATTATCACATGAGTGAGGGAAAGTCGGTTACCGACCAAGTGCACGAACTCCAAATCGTTTTGCGGTCACTCGGGATGCGACATGGGACTTCTGATAAGTTCGTTGTCATGGCTATCATTGAGAAGTTTCCTCGATCTTGGGGGAATTCGGTATGACCCTCGAAGCATCGTCTTGGAAACTTGTCACTCGATGAGTTGATGAATGCAATTGCGATTCGGGAGGTGCATAATGGTAACCAACCTAGCGTACTGTGGAGGCTGCTTTGCCAATATGGTTACCGGTAAAAGCAAGTTTAAAGGAAAAGGTGTGAAAACTTCTAAGGATAAAGAAAACCATGATAAGCTTAAAGTTAAGAAAAATAACTTTAGGAAGCCAAGAGCAAAACG
The DNA here is from genome assembly GCA_022495995.1 of Adenophora triphylla var. japonica. Lineage (NCBI taxonomy): Eukaryota > Viridiplantae > Streptophyta > Magnoliopsida > Asterales > Campanulaceae > Adenophora > Adenophora triphylla. Next base: position 210,106 of record JAFEMH010003713.1, read on the forward strand.
AGGCTGCTGGAATTGTGGAGAAGGTGGACACTTTTCTAGGGGCCCGTCCAAGAAAGGAAAAGGACCACAAGCCTCTGGCGATGACCATCCTGCTGTCAACATGGTGTTGGGTCCGAAGGATTATGATGATCACGACTCGACGCACTGGAGTTGACGATCGACTGCAATGTTACAAAGTATGTAACTTCTTGTCTGAACTCTTTCTTGTCTATGAACCCAGCGAGTGGCTAGTTGACACTGGGGCAAATGTGCACGTTTGTGTGATAAATTGATATTTGTGTCTTACCGGCTGTCCGTGGTAGATCGGTGACGATGGGGAACTCTAGTGCTGCAAAGGTGCTTGGGGCTGGACGCGTGGACTGAGGTTTCCCAATGGGCGCATTCTTACCTTGCATCGAGTGTATCACGTTCACGATATTCGTCGCAACATTATTAGTGGTTCTAGTCTAGTTAGGGAAGGATTTGAGATTTCATTTAAATGTAATAAGGTTATAATTTTGGATTCTGGTAGTTTTGTGGGGAAAGGTTATTCCTCGGATGGTTTATTTAAAATTAGAGTTGAAACTGATGTTTGTTCGCACAACAATAATTTTAGTTCTATTGATTATCTGTTTCGTATTCCATTGAATCTTCAAATGTTTGGCATGGTCGTTTAGGACATATTAACTATGATTACGTGAAAAGAATGATGAACTTAGATATTATTCCTAAACATGCTATTGATAAGAATTCTAAGTGTCATGTATGTGTTGAAGCTAAATCTACAAAAGGTCCGTTTAAGTCGGTTGTGAGAAATTACGAAATTCTAAATTTAGTTCATACTGATATTTGTGAATTTAATGGCGTGTTGACCAAAGACAAAAAGAAATACTTTCTCACCTTTATTGATGATGCTAGTAGATACTGTTATGTGTTCTTGCTTAATTCTAAGGATGAAGCATTAGATAAATTCATTATATTTAAGAACGAAGCAGAAACACAACTGGCAAGAAACTTAAACGGTTAAGGTCTGATAGAGGAGGTGAATATGAGTCTAACCCCTTCATGTATTATTGCCAAGAAAACGGAATTGTACATGAAGAGACTCCTCCCTACACCCCTCAATCAAATGGTGTTGCAGAACGTAAGAATAGAACCCTTACTGATATGATTAACAGTTTACTCATAAGTTACGGACTTGCCCAAATATATGTGGGGAGAGGCTTTGAATACGGCTTGCCATATTACGAATAGAGTCCCTCCTAAACATAGAAAGGAAAGCCCGTTTGAACTTTGGAGAGGTCGACAGGCTAGCTTGAAACACTTAAAAGTGTGGGGGTGCCTTGCTAAGGTACTTGTACTGCACATAAAAGGAAAAGCTTGGACCTAAAGCGTTGATGCTATCTTTATAGGTTATTACGAAACAAGTTATGCATTGAGATTTCTTATTATAAAATCTGAAATTTACGGCATAGATGTGAACTCTATAGTTGAGTTACGTGATGCAACATTTTTGAGGATGTGTTTCCTATGAAGGACGGACTTCCTAAGGAATCTAACCCGACCACTAATTCTATTCTGCTCAGTAGAGAAGGCGACGAATGTGGGGGTTGATTCCAGTGCAACTCATTCTGACGATGAGTTTGAACCAAGAAGGAGTAAAAGGGCAAGGACCACCAAGGACTTTGGAAGTGATTTCATCACTTACAATGTCGAGGGTGATCCTCTAACCTTCAAAGCTGCTATGGCTACTTCGACGCCAAGCGGTGGAAGGATCTTTGTAAAGAGTGAGATGGATTCTATTGTCTCTAATGGGACATGGGAATTGGTCGATCTCCCTCACAGTTGTAGCACGATAGGATGTAAGTGGGTCTTTAAAGGAAAGCTGAAACCGGATGGAACCGTTGACAAGTTTAAGGCTAGGTTAGTGGCTAAGGGATTCAAGCAAATGGAAGGAATAGACTATTTCGATACCTATTCACCGATTGCTAGAATGACTACAATCCGAATGCTTATCGCATTGGCCTACGTATATGATCTTCCTATCCATCGGATGGATGTTAAGGCCGCTTTCTTGCATGGCGATCTTGAGGAAGAAATTTATATGGATCAACCTTTGAAGGTTTTGAGGCCCACAGCAATGAGAGAAAGGTTTGTAAACTTGTTAAGTCCTTGTATGGACTTAAACAAGCCCCTAAGCAATGGCATGAAAAATTTGATAAAATTATTTCATCGTTTGGCTTTGTTAATAATGAGTTTGATAAGTGTGTTTATAGCAAGAGTATTGGTGATAGTAGTATTGTCTTATGTACGTATGTCGATGATATTCATTTGTTTGGAACGGATATGAGGATAATTGATACTACTAAGGCATTCTTGAAAAGTAAGTTTGAGATGAAAGATATGGGAGTAGCAAGTGTGATTCTTGGCCTTAAGTTGACTCGTTCAACTAGTGGCATAACCATATCGCTTGATCTCATTATACTGAAAGTGTAATTGAGAAATTTGGTTATAAGAATTGCAAAGTAGCTAAGACTCCATATGACCCTTCATCTGCTCTTACTAAGAATGAAAGTGGAGTACCGATGGCTCAGTTGAGATATTCTCAAATAATTGGAAGTTTGATGTATCTTGCCAATTGTACTAGACCGGATATATCCTATTCGGTTACTAGGTTGGCTAGATATACTCAATGTCCGAATAAAGCACATTGGGAAGCTCTTGATAGAGTTCTCAAGTATTTGAAGGGAACGATTTCCCTTAGGCTGCATTACGGTAGATATCATACATTGTTCTTGAAGGATATAGTGATGCTGTTGGATTGCCTATAACTCCGGGAGTTATGGCTGTACGGGAGTATGTTTTCACCTTAGGCGGAGGCTGCGGTCGCTTGGAGGTCGACCAAACAAACTCTGTTGTCTAGGTCTACATTTGAGGCCGAATTAGTTGCTCTTGACACTCTTTGGATTGGAAGGCCGAATGGCTTCGAGGGACTTATGTCGAGTTGCCCATGGTCGGCAAGCCCATGCCTGTTATCTCTGTACATTGTGACAACACCGCCACAATTGAGAAGCGAAAAGTGTCAAGTACAACTAAAACTAGGAGACATATCCAAATTAGATTAAAATCTATAAGGGATCTAGTGTCTCGGAAGGTGATAGGCTGTTGATTATGTTGGTACAAGGATAACACGGTGATCCTTTAACAAAGGGCTAGAATTTGCTCTTGTTCGGAAATCTAGGTTGGGGATGGGGTGAACCCCGTCGACTCAAACGCATTAGCAACCCGATCTACAGTGGAGATCCCACAAAGGAGATTCAATGTGGTAATAACAAGTGTGGGGTGAGTCGGAGCACCAAATAATAGATTGACATGTTACATGTGCAGTCTATACCCTGAATAGCCTAGAGGTGCTCATTCTTTGCTAATTTAGTAAAAGTTTGGAACTTTGAATGGGATCGAAGTCTTTTAGACAAGATGTTAGCGATGCATCTTCCGAGATGCCCTTGACTAAGTGAGTGTTGTTGTTGGCCGCAACTAGAGGAATTTGGGTTATTCCTTAAAAGCACTCATGATAGATGATCGGGACGTATGGCTTATAAGCGTCAAGTGTTCGATAGAGGGCCTATCATAGCTTTTGTCGTGTTTGTTACCAGGCAAAGGCCTCTACATCCAAAGGCATCGGGATTCAAGACACCCGTTCATGCAGGTCTGTGGAGGTTTGCGTTGGATAACATAGGTAGTGGTTGGCTAGGAAGGTACCATTATTGAAAGCATGGCAATGGACAATCTGTACACGTCATATTTCTATGAACTTGTGGGGATTGTTGGAATATTTGGTATATGTGGTATGAAGTTCATAGCATATGACCTTGGGTGTCATTGGGCTTGAGCTGTTATTTGGCGAGAGGAAAATTCCCGTCGGATGTTCAACGCTCGAGGCGGCCGCGCTTAGGCCGAGAGCGGCCGCGCTTCCTTGCTTAGAGATGAGCTTCAAATCTTTGTGTTGAGCGCGGTCGCGCTCTACTTGGAGCGGCAGCGCTTGTGACGGGATCTGCGAATTTCCTGGCCGGGATTAGATCGATTTTAGGTCTTTTTAAGCCCTAAAACTCTAGTTTTACCACACATATAAATACTCTAATACCTCCAGCCGTTTTTGTGACTTGAATATTGAAGAGAAACACAATTCTCTTGCTTTGATTCAAAGATCAAACACTCCCGTTCATAGAGATTCGTTCGTGAGATTCAAGGCGATTGAGATAGGACCGCCGGTGACTACCTACCTGTGTGCTGCTTTGTGGTACGTAGTCCGTGATCGTTTTATCCTCGGAGAAATTTGCACATGCACGAGTTGCACCAATTGGGGGCAATATTTTCTCTTAGGACAGTCTTCCTAAGGCGACTCGATCAAATCACGATAAGTTTTCTAACCGTTTGATTTCTTGTTTCTGTTTGTTTTCCTGATCCTGTTCCTTGGCTTTCGGTTTTGCTATTGGCATCTTAATTGGTACGTTTTGACTTGATCAATAAAATCCCCTACTGTTGATTAAATCGTTGTTTAATCTGTGGTGCTTATTAATTTAATTTCCAACATATTTCACTATACACTTTTTCTCTTTCCTACATCACTTTCCTTAATTCCCGTACATAAACCATTTTGGAACATTTCGACCTGGACGGAGGGAGTAGTATATAAAAATATACTCCCTCCGTCCCTAAAAGTTTGTCTCATTTGACTTTTTTTGTTGAACATTGACAACAAATTTATGAGAGATTAATCATGTTCATGAAATTCTAAAAGTTGTTGTTGATAATATTATTAATGTTGAATCAATAGGAATTTTTAGAATTTCATGAACATAATTAAATTGTCATATATTTGTGGTCAAAGTTCAACTAAAAAGTCAAATGGGATAAACTTTTAGGGACGGAGGGAGTACAATGTTAAACCTAGGGATTGCCAAACCGGACCGAAACCGGAAAATCGGACCAGAACCGGATCGGAAAAGCCCGAAACCGCCATGAACCGTCACGAAAACCGGAACCGGGGTAACCGAAACCGGTTTGGAGCCGGGCCGGTTAAGGGTCACCAAAATTGTGAACCGGACCGGGAAAAGCCCGGAATCGGACAAAAATTCATTGTTTTTCTATAGAATCGGATCGGAACCGAACCGAAAAAAGCCCGAAACCGGACAAATCGAGGAGAAAATCGGAACCGAATTAATCGAAACCGTGAGCAATCCAGACCAGTTAAGAATTATACATTTTTCAAACTGAAACTGACGATTTCGAATCGAAATCGAACCCGAAATCGATTTTGATCATCCCTATCCCTAGCTAAACCTATCATTAATTGGGTTGGGGCCTTAGCTATTGTTATTATAACTAGCAGTACACCCGTGCGATGCACGGATAGCTATTAACACATATTCAGAAAAATTCATACAAATATAACAGGAAATAAAAATGTTTGTGTACATTGTAAAACACTTTTTTGAAAACTATATTATTAGTACAAATATCAAATTGAATGTCACTAAAAGAAATACTCCCTCTGTCCCATCTTTTTATAGACTTTTGGGGTTTGCACGGGAATTAAGGAGAAAGTATTATATTGAAAGTGTTGTGAGTGTGAAAATAAAATAGGAGAGAGAATGAGTGGAGAAAATAGTAAATTATAATGGTGATGTGAGTATTAAAATAATGTAGGAGAGAGAATGAGTGGAGGGAATAGTAAAGATTCCTTTCCATTTTAGGAAAATATACTCCCTCCGTCCCGGCCGATTTAGGATTTTTTGGGCCGGCACGGGGATTAAGGAAAAGGTAAATGTTGTGAGTGTAATTTAAAAATAGGAGAGAGAATGAGTGGAAGGAATAGTAAATTATAATGGTGTTGTGAGTATTAAAATAATGTAGGAGAGAGAATGAGTGGAGAGAATAGTGATTTAAGGTTTCCATTTTGGGCCGTCCTAAATCGGGTGGGACGCCCAAAATGGAAATAAATCCTAAATCGGCCGGGACGGAGGGAGTATATTATTGTGGGACGCCCAAAAAGGAAAGTTTATATATTATCATGGGACGGAGGGAGTATATATTTAAGGAATAGTTAGTTTGTACGAAGCGCGTTTTATACGTAAATTCCCGTTATATTCAATAATAATCACATTTGACAGCCATTTTTCAATGTTATGGAATTGAACGCATATTTTTCATGTAAAATATATTTATTGTGTATTGAACGTGATATGTGCGTAATTTGTCCACAGTATCACTTAGGTTCGCCAACGATTGGGAAAGCGTAATCAATCTAGTTATAAGTCTTCACATCTTTCTCTTCAACTGCAATTCAGAACTCTTGACTATAGTAATTCTCCAAACAAACAAATTACATGAAATGAAATTTTCAAGTATCATCGATTTTGATTTTTGAGAACTTATTTTGTTCTTGAACCGTATTCAACTTCTACATCCCTGTTTGATTTTTACATATTTCTTTAATATTTCTATTATAAAATGCTATTTTTTCCCTTTAATTCCTTATAAATGTAGAGATTAATAATATGACATAGAAAAATAAGAAAATACAATAAACTATAAAGAAATAAGTATATAATAATATACAAATATTATCAACATTTAAAATTTATTCTAAATAATGATGAATCCTATGCGGGTTCGGGTTAAATGGGACGGTTCGAGCTTATCTCAAATCCACCCCAATCACACCCGATTTAAAAGAAATTATTTTCAAACTCTTTTCATTAGACGCGGATCATTGCGGGTTTATGAGGGATTCAAAAATTTTATCAACCCGTTTATCACGTAAAAAAATCTTTAAATAGGGCAATATAAAGTTGAAGTACATACGAACAATGTTTTCCTAGAATTGGGCCCAAAAAAGTAATTTGATTTCGCAACTTCAAAAATTTTAGTTACTTGAGACGGAAAATATATTTTCCCTTCTAGTTAAAGCACATAATAAAGCAATTTTTTGGGAAAAAAAGTAGTATTATTTTTTGGTGATTTATTTTGAGTTGAAAGTAATATTAATTTTTGAAATGAAGAAAATAAATTTTTTGTATAATGACATTTTTTTAAGTTGACTTGAGACGAAAAATATAATTTTCCCTTCTAGTTTTATTTATTTTAGTTTTCATTATTAAGAATTAGTTTTTATTTTGCTATTAATTAAATTTAACATTAGTATAAATTATTTCACAATCAAATAAATAAATGCTCCCTTCATCCGATTTTAAACTTCCTTTTTTTTAATAAATATATACAAAAGAATTCATCTTTGCTTTTTTGTGTATTGGGCTTGATCGCTTTCTTTGATGTGTTCTATTCAACAAATGTGAAAATTGGAGAGAGTTGGCTCAGAATCCTAGGGCAATTTAGAAGGGGAGGAGAGTGTATGAAAGTGATAATGATCACCACCCACTCTCAAATCTCCCATCACATTAATTTAGGAAATGATCACCCACTCTCAAATCTCCCATCACATTAAATACACTATTTGTCTTTAAAAAATTTGCACAATATTAATTAATTTTGTACATTAATTAATCACTTTAATTTAAAAAATATTGTGCAAATAAAATTTTTATTGTGCAAATAAAAATACTAAAATCAAATCAAATACTACACTTGTTTTCTCCTTCTCAAAGAACAGAGTTAACCCTAACTTTTTAAAAAGAGATCCCCTAATTACCCAAACTGAGAATGGACAAATCAAGCCCTGAAAATAAAATAGCTCTCTTTCTTGCTTCAAGATTTTTCTTGATGAATCTGTCAACAATCTTGTAATGCCCTCTCTCTCTCTCTCTCTCTCTCTCTCTCTCTCTCTCTATATATATATATATATATATATATATATATATATATATATATATATATATATATATATATATATATATATATATTTATATATTTATATATATATATATGTTTCTTGCATGTTGATTTTTGAAGTTGAGTTACGTATATTTATGTTTAAATTTTGGATTAAATCAAATTAAATTTTCATTTGCAGCGCGATTGCCTCCTGCTTTTGTTAAGAAGCTACATTTAGAAGGGAAATTTCCCCAAAACCCAGTGATGAAAATTCAAACGGGTCAAAAATGGAGAGTGGAGATTGAAAGAAGTGGAGAAAGGGCATGTTTTGGAAAGGGGTGGCTTGATTTTGTCAAAAATACAAAAATCAAATTTGGGGATTTTCTTGTTTTTCGTCTAATTAATACTACTTTCTATAAAAAAAAAAAAATGCTCCCTTTGCCTCAATAAATTTACTTGTCTCAAAATTTAATATTTTTTTTCTGACACGAAGTCACGAACATTATAAACATTAATTTTTACAAAATAATACTACTTCGGGTAAAAAAATAAATTAATATATTCGTCCCAAGGAATATTTTATAAAATATTACTTAATATGTTTAAAAAGTTAATGTAAAATTTTGAAACGAAAGAAATAACATTACAAACATTAATTTATATTTAAAAAGTAAAATTATGATTATTATTATTATCATTTATAATAAAAATATTTACTTCACACTTAATTAGTTTGCACAAAAAAGATATTGAAAAATAAAAAAGAAAAATTAAGAAAGGATAATTAAGAAATTTATATTTAAAAAATAGTGAATTTTTTTTTTGTCCAAATTAAATGAAATTAGTCTCTAATTAAAGAGGAAAAAAAATTATGAATTTTGGTGTAAATTTTTTTTTTTAAATAAATTTTTTTTTATATAAAATAATTGAGGTCAAAAAAATGGGATGAAAAAAAAATCTGAAAATAAACCATCCAATTAGAGCGCGCCACGTGTCGAGACTTTAAAAAAAAAAAAAAACAGTTACGCTGACACGCGCCTCTGTCGGCGCGTGTGGCGCACGCGCCCAATCCAAGCTTGCCGCGTGTCTCGTCCGTCTTGTTAATTACATTTTTGCCATCGCGTGAAATTACTTAATTGCCCCTGGTTTTTAACTCCAAGACTATCCTCCTTTTATATATATAGATATTTTTGCCATCGCATGAAATTACTTAATTGCCCCTGATTTTTGGCTCCAAAACTATCCTCCTTTTATATATATAGAATATATATAGAGAGATAAAGAAAGGTATTCTTTACTTGCCGTCATTTATTAACTTGTGCAAAGCCTACAAGTCTCTATTATGATTTAGATGGGACATCCACTTGCAAGTAGGGATGTCATGCGGGTTGAGTGCTCTCTTTCTTTAACTTCTTTCTTTAACTTCTTATCCTAATTCTCCCTCTGTCAATAACTAATAACTAGCAGTACACTCGTGAATTGAAAACAATTTTCCTAATTAAAGTTAATTAAAATTAGTATAATAATATATTTAATTAAATATCGATTAAAATTAAATAATGTAATATGAAATGGTGATATTTAACATAAATAGAGGATAAATAATACAGGGAACAAAAAAGAATACGATTATGTAAATAATTTTTCTTAACCAAATAACATCTTGAATTGAAAATAACATTAAATACATGGAGTATATATTAAATCAATCCGTATTAGTTTAGAAATAATAAACGGAAAAGGAAACCCAATTTTTTTAGACAACCCAAAAACCCAATTTTCCCATTCCCAGTAAACATCAAATTTTATTTCGTAAATTAAAAGTTTTAATTTCTTTCTAACATATTCAAAATATTACAACTTTATCCCTATGTAGAAAAGTAAATTATGACTAAATCTAATAATGACTTAAATAATTAAATAAATAAAGTTTTTTTTTAAATAATTGCAACTCTATATATAGAGAGATGTTAATAAAAAGAAGGTGAAAATATTAAATTGTTAACTTCACATCTCTCCCCCCCTCCCTTACCCCACCCCCACCCACCTATCACAAATTCATCTATCTCCCTAAAATTTGCAAATGCGTCTCTCATCTCACATATATTACTGAAAAATTATATCCACTTCTTGTTAATAATTTTTTTATCAAACGACAAATCAACTACATTCACAATAATATAATAGACGACACTACACAAACGTCGAAAGCTCAACTTAAACATTAATAGTAGTTCTATCTTTTAACTTACAACAAAGATTATTACAATCTACTCCCTCCGTCCCGCCCGAAAGGGCACTTTTGGTCAACATCAGTTAACTTTGACCCAAACATTAATGCAAATCTAAACATTATACTGAAATTTTAAAAATTGTTATTGATAAATCATTAAATGGTTTATGAATAACAATTTTTAGAATTTCAATAAAATGATTAAATTTTCATTAATGTTTAGGTCAAAGTTAACTGCTGTTGACCAAAAGTGCCCTTTCGAGCGGGACGGAGGGAGTATTAAAGAAAAAAAAACATCACCTGATAGACTTTATCTTCTTAATATATGTACAGAATAATCTCATTTCACCCCTAAAATATTTCATATCTCTTCCCCACTTAATCAATTATACATACATAATTATTTTAATCATTTGAAAAGAAAAATATATTATGTATAAATCTAATAGTGACTTAAATAAATAAATAAGTAAATATTTTTTATTTCGAATGATTGAAACTCTATATATGTAGAGATATTTAATTTCAACTCTATATATACTCCCTCCGTCCAGTTACATACTTCACACTTTCTATTTTGGGCGTCCAATTACATACTTCACACTTTGTCTCCTACATTATTTTAATACTCACAACACCATTATAATTTACTATTCCCTCCACTCATTCTCTCTCCTATTTTACTTTTACACTCACAACATTATATCATTATTTTTTTCCTTAATCCACGCGTGAACAGTAACCGTGAAGTATGTACTTGGACGGAGGGAGTATATATATACTCCCTCCGTCCCGCTACAAATCGCACACTTTTCTTTTTGGGCGTTCCATTACAAACCGCACACTCCCAAAAAGGAAACTTTATATTAATAAAATATTCACCCTACTCCACTCATTCTCTCTCCTACATTATTTTAATACTCACAACACCATTATAATTTACTATTTCCTCCACTCATTCTCTCTCCTATTTTACTTTTACACTCACAACATTTTATTAAAATATCATATTCCTTAATTCCCGCGCAAACAGTGTTAGTGCGGATATTAGCGGGACGGAGGGAGTATATATATATGTCACAATTCAGAAAAAACATCTTTCCATCAATGTAACAACAAAATAATTAATTTTGTAAACATAAAATTAAATATAATTTATTAGTATACGAACAATAGTAATAATAAATAAATATCATATTTGTTTACATTAACTCATCATGAACATAATTATAATATTCATTTCCAATTTAACTTATTTAATTTTGAGAAGAAAAATCAAAATCTTAAAAAAACTAACAATTGTGTTAAATGAAAAAAAAAAATTCCCAAACAATCCACTCCTTCATCAAACCCAACCCACTTCTTCCTCTCCCTCTTTCAAAATACCAATTCATACTATCTTTATTTTTTAGAATATTGACATGGACTTCAAAGAAGAGGATTTCTTTTTTGTGTCCAAATCGAATGAAAGTAGTCTCTATTTTTGGAGGATTTTTTTTAATGATTTTTGGTGAAAAAAAAAAATTTTAAAATATTATTATAAAATATTTGATTTATATTCAAAAAAGAGGATTTTTTTAATAAATATCATATTTGTTACATTAACTCATCATGAACAAAATTATAATATTCTTTTTCAATTTAACTTATTTAATTTTTAGAAGAAATATCAAAATCCAAAAATAACTAACAATGTGTTATATGATTTTGTTTTTCCCAAACTCTACACTCCCTCATCAAACACAACCCACTTCTTCCTCTCCCTCTTTCAAACTACCTATTTATACTACATTTATTTTTTAGAATATTAACATGCACTTCAAAGAAGAGGATTTTTTTTTGTGTCCGAATCAAATGAAAGTAGTATCTATTTTTGGAGGAAATTTTTTAATGATTTTATGTGGAAAAAAATTAAAAAAAAATTATTATAAAATATTTGATTTATATTCAAGAAAGAGAATTTTTTTTTCTGTGTCCGAATCAAATGAAATTAGTCTCTATTTGTAGAGGAAAAAAAAATGAATTTTGGTGTAAAAAAATATTTTTTAATTAATTTATTATAAAATAATTGAGGTCAAAGAATTTTGAGGAAAAAATATTTCGTAAATTTATGCATCCAATCAAAAGCACTAGATGTTGATTTCAATGTCTAATATCTACATATATGCGACGAACGTAAATGACTAAGATATTCTTGACAGATTTTCAAATTTAACCACTTGATGTTGACGTTTTTGAACGTCAAATTTTCATTTTGGCCACTTTCTTGCTTTTAATATAGTATAGATTTATATTAATTTAATAATTTTAATATCAATTTAAAGTTATTATTGATAGTATTTTATTGATGTAACTATATTTTTAAAATTTATGTATAAAGTTCAATCAGATTTGCACGGGACACTTTTTTTTTCTTAGTACAGTTTCATCTTGATGATATGAACAACTATTTTTTCTTTTTAAAATATCAACTTGATTAACTAAAAAATTTAGTTGTCGGTAAATTGTACTAAAATTATTTTTATATTTACAAACACGAATTATTTTAAGATATAGAGTAGCCTTTGACATTAATGTGTCTTCCTACATTACAAGAACTTGAGGCCTTTCACAAGTGGAGAAAACTCAAATTGGGAACTTTTAAAGAGTTTGACCTCAAAACATGTAAATCTACTCTCAACCTTTATACTTTGATTAAACTCCCATGTTAACTATTAATATGATTTTTAAGCAATTTTAACCCTTATAATTTGTATAAACGTTCACTTTCCCCAAAAGTAAAAGTAAGGATATTTAGTACATACTTTTAGCAACTTTAATCAGCTACTTCAGTTTTTTCGAGTTACTGATTATATATTATATATCTAAAGTAAAATGGTTAAAATTGCAAGAATACTGAATAAATAGTTAAAAACAAAGTTTGAACAAAGAACGATGGTTGAGAATAGGCCGACAATTGTGCGGGTTGAGTTGAATTGGGTCGGGTTGTGACTAATTAACGGGTTGAAATGAATCGACCCTATAAAATTCGTTTAAATTAACGGATCAAATGGATCGGGTTAGCAGGTTGAAATGAGTCGACTCATTCATTTTTCTATCCGAGTGCCTTAGATTCATTAATTTTGGCTATTTATGTTTATGGACTGAAACGTGTTGAGTCGAGTTGGATCGACCCGTTAAAATTAGCGGATTGAGACGGGTGACCCATTTCAACCCGCTACCTTAAACGGATTGGGTTGTGCGGATTAACGAGTAACGGGTCGAAATTGCCATGCCTTGTTGATAACGTAGATTTACCTCGAACCATTGATTTGTCCTATCGAGGAGGAGATGGTACTTCAAAATGAACAAGATAATGTAACAAATTTACAACAGAGTTTATGATTTTAGGTCATCAAAAAGTAGAACAAAAACTTGTTACATATCGAGTATTTTTCATGAATTAACAATATATTTCATGCTCTTCAACCTGCGATTTATCCGCGACTGTCATGTCTGTAACTGCCTACATAACAATATGTTTGGACCTTTTATATACCTGAGGGAAAAAACGCAACGAGTGCAGCGACCCAAAGTCCAGAACAAGAAAATGAAGCTATATTTGTACTATGAAAGTCATAAACCAAGGGTTTGTTGAAAAAAAAAAAAAATATAGAGGAAAAAAAAGGAGGGGTAAGAGTAAGAGTGTCCACCGAAATACCAAAGAGAAAAGAGACCTCTAGCTTACAATGCCAAACAACTCACCACTCCTGAATCGAAAGGGTACAGATATATTTGAGCTGTTTAAATCTATCGTTGGAATCTCAGGATTTCTAGACGATATTTGATGCATCTCTTTCAGACTCTTCTTTGCCACCACCAGCCGTCAAGCTCTCAGCTGCCAATCTTTCTTCCAGTGCTCTTGCACCTCTTTCCCTGCAGTTCAGTTCAGTTCAGTTCAGTTTCAGCAATATGGTGAATGAGTCTTGTCATGCTCAACTAATCTTATTGGTCTATGCATATTTAAGTACTCCCCCCGTTCCTAAATGAATGACCATTTTGAATTTAAGGGTCATTTTGAAAATATTGATTATTAATAGCAAAAAATCATAGACATTCTTAATATTCACTTTCAAAATTTTAGATTTGCAAAAATATATGAGCTATGAAAAAAAATCATTTAGGAACAATTTTTGACGGAAAAGTTTCAAAGGGTCATTCATTTTGGGTCAAAATGGTCATTCAATATAGGACAGTCCCAAAATGAATGTCCAAAATATTTCCAAATTCGCTCTTGACCTAGCTAGAGAAGGGTAGAATAGTAACAGAACTGAGGCGAGGTCATATGTGATTTTGATGGATCATAAATCACAGTGCCACTTTTTCATGTGGTCGATGGATCATAAATCACAGTGCCACTTTTTCATGTGGTCACTTCCAAGAAAATAGATAAAGTGTTAGGTAAATCGGTAATTTATTAGACATGTAGTGCAGAAAGCTATTGCATGTAAATAGGAACAAATTTACATGGTTGGATCAAACAGGAGTAATTACCTTCTCCTAGATGCTTCTATGGTGTCAGAACCGGGCAATGGAGAGCTGCCCACTGTATAGCCCCTGGCCTCATTAGAAGCATCAAGTCTTCCACATAGCATCCGATGAAATACTGAAGCAATAGGATCAATGACTGGTCTGCAGGCAAGCAAGAATTCTTAAAGCAAAGAGAGAGAGAGAGAGAGAGAGAGAGAGGGATTATACAGCCAAATTTTGCAGAAAATACTAAAATACCTTAGGACCTCAGGGAAGAAAGTAGAGAATGCAAATTCATCGCTAGGATCACCCTTAAGTTTGGTTTCTTGCTTCCTCTGATAGTACCTGAGGTATATCCAACCCGTGTATGTGCCAAAGACCAAGGTTGGAAGGTATGTTGCTGGTTCTGCTGTAAAGAAACTTGCAACGGTAGACAGCAAAAGTGTGATAGATGGCAACCACTGCAAAGGTCAAAAATGAAATGGGTAAGATCCATACTCAACGGCCGTATTTTACTTTTTAGTAGTCAAATAAAAATTGCTCCCTCCGTCCCAAAATGAATGACCACTTTCCATTTTGGACAAATTTAAGAAACTCAACTTTTTGTCAATTTTAATAACTAAGATGTATGAAAATCTTTGTTATCTACTTTTTAAACTTTTAGTTTTGCAAGTATAAAATGAATGGTGACATTTTTTTGGTAAAAAAACATTTAGATACAGATTTTTGCAAAAAATTCAATCATTTTAGGACAAAACCTTCCGAAAGGGGGCATTCATTTTGGGACAGAGGTGATAGTACTCAAGAAGCTTTCATACCTTTGCTTTAATTCTCAACACCGACAGCTCTTGGTCAGGTATAATCTGTTTGATGCCAACTAAGAACCCTGAAAGAACCCCATGGAAGCCAGAGAGGGGCATGTACCTATTTAAAGAAGACGAATAAAATCACAAATGTGAAAATGTTGCCTCGCAACTGAAAGCACACAGCAATCATAGCAGCTAGAGAAGAAAGAGGTGATGGGGGCTTAACATACAAAAAGAGGATCGGTCCATGTTGAATAAACTTTGGATGACTCAGTTTTTCAGCCAATTTGAAGTTCTTCACACGTATTATTAATTCATAATAGTCTATATTAAAGGAACTGAGATGGGGTGAACTTGTTAATTGTAAGATCCAGTTGTTAATCTTCGTCACTCATTTTTTCCCCTTCAGCTATGCGCCTATGCCTACACCTATGTTACCCAGACTCAGCGAAAAGAATCGGGCGCGGGTACCAATCCGAGAACCAAGTTCGGCATTTTTGTAATTCTGGGGTACGTGGGTATCGCTAAAAAGGATTAAAATTCTGGAAACAGGTACGGGGGTCCTTCATTCAAGAATTATAGCATAAAATACCTCAAATAAGTTGCATACAATTTTATCCATCTTTAGACAAAATTACTTTCATTTTAATTGTTATTTATATTATTCTGCCCTGGAGTATTAAATTTTATTTATATATACAATTATATAAATGTCAACAATCATGATAAGTCGCATACACTGAACTCCAAAGGCTCTTCAGTTTGCCAGCAGGGGCAGATCCACTAAGAGGAGAGGGGGTCAACTAACCTCCAGACTTTCTGTTGTTTCCACTCTAATCCTTAATATTTTTTTGTTAAGAATTATTGTGGTGACCCCCCTCCCCCTTCAAGTTTAACATACTTCCTCAAAATTTGATAATAATGAGATTTAGCAAATAATAATTATTTGGTCCTTCAACTATCATTTAACTATGTGTTGGTCCCTCAAAAAAGGGAAGATGTTGTAGATTATGGTTAATCCTTATTTGGACGAAGTTGATATTATAAATGTTCCTAAAAGAACAAATTGAAACTGTGCTCCAATGGATGTCATTCAAATATGGAAGCTGGAACTAAGATACTTAAAAGGCCATTGCTCCATTCAGATTCAAGCCAATATCCTAAGTGCTAATGATGAAATGACCATAAGTTGTCTTCCGTATACAATCACACACATAAATCAATACTAAGGGTGTATTTGTTTGCTCTTAATGAATGAGTCTTAATAGTAGAGTTCAACATAAGAATGACTAAAATAGCCTTCACTTCATTTCAATACTCATTAAGAGCAAACAAATACACCCTAAATCAAATTAATTTGCTTAGTAATAAGACTAAGACTATGGCCATCAGCAACCCTTCCCAACCCAACAATTAAATATTATTTCTCTCTCTTCCACCTATCCAACTTACATCTACAACCCAACTTTTTTCTTTTTATCCTCCATTAGCAACCCAACCCAATCGAACTCATAATATCTCTTTAAATTATCTTTTATTTAATTTACCGTATATTATCAATACTCAATTTATATTATTTTTCTAATCTTGTAATAAATCAATAAAAATATATTTAACTATTAAATTTATAATAATCGCAAAAAAAAATCACTTAATAAAAATTATCAATCAAAATTAAAATTCAACTTGAAATTAAACTTAAAATATTACAAATAAATGACAAAAATAAAATTACAATACATGAAATGAAAATTACATAATTAATCATATTCGCCGAATTTTTGCCAAATGTGCTCAATCAAATCATCTCTAAGTATTGTATGAGCTTCTCTATTACGAAGTTGTTCCTTGTTAGTCATATATGTGGCTAAGCTAGCAACTCGTTGAGTAGAGTATTGAAAATGTTGATCATTATCTTCTTCCACTTCTTCTACCACTCTATTACGTTTTTTTTTCTTACGGCGATTAGTAGGTTTATCCTTTAAAAATTCGGTTGAATCATAGTAGTTTTTGTATGTGTCCCGTTCATCCTCTACAATCATATTGTGCATGATGATACAAGCAATCATAATTCTACCAATAATATGACGATCCCAGACAAGACATGGGCGTTTGATAAATGCAAAACGAGATTGGAGATCCCCAAAAGCTCGCTCAACATCTTTTCTAGCAGCCTCTTGATGTTGAGTAAACATCTTGTGTTTTTGAATTGTAGGAGAAGCAATTAATTTCACAAATGCAGCCCAGCTTGGATAAATGCCATCTGTGAGATAATATCCCATATTACTTTCGCGTCCATTCACGACATAACTAACTTCGGGTGCTCGACCTTCCAAAATATCATTGAAAATAGGAGATCTGTGAAGTACATTGATATTGTTGCAAGAACCTGGTGTTCCAAAAAAAGCATGTCATATCCACAAGTCATATGATGCAACAGCTTTCAAAATAAGAGTTGGTTTTTCACTTCTTCCTGCAAATTGCCCCGCCCAAGCTTTAGGACAATTTTTCCATTCCCAATGCATGCAATCAATACTTCCCATCATTTCCAGAAATTCACGTTGTTCCCCGACATAAAGTAGTTTGGAAGATGAAATTCAAAAAATGGTGGACGATATTCAAAAAATGGGATGCGAAAATGTTAAAATTGACGTTTTCTTAAATCTTCTTCATTAGGACTTCTGAGATATTAGCTACCGAAATTTGAAATTACACCTTCTACAAATCTCATAAGTGACTCTCTTGTCACTGTTTTACTCATTCGCATGTACTCATCAACCGCGTCGGCTGATGTCCCATATGCCAAAACTCTCATAATTGCAGTACATTTTTGCAATGATGAAAGGCTTTGTCTATCTGCAGCGTTCCGCCTTTGTTGAAAATATTCATCATTAGTAGTGATTTCATTCACTATACGGAGGAAAACATGTTTGCGCATACGAAATCTACGCCGAAATATATTTGGAGGGTAGGTTGGACTGTTGGAAAAATAGTCGTTGAACAAACGATGTTCACCTTCCTCCCGTTGCCTCTCAATAACTCGTCTTCTAGATGTATGAGTAGAACTTGTAGGTTGTAAGAATAAAATAGGATTACTAATGATCAAATCTTCGATGATGTGATCAACTACTTTATTTTGTTCAAAAACTCTTGTTTTTCATTCATCAAATTCTATGAAATTGGAAGAATCAGAATGAGAACTTGAATTTTGGGATGAGCTTTCATTAGAAGACATTTTTAAACTTGTGTTAGCTTTAGACGAATCCAATGAGTATTTAAAGGATGGATAGAACAATTCTATAGCTAGCATACAAAAACCTTTAAGTCATTTACATCTATCTGTGTAAATTATTAAAGTGAACATGTGAATTGAAACATTTGTCAGAATGATAATGCAGTAGGGGATGGAAATTATTAAAGCATGAATGTGACAATTCTATAGCTAGCATACAAAAACCTTTAAGTCATTTACAGCTATCTATCTAAATTATTAAAGTTAGTATAAAAAAAAGGGCAAATCCCGGTGCGCCAAGCGCTCCCCGCCAAGTGGGGGCTGGGAGAGGGAACCATTTGCTAGAGTCTTTCCCTGACAATTGCCAAGAGGTTGTTCGCCAAGGTTCGAACCCGTGACCTTATGGTCACCAAATTTTCAATTCACATGCCAACTTTAATAACTTTAAACTTTAAAATTATTAAAGTTAGCATGTGAATTCAAAATTTGTCAGAATAATAATGCAATAAGGGATGGGCATTATTGGATGGGACAATTCTAATATGCATGTATTTGTAGAAGTTATGAGTAAACATCCTAAGTGGGAGTTAAATCTGAATCGCAATGCAACACGTGCCCGTTCTGAGTATGAAGAGAGTAATGAAGAAAGTCGTGACAACTCAAAAAAATCAAGGACCGATGAAGGTGGAGAAAATTCAAACCCAGAAACTCCAATTAGTGATAGTTCAACAATTTCTCGACCCGAAGGTAGAGATGCGGCTAAAAGGAAAGGAAAAGGTAAGGTATCACAATCATCTCATATTTCTGATGATTTCACAGCAGAAATTCGTGCATTAAGGATCACAAGAAACAATGAAGTTGAGGTGATGAATAAACTGGGAAATGATAAAATTGAATTGGAACGTAAGACAAAAGAAAATAGAATTGAATTGCAACGTAAAAAGGAAGAAAGGAAAGTTATGAAAATGAATGTTGTTCTGTTGAATACTCTGTTGGGGAAAGACTACCTAACGCCACAAGATGAAGAAATGAAACGTCGTCTCATAGAGTTATTGTTTGGGAAATCTGATTAGTTTATTTTTATGTAATTTAAATTTATGTATTCTATGTGTTTTCATGCAATTTAAGTTTATGTATTATGTGTTTATGTAATTTAAATTTGTTTTATTTTAATTGTTGTCCCATCGAATAATGCCCATCCCTTACTGCATTATCATTCTGACAAATTTTCAATTCACATGCTAACTTTAATAATTTACATAGATAGCTGTAAATGACTTAAAAGGTTTTTGTATGCTAGCTATAGAATTGTCCCATCCATGCTTTAATAATTTCCATCCCCTACTGCATTATCATTCTGACAAATGTTTCAATTCACATGTTCACTTTAATAATTTACACAGATAGATGTAAATGACTTAAATGTTTCTGTATGCTAGCTATAGAATTGTCCCATCCATGTTTTAATAATTTCTACCCCCTACTGCATTATCATTCTGACAAATGTTTCAATTCACATGTTCACTTTAATAATTTACACAAATAGATGTAAATGACTTAAAGGTTTTTGTATGCTAGCTATAGAATTGTCCCATCCATGCTTTAATAATTTTCATCCCCTACTGCATTATCATTCTGACAAATGTTTCAATTCACATGTTCACTTTAATAATTTACACAGATAGATGTAAATGACTTAAAAGTTTTTGTATGCTAGCTATAGAATTGTCCCATCCATCATTTAAATACTCGTTGGATTCGTCTAAAGCTAACACAAGTTCAAAAATGTCTTCTAAAGAAAGCTCATCCCAAAATTCAAGTTCTCATTCTGATTTTTTCAATTTCATAGAATTTGATGAATGGGAAACAAGGTTTTTGAACAAAATAAACAAGTTGATCACAGCATCGAAAATTTGAACATTAGTATTCCTATTTTATTCTCACAACCTACAAGTTCTACTCATACATCTAGAAGACAAGTTATTGAGAGGCAACGGGAGGAAGGTGAACATCGTTTGTTCAACGACTATTTTTTCAACAGTCCAACCTACCCTCCAAATATATTTCGGCATAGATTTCGTATGCGCAAACATGTTTTCCTCCGTATAGTGAATGAAATCACTACTAATGATGAATGTTTTCAACAAAGGCAAAACGCCTGCGAGTAGGCAAAGCCTTACATCATTGCAAAAATGTCTCATGACTATGAGAGTTTTGGCATATGGGACATCAGCCGACGCGGTTGATGAGTACATGCGAATGAGTAAAACAGTGACAAGAGAGTCACTTATGAGATTTGTAGAAGGTGTAATTTCAAATTTCGGTAGCCAATATCTCAGAAGTCCTAATGAAGAAGATTTAAGAAGACTACTTTATGTCGGGAAACAACGTGGATTTCCGGGCATGATGGGAAGTATTGATTGCATGCATTGGGAATGATAAAATTGCCCTAAAGCTTGGGCTGGGCAATTTGCAGGAAGAAGTGGAAAACCAACTCTTATTTTGGAAGCTGTTGCATCAGATGACTTGTGAATATGGCATGCTTTTTTTGGAACACCAGGTTCTTGCAACGATATCAATGTACTTCACAGATCTCCTATTTTCAATGATATTTTGGAAGGTCGAGCACCCAAAGTTAGTTATGTCGTGAATGGACGCGAAAGTAATATGGGATATTATCTCACAGATGGCATCTATCCAAGCTGGGCTGCATTTGTGAAATCAATTGCTTCTCCTACAATTCAAAAACACAAGATTTTTGCTCAACGTCAAGAGGCTGCTAGAAAAGATGTTGAGCAAGCTTTTGGGGTTCTCCAATCTCGCTTTGCATTTATCAAATGCCCATGTCTTGTCTGGGATCGTCATATTATTGGTAGAATTATGATTGCTTGTATCAATGCACAATATGATTGTAGAGGATGAACGGGACACATACAAAAACTACTATGATCCAACCGAATTTTTAAAGGATAAACCTACTAATCGCCGTAAGAAAAAAAAACGCAATAGAGTGGTAGAAGAAGTGGGAGAAGAAATGGAAGAAGATGATGCTCAACATTTTCAATACTCTACTCAACGAGTTGCTAGCTTAGCCACATATATGACTAACAGGGAACAACTTCGTAATAGAGAAGCTCAAACAATACTTAGAGATGATTTGATTTAGCACATTTGGCAAAAATTCGGCCAAGATGATTATGTAATTTTCATTTCATTTCATGTATTGTAATTTTATTTTTGTCATGTATTTGTAACATTTTAAGTTTAATTTCAAGTTGAATTTTAATTTTGATTGATAATTTTTATTAAGTGATTTTTTTTTGCGATTATTATAAATTTAATAGTTAAATATATTTTTATTGATTTATTACAAGATTAGAAAAATAATATAAATTGAGTATTGATAATATATGGTAAATTAAATAAAATATAATTTAAAGAGATATTATGAGTTAGGTTGGGTTGCTAATGGAGGATAAAAAGAAAATAGTTGGGTTGTAGATGTAAGTTGGATAGGTGGAAGAGAGAAATAATATTTAATTGTTGGGCTGGGTTGGGTTGGGAAGGGTTGCTGATGGCCATAGTCTAAGGGTTTGGGTAAGAATGACTAGTGGTTATTTGGGTTTTCAAATCTTTTGGTAGAAAACTTGAAAGGAAACAATGAAAATGACAAAATACAGAGAGAAAGTGAAGGTTAGAAACTATCTACTTAAAGATAATTCGCCTATGAACAAACGAACAATTAAGTATTAGTCGACGGACAAGATAATTATAGAGTCCTTAGTGGAACAACTCTATCTTCGGACGCACTTTATCAATGACTATGGGAACATATGTTATAAATGTCATGCTAAAATCTTATGTCTTTAGTAGCGTGATTTTATTGTCTTGTTAGCTCAAAATTTGAAACAACACCCCCATGAAAAGCCTAGATTCACCATTGTAAGTGACTGTCACTAGTGTTTCACGTTGCCATCAAATATTCCACAGATCAAGTTGCCTAGTCCAGGCGACCATCGCTGTCAAGAATTCCTTGCAGGGCTCGCCGAAATCCTCCTCACTCAGCCCACGCCCCAGCGTGTTGGGCAGAAATTATTCACCGGACCGGAACAGAGATCAGATCGTCATCTTTCCAGTCTAGATTCACTCTTTGTTCAGCCAGAATCAGATTTTTCTGTATCCGCTTCAAAAGTGCTGAATCCAAACAAATGGCTACGTGTCGCGGCACCAATATTGTGTCGTGTGGACATGGGTTTATGCACAATTTCAAAGGGTCGAGGTCATACGTCTACCCATAGTGGACAAGCATAAAACTTCTTGTGGGATACCTATTGGGTGCCCGTGCCGCTCCCGTGCCCCTCCATATGTATGAATCCACTAAGTCTCCCATAATAGGACACTGTATGTTAATGTGTTACTTAAATCTGAACCCCCACTAGGGTTGGGTTCCTCATGGTGCGATATGAGAACGGAAGTAAAAGACCAACTTCTGTACTTATCCCCTTTGGCAGCACCGCAAATCTACCTTAGCACTTTTTCCCGCAGAGTTGGACAAATTTTACGGGATAACCTCAATTAAGTACCCGAGAATCTTCAGGTGTAGTGGATTGGAGGATTGAGTAACGGAATTTCCACGTGGCCCAACCGTGATTGGACAGGTGGCCTAGTTAAGCTTAAAGGGAGAAGTTGCGGTATGAACTAACCAAAGGACACGCAGCTTAACGTCGTATGTCGATTTGATCAGCCAATTATAGAATGCCACCGTGCGGTACAGACCTCACGTGACTCCTCACGTAAGGTACGGACCGCATGGCCATTACATATAAAAGGGTGATTCCCATTACATATAAAAGGGTGATTCAGCTCACTTTACACGGCTACAGTAACATTCCCTCTCAAGTTCATCCTTTGGCTTTGTCCTCTCCCAAGCTAACTAGTCCATTACTTTCACTCCTCATCTCCATTAATCTTTGGTGGTTTAGGGTAACGCCATATTAGACCCAACCTTTGAATCCTCCAAGGACTACCTACCTACATTTGGCGACTGTGCTAGGGATCGAACCCAGAATCACTGGTTTTGTAGACCAGCAGAGTCGCCAACGGTAGGTAGGTAGTCCTTGCGGTTCATCCTCTTCTCAACTAATTGAATATGCTAACCTTTATTTCCTGCCTAGTTTGAATTCAAATGTCTTGAAGGGAAATTTAGAGAATTAATGAATTGTCAACCCACCTTTCTTAATTTGCGTATTAGGACAATTGTTACGCTTCAATTTGGATGAAGGAATTATTAGTTTTAATGGTTTTCAGCAAGTATCTGTATGTGTAATGGGGGGGGGGGACTACCAGTAAGCATAGCTGAAAAGAAGTCACTGCAGGAAACGAGTAGGAGCAAGTAAAGGTATGAAGAATGTTTGAATTTAAAAGGGTTTCTTAATAAACTTACAGGTACTTTTCCTGCTGTGTTATATAGTACAAGGCGATTGTAGCTATAAATACGCAGACAGCTGTCAAAAAGTTGACCACAAATATGAACTTCAAGAACTCCCTTGAACCCCAAATGGGTTCAAGCAGCTTCCCTATAAAAAGGAGACCAATAATGCTGATGATAACCTGGAAAACAGATGTCACTTTTCAAACACAATATCAAGAAGAGTCACAAGAAAATAAACTGGTCAAATAAATGTGAAATCGCACTAGCTACATTCTAGCAACCAAATGTTTTGCATACCCCATAGACTGTTTGCTCAACGTAACCAGCAGTTATAAGATTCCAAGCAAAGGGAATTGTCCTGCAACATATTATAAGGAGGAAATGTGAGTCACAAATGCAAGCTCGAAATCTGAAACATAAACTTTTAGGACGAAGTTCTCTGCAGTGAATAGTTTAACACAAGGTAAACAACAGAAGACACTATAAGATTTGCCTCGGTACTAATGAGTTAGCTTTAGTTTTGCCATCTTAATTAATTTTCGTCAATTTCGCCATTGTACTAGTATTCTCTGCTTCATTTTCTTCCTTCACACTAACAGGCGTTAGAAACTTAACAAAAACAATAAAAACTTAACGGAGGCATTAAAAATAAATCATTAGAAAATTAACAAAAATTCCCACTGAGACATTAAAATGTCAACTAGTTCTACAACATGACTATTAATAAATACTAAATGGCACAGTTCTATTTATTAGTATCTTTAATGCACTTGAAATTCACGGAAGACAACAAAACCCTAGCCCTAGTTCTGATTGGGACCCAAACTTCTCATTTAAGCCCAATCAAATAAAATTTGGCAACAAATTCTCAAATTTATTTAAAAATAAAAGAATTGACAAGATCGGACCAAATTTCTAATTGGGGAAGAATTAATGAATCTTAAATTGCCAAAATTGTGACATTTCTAACTAACTAGTTGGAAACAAAAAAATTAAACCTTAACCCTAAACTAAAAGGAAAGATCTAGAGGATATGGATTAATATACTTCGCCCCTAAATGAGTGTCAATTTTTTGACTTTGAAGCATTAAAAAAAAAACTTTTTAAGCACTTTTAGTAACAAATATAACTACTATCCACCTTATAGAGTTACGTAGAAGGTATACATTGATTAACTGATTATCTACAACTCCCTCGGGGAAGGGGGGTCTTCCTCATTTCTAGACCTCCATCAAAGGCACAAACAACCGACAAACAAAGATTGATTTGATGTTACCAAGTAGACAGAAGTTGCAAAAAAAGTACTCCCCCTGTCCCTAAATAAAAGTCCAAATTTTCAAATATATTGTCCCAAAATGAATGTCCAATTTTTGGGGAAGTTACTAAATCCTCCATCATACAACAAGTTTTAATTCACACTTAGACTCATGATGCAAATGATGAGATCATTAAGGGTTTTTATGCACTTATGTTACTAAAGGTGCTTAAGTTTTACCTTTTAGCAAATGTCCCTAAAGTGAATTTTGGATATTCATTTAGACACTAAGAGAGCCACATATTTAACAGCCTTGCCCTTTGTCCAACCTGTTTTCAATCTCTGCACTCCAAAGACTAATAGAAGTACTTGACTTTCAAAAGAGCCACATATAATTCTCGACTGCGTATGCCAGGCAGGACACATCAATTATTAGCACAAACATTTCACAAAAAGAATAACAAATGGCTATAGATCGTTGTGCGAGGCACATTGCAAGATCGGGTTACATTTTATCTCCGACACTGACGTGACATCACAATGTTGATGCTTCTACTAACAGTGATGGTGATTTCTATAATTACTGAGATGAAACTCTAAAATTATCTTTCTTCCGTAGTCAATACCCAAGAAACCCAACTTAGCAGATATGCAAAGAACCACTTACGCCCTGCAACTATTCTTTCCATTACCCCGTATAGGCATCATGACTTCAGCTTACGGGTCCTTTTAAGAAGATTAAGGAGATCCTTATCACTAGCTTACTTGAATCGATTACTTGGGCAAGTAGGCAAACAGAAATCCTATATGAATATGAGAATTATTGCTTATTGTGATGCCTAAAGAGTAGCAAAGTCTAATAAGGGGATAATACAATCATGGGCACTGTTTTCTCTCAGGAAAGATCCCAAATTTAGACATTAAGACCCCCACTTCCAGTCCTGGTGACATGACCATCTAATCAGCCTTGGTTGACTACGATTGTTTAGCAAAACACTTCTCCAATTGCTCAAGATATCCCTTTTCACCCGAGAAACAAAACAATACTCCCTCCGTCCCGGAATAAATGTCGCACTTTCCTTTTTGGTTCGTCCCAAAATAAATGTCACGTTTCTAAATTGGAAAATAAACTTAGTGCAATTTTGATAATGTACATGCAGCGGTTAATTGTAAAGTTTTTCTGGAGCACGAAGGAAGGCACTAAAAACTATCATTGGACTGGATGGGACAAGATGAGCTATCCGTTAGATGAGGGAGGCCTTGGCCTTCGAAAGTTTGAGGAAGTGGCTAAGGCATTTGCTATGAAATTGTGGTGGCGGTTTTGTAGTTCTCCTTCGCTTTGGACTCGGTTTATGCAAGAGAAATATTGCCATGGCATTCATCCCATGGATGCTCATGGGACTTCATATTCTTCACATGTTTGGAAGCGTATGTTGGGTGCTAAAGACATGGTGGAGTCACGGATTGTTGGAGGATAGGGCGGGGTGATAATTCAATCCGTGAAAAATGGCTTGATGGAGCGATGTTGTCCCTCTCAAATGCACACGCTAGGTCTCTTCATTGTTTATTGAGTCTTTGCCGCATGTAGATCATGTCACCAACACATATGGGTCTCATCTCCTTTCTATGATGCGAGATCAGCATGTTCATATAAATCACAACCCGGATGTAATGGTTTGGACTCCGTCATCTTCTGGACAATTCTCTATCTCCTCGGCATGGCGTGAATGTAGGGTTCCGAAAGCTCGTTCAATGGTGTTCTCAAATCATTGGTCAAAACACTTGCCTCCCAAGATTGCTATCCTTCTTTGGCGTATTCTTCATAAAGGTATTTCCATTGATGATGCCGTTCAATCTAAGGGAATTCAAATGGCCTCTAAATGTAGTTGCTGCTCTAAATACCAAATGGAAACTATTACTCATCTTTTCATTCTTGGCGAGGTTGCTCACGAGGTATGGAAACATTTTCAATTGTTATTGGGTTGTTCTATGCCTTTATGCTCCTTGCAACAGGTTTTGATTTGTTGGTGGTACGAGAAACGTTTTAATATAAACGAGGCAGCCAAATAGGTCATTAGCATTCTACCGGCTATTATCATTTGGGAAATTTGGCGACATCGTAATAAAGAGAGGTTTGATAATAAGAAGATGCGTGCCTTGGATGTACTCGGCTTAGTAGTTCATCATGTGTGTAACATTGCTAAAGTTTTAAGCTTTCGTTTATGCACTTGCCTCAAGATACGTTCATAATGAAGATCTTCCAACTGAATTCAAGGGTGTCTCTTCCTTCCTCTTTTTGCATTGTTTCTTGGCAGCCACTTATGGGTGATATTGTCAAAATTAACACAGATGGTGTGTCACGGGGTAATCTGGGATCGGCAGCTGGGGGTGGCATTTTGCGAAATTCTAAGGGAGAGATTATTTATGGCTTTGCACACTATTATGGCCATACAACTAATATGATTGTTGAAGCTCGAGCTGCCTTTGATGGCCTCCAATTTGCTTGGGAATTTGGGATCCAAAAAGTATGGCTAGAAGTTGATTTGGAAGTGCTGTCCAAAGTCCTTAATGGGAAATATCGTGTGCCTTGGTCTACTTGGTACTTGATCTCAAAGATCAAACATCTAATGGGATCTATGGATGTTATTGTGACTCATATTTATAGAGAGGGTAATAAAATTGCTGATGCTCTAGCAAATGTGGCGGCAGATGCTCGGTCCAATTCAGAATATTTCTCCATGTCAGAACTGCCTAAGGATTGCCGGGGATGCTTCATGCTTGACAAAGCAAGGGTGCCAAATGTTAGATTATAAGCTTGCTCATTTCCTGACTCTTGCCGTAGATTGATGCTGCTGGAGGATCAACTTTTTGTTTCTATAGACTTCCCTACCGCTTTGTATTGGCTCGTCCCTTGTGGATATGATGCCCTCCCCCCTGTTGTTTAGTTTTAGCATTTTCCATGTTTTTCCTTTCTATGGTGGTTGAGGTGGTCATGTCCCTCACCAAGTTTGTAATATTTTATTTCGTTATTAATAAAATCTAGGGAGGTACTGTCCTCCTTTCGCTGAAAAAAAAAAAAAAACTAGTAAAGCACACTCCTTAAAAATGTTGACAAGTCAAATGCGACATTTATTCCGGGACAGAGGGAGTATCATTTTGTTCCATTTCCAGTTAAATATTGATATCTCCAACAAGAAGATTCCACGTGAGGAAATTAGTAATAGAGCCCAGGTCCAACACTTACTCATAGGAAGATACCCTACACTTACACTACCCAAATATAGGGTACAGTCATGAATTTGTTTCCCAATTCAAAACTTATAACTCAAATTCCAAATCATACAGATACAATTTGACCAATAAAAACACAATTTCGAGTAAATTAACAATTCCAGCCATGAAGAACAGAAGATAGAGAAGAGTAGAACAATACCTAGCAGGAATAAGGGCAAGGTAAATAAGAGAGGAAGGTAAGATCTGAACAACAATGTGGCCACCAACAAGTACAACAGCCAGTCCCTTGCACAGCCTTGTAAATCCGGTAAACAAGTTTGTTCCCTACCAAAACAACCCCACAAACATTAAGCAATTTGCTTCTAATCTACACAAACAGTAAGAAATTCGACAAAGTCTCAAAATCTCTAGCGACTTTCCAGATCCATACGTAACTAATTGAAGCTTGAACAGAAATCTTGAATTGAGAAACATAGGTTGAAATGATTAAGCATTAAGGAATTATAATAAGTAGATTTAGAGAGGAGAATTACCCCTAATATAGCCGGAGAACTCATGACCGGAGAGTGGAAACGTAGCAGGGGTGAAATGATATGTGTCGTTGGTATTGTCGGAGTGGAGGAGGTTGTAGATCTCCGGCGGTCAACTCAGGGATTTATTTGTCAATTGATTGGGTCCCAAGGGGTTTGTTCATTTAGAAACAACGCGGCAGTGGGCCAACTTTATTCATCCGTCTGACGTAGGATGGATTAACTTCATTTGATAAATCTTTAAAAAATAAATTAAAAAAACCTTCATGTGATAAATAAACATTTAAATGGAAACTTTTTAACAATAGTTAAAACTTGCTGGTTTTTTTTTTTTTTTCTAATATTGTTGAGTGTTTGAAAATACGGAAAACTTCCTCTGTATTATTCGAAAAGGAACAAATTTTTATTTTGATCGTCTCATTTAAAAAGGAACACACCCAAAATAGAAACATTTTAATATTTTTTTATTCATTTAACTCACTTATCATATTTGCAATAACCATATACTCCTACTTACTATTTCATATCCCATTTTCTATCTTCTACCTTAATTTTCATACCCACAATTCTTATTTCATTATATATTTTTCTTAATTCTCGTGTAATATAAACTTTGTATATTTTCAAATAAAACGAATAGAGTATCTATTATAAATATCTTGTATTGATATATATAAATAAAGAAACCGGTATTTGGAGAGATGTAGTTAGTATTTGAATTTAGGGAATCAAGATATTAATTTGCAAATGATTACAAATCTATAGTATAAATGGGAATGGTACTTGCACAAAAGATACGAACAAAGATCATGTGTCGAATTTTTCATTTTGCCTCATACATTTGTCTCCTTTTCCATTTTGCCCTTAAAAAAAATTTTAATTAAAAAAACGGTGTCCTCGGACACGCGCTTTTACTGGCGCTAAAATAAAATGCATTATAGCGCATGAGAACCAATCGTAATTGACAAAGCCCTAGCGTCAATCTACGAATTGAAGAAGAAAATACGCATTAAACAATGAAAATTATTACTCAACTGCGTATCATGTATGTTTAAATGTTGACCGGGTTAATGAAGGTTGAAATATCACTTTCAACTTCACGATTTTGTTAGGGCATTCTTCCTTATAAATCCCTTCAAGGGGTTTATAAGTCCGCCAAATATCACTTTTTACCTTCTCATTTCTACGAACCTTTAACAATTTTCCCCCTACATTTATAAAACTATTCAAAAGCTTTTTAAGATTTTTTTTTTTCAAATAATTCCAGTTTAAATCAATATCTACCCAAATAACACTAGGAAAATTTTATGTACCAAAATGACCATTTTCTGTGAAGTCGGCATTGGCAATGTCGTTTTTGACTTGAAGTCGGCATTACCAATGCCGACTTTAGTCAGTCCAAATGGAGGGTTAATTTCTGGCATGATTAATTAGGGTTAAGTAAATTCGGCATTACCAATGTCGACTTTAGTCAGTCCAAATGGAGGGTTAATTTATGGCATGATTAATTAGGTTTAAGTGAAGTCGGCATTACCAATGCCGACTTTAGTCAGTCCAAATGGAGGGTTAATTTCTGGCATGATTAATTAGGGTTAAGTGAAGTCGGCATTACCAATACCGTTTTCTGGTAAAGTCGGCATTTCTGATTTTCTGATTCCCACGCGTAAAGATCCCCCTCCCCTTTCCCCTTCCCCCTTCCCCCTTCCTCCTTCCCTTCAGCCCCTTCATCCCATCCCTATCTTATCATCTTCTCTCTATCTCAAGCACACACCATTGCCAAGATCTCGTCAAAAATCTAAAAACGTTACTCATAGTTACGTTTTTGAAATATAAGGTTAGTATTTGATGATTTTTCTTTCTATAATTTGTGTTTTAATTATCTTTCTTTGCTATGAGTTTATTTATGTGTTTGTTACAATTCTATGAAATTACAATATGTTAATTTTTGTTGAGTTTCCTTAATACATGTTAATTTTTTGTGATTTAATTTAACAATAGGTTATTTATTAAAATTTGATGAAACTTGATATTAATATCCGAATTTCGTTAGAAATTTAACAAAAATATTAAGTTTCTGTCAGAAACTTAACTGAACTGTCAGAAATTTAACGAGTTTTTCGTTGTTTTGTTAAATATTTAACAAGAAGGGTCTTTTTTACTGAATTATAGTTTAATAATTAACAGTTGTGTCTTTTTGTCAAAAAAAAATGCCATTTTCTGTAAAAAAACTTAACTAAACTGCCGTAGTAAGTATTGCCCTTTTTCGCTTAAATATTTAATGGGCCAAAACCTCTTTTTTCACCGAATTTTAGTTTAATAGTTTTGTTGTTTGTTTCGTATGGACCAATATCATGATAACCAAGCATTTGTTGATCCCGGCCGTTAGACCCCTCCGTATTAAAATTGCAAGATAAACACCGTTCAAGTTATATTTGGGCTCAACAAGAAGTCGAGACTATTAGATTTAGGCGCGATCCGAACTTCCTATAAACTTGGATGTTAGGATACTGAGGAAACTTTTAGATGTTGGATTCTACTGTGTTTATAAACTAGGTCATTTCAAATATGACCGCATTTGCTAGAGGCTTCTGTCAGAGACGTGGCGCCCTGCAGGACGCACACATTTCATTTGCCAGTGGGCTGGGGAGATGACCATCACCCTTCGTGATGTTGGCATATTATGTGGCCTTCCTATAGACTAGATCCCGTGATTAGTTCCCGAACCAATATGCATAAATTGGAATGGTGTCACTTATGCCACGAGTTACTAGGGATTCAACCACTAATCGATCAAGGGTGGTAGATTGTCTATTAACTGGATTATAGACCAACCGACTCAGCCGGGAGGAGCTTCTTGCAATGCCCCGCCCGAATTGGTTAATCAAGATACTCGCTTATATTTTGATATGCTTAGTGGTCATATTTGATGCCTACACGAGTAATATCTTAGCGAAACCGATGTACCTCCCATCGCTTAGGAACGTTGACACGATTGGGAACTACAAATGGGGTAGTGCAACGTTAGCCTTTTTATATCGGGACTCGCGTGTGTAGCGACAAAGCCCGGTGATGCGAAATGTTGTGGCTGATTCTTAACAATTGTACAGTATGTCAATTATATTTGCTTATATTATTCCTATTGAAGAAAATATATTTTGTACGTGACACTAAATATTTTTTCTTTATGTTTTTTTTAGCTTTGGGCTTGGGAACGGTTGTTGTGTGTACGACCCGCAAGGACACGTGGAGATGTCATTCTTAAGGATGCATTATTGCCATATGGTTGCAGGTATTTTAAAATAAATTCATTAGAAATTCACATAATATTTTATGTACTTGATTTTGATTATTACACACTAATTTGTATGTCAAATTGCTCCATATGTAGTGGCAAGTGTCCCTTATCATATACGCATCTTACCGTCCACAACTTGCATGGATACCGAGATCACCGGCAAGTATTTGATCGATGATCAGGTTGAGCGGCACTGCACTTAAGTGTCCAGGGGTCTAGTATATTGCTTCCAGGGACAAAGGCTATATGGAGAGCGAAGGTGCCCTCATTTTCTTTGATAGTGGTTGAGCGGCACCTTCCTCGATCTAGTAATGAGGCAAGCTCGGGATGTTATAGAGTATCCCCGACCCACATGACACGAGCGAGTACTCGTACGTGGACTTTACCGACGAGGTCGATCGTAAGTTAATTGGCTTGATTTCCACATAGCTTACATAGGAATGTGGAATCAATGGGCTAATTTGGTGTGGATGGGCAATATGGTATCGAGGATGTAGATTACACACATTCCTATATGTTACGTACTCATAGAATTACACGATTATTGATCCGTAATCCAAATGCTGTAGAGGACGAGGGGTACAGGCGCATGCTAGTCGTTATGAGGGTTTCGTAAGCTAAATAATACATATTTACTTTAGTTCATTTTTATTTTTTTACCATTTTATCTTATCGTTATAATTTATTCCTTCTTTTATTATTTTCAATGATTCTTAACCTTCACGCGCGTACATATCCAACGAGAATGCCATATCTAAGGTAGAGGGATACGGCATATGCTCACAAACCTATATGTTATCCGTGGTGTCATCGAGACAATCCTTATCATCTATTAGACAAATCAGGAAACGACTGATGACTCCAAACTCCCCCACCACCAGCAGATATTGTTCTAGAGGTGCCACAGAGACGAAACCTAGTTCAGACATGCTCAACATGCGCAGGATGATCCGTGAGGTACATTTTGAGGAGGCAAGGGAAATGAGGGGAACAACGGGAGGAAGTGGAATGATGAGGCGGAGATAACGAGGATCCAAACACATTTACCTGGACATGACGCTTTCTCCTGTGCAGAAACTATGGATTCTCTCATACACAGATGGATTATACTCCAACTCCCCCTCCAAATTTAGGTTTTTCATCATATGCTTCGGGAGTGAGAGTGGAAGTCGAAGAAGAAGCGCGACTATGCTCCAAGTCCACCTCTAGGGACGGTGTTTCACATCGTATGGTTCGGGAGCGGAGTGGAAGCGCGAAGCGTCGAAATGGATTATACTCCAATTCTACCTCCGATGTCGTCTTCCGAGGCTACACCTTTTGGTCACACGTACCACTACTCAGGTACTCATCGTCATCTCGTCAAACTAACACATCACGAATAGGTAGTGCATTTTCTCGCCTGCGCCTAGGAGAAGTGATAGGCCACGTAATCCTCCTAACAATTACACCCCATCCGCATATCCCCGACTGATTTCCTATTTGATCTGGATGTGGTCAATAAATATTTGGATTGATGTAGTATTTATATGTCTATAAATAAAATGGATATTTTGTGGAATTTTTGAAATAAATTTAGACCCCAAATATTGACATGGAAGTTCATCACAAAATATGCCCAAAAAAGTTACATGAATAACTCAAATAAATGGCCACATTGACTCTCATTAAGACATCAGTCCAAAAATATATATTTATCAAAACTTTCAGAAACGGGACTACCAATACCCTTTTTATCAGAACTGTCAAAAACGGCACTACCAATACCGTTTTCATCAACGACACTACCAATGCCGTTTTTGGAATAAATTTATTCAGAATACTTACAATCACATTATACAAATCAAAATATATCAATTAATTCGACAGTCAAAACATATAAAAAAACAACAAATAACTCTAGTTTACAATCACATTATACAAATCAAAATATATAAAAAAGAATAAAATGTACCTTAAATAATGCTTAATTCACAAAATATTGAAGAATGTTGAGCTTTGAAATTGAAATGGAGAGAAATGGTTACGAAAGAATGAGAATATTGGAGAAGGAAATCAGCTTCAAAATGGCTACGAAAGAATGAGAAAGAAGGGGTCACAGTTGAATTTTTGTTGGCATGAAGTCGGAATCGCCAATGCCGACTTCACTTAAACCCTAGTTGAAGCCTGATTGCCAATGCCGACTTCACTTAAACCGCAATTAACCCTAATCATGCTAGAAATTAACCCTCCATTTGGACCGACTAAAGTTGACATTGGTAATACCGACTTCAAGTCAAAAACGGCATTGCCAATGCCGGCTTCACAGAAAATGGTTATTTTGGTACATAAAATTTTTCTAGTGTCATTTGGGTAGATATTGATTTAAAATGGAATTATTTGAAAAAAATCGCTTTTTAAAGACACCTTTTAAAAAAAAATTACATTTATTTTGTTAAAAAATAAAAATAAATCTTTATTGAGTCAATAAATTACCGTTTTTAGCAAAATATTCAATTTGAAAAGAAAAAAAAATTCGAAAAAACCGCTCCTACGGGGAGCCGTTCATGCCATTCCTTATCTTCCATGGCCGATGTGGCCTCCACCTATGTATAAAAAGGCATTTACAAAAAACCCATTTTAAAAGATGGAAATTACAAAAAAAAAATACACACAAGATGGAAATTACAAAAAACTTCTATAAAAATTACAAAAAACTAATTTTGTAAATTGAAAGCACTATTTTCTTAAAAAAAAAAAGAATAAGAAAAAGAACATAAATAAACATAAAATGTAAACACAATCATTCTTCAGTTCGAGGAATATTCGGCATGATCACAAACTACTTCAACAAAGCTTTAATTCGAAATGCTTAATCTTCAGCACTAACAACTTAAATTTTACTGATTCTAGGTGCATGCATTACGAATTGACTCTCCAATTCCATCAAATTCTCACATTCCAATGACCAAACTGAATCAAATTAAAACCTCTAACGAGAGAAATTCAGATCTACTAACCTTCATTCTGATAAACAACTGATAAGCAACTGATAAACAACCGATAAACAACCGATAAACAACTGATAAACATGATAAACAACTGATAAACATGATAAACATGATAAACATGATAAACAACTAATAAACATGATGAACAACTGATAAACAAATGATAAACATGATAAACAACCGATAAACAACTGATAAACATGATAAACAACTGATAAACAACTGATAAACATGATAAACAACTGATAAAAAACTGATAAACATGATAAGCAACTGATAAACAAATGATAAACAACTGATAAACAACTAAATTTTTTGCCAAACGGGCCGCCCATGGCATACTCATTTTCTAGACAAAGGTCTATCCCTATCCCCCAAGCCTGACATCTTCTCTTTGCTGACTTCTTTTAATAAGAGATTACTCCTTATTCTAATATTGGCTTAAATACCCATATTTAGAGAATAATTTAAAATTTTCTGTTTATTCAATTTAAACAATTACAAATGTTTCTCTTCAATAAAAAATCGCACTTTTTACTATTTTTTCTCAATCCGAATCATCTTGTTACTGGTCATTTTTGGTGCCAATTAGTCCAAAATGGAGGCGACATATACATACAGAGTACTTTCTCCGTCCTATCTTATTTTATAAATTTGAAATTGCACACAAGAATTAAAAAAAAATAAACAACTAAAATTTTTGCCGGAATTAATGGACTCGCCGGAGGTGCGGAAGGTGGTCACCGGAGATGAGTTGACCGGTTGAGTAGAGAGAGAGAGTGAACAGAGGAAGTGTGAATGTGTGTTTTGTGTGAAAAATGGTTTTTAGTAATATTCATATTTAATTAAGTAGTTTTTTGTAAAATTCTATCTTACATGTTTTTTTTTGTAAATGCCATCTTTTTAATGAGTTTTTTGTAATAAACCCATGTATTAAACCTCACTCAAAAAATCTCACAAAACTACCACTAAAATTGGCCTTAGTGTTTTTGTTTTAAACGACGTTAGGAGAAAAGTTAGTAGATTGCATTATCTGGTATAAAAATTTCAAATATGCATCATTATTGTATCAATAACCATCGTTTTCAGAAAAGATATTTTAGATTTCAGGGTTAGGTTTTGTGACACACACAAAAAAAAAAAAAAGCAAATGTATATGTATATGTTAGTTGTTTTCTATAGCCATGCCCTTTGTCCACAATAATAACAGAAAATTTTGGGAGAAATCTGTTTCTCCATAAGTTATAAAAAATTCTGTTTTTAAATATATCGACTTGGTGTTTTAAAGTCTAAACTCACTGTTTTAATACCTAAACTCGCTATTTTATTTTCTAGTTTAAACTCACTGTTTTAACGCCTAAACTCATTATTTTATTTTCTAGGTATTTTAAGTCCTAAACTCAATGTTTTAAGGTCTAAACTCGATATTTTTAAGGATGAAAGTGGGCTTTTATAACTTATGGAGAAACAGGTTTCCCCTAAAACTTACTAATAACATCTGCTCCGTCCCACTCATCCGAAAAGGCACAAATTTCTATTTTGTATGTCACATTTAAAAAGGCGCACTTTTAAAATTGAAACTTTTTAATGTTTCTTTATTCGTGGGACCCACTTGTCATACTCACAATAACTATCTATTAACTATTCCCTACCCCACTTTCTCTCTCGTACATCACTTTTCATAGTTCATACTCACAACATTTAATACACTATACAATCTCTTTTTATTCCAAAGGCAAAAGGCCAACTTCAGGCATTTTCAAACGGGACAAAGGGAAGTAAATTTTAATCCATGCTAATCCGATATCATATTATCAGAATTGAAATCTCAAAATTAAACTAAATTTAGAGTAATTTAGGACATTCATTTATTTTTAGACGGAAGGAATATCAAATAAGGTATAGCCAATGTCATGGTGGTTCATGGTGCGAATAATAAAACACATCTACTCAATCTCATTAGGGTTAATTCAGGGGCCAACAAATTTCAAGGGATTAAACTTTGTTTTCACTAAGTTCTAAGTTGCGTATAAATTGTGACCAATCTTCCACTTCAAATTCAAATGCAAATACAAAGTTAACTTGCTAATACATATTGGCCATCACTACCTCTGACAAAAAATAAATGGGAATTTTATTTGTAAGTTCCTTTAGGCACAAATCTCTTCCTTCAATTTTCTCATTAAATAAATGTCTCACAATCTTTTATGCAATAGTTCATTATACTACATGCATTATACAGTATTCAAATTTTATGATACAACATTATTAATATTGCATCCTACCACCACCGACGCCGATCATCGAAAAATTACCTGAAATCGGTCGCCAGTCACCTGATGTTGTATTATATTCAGTATTCAGTATTATATTCAATATGCATTATCATCCATTGTAATGTATGCATTATGTTTGCAGAATAATACAATATCTATAATACAATACAGGAAGATTTTAACCGCCTCTTATCTCCACATAAGCTGGGCGGCCGAGATTGAAAGTTGGAAACTGATCGACGGCTGAAATTATTTCCTTACCCACGCCTCTCACTACTGTTACTACTTCTCCAAAAACACTTTGCGTTCTTCACCTAGGTATTTCATCTCTCTCTCTCTCTCTCTCTCTCTCTCTCTCTTTCAATCCAAATACACCGGCCTCCAACTTTCTCAAGACAGAGATGCTGAGATTAATTTTAAACCTCTGAAAAATGCCATGGAAAACTGCCAATGAAAACCTTGAACTGTCGTCTTCGCTTTGTTTTTCGTTTTCCTCGTGTGGGGATTTCAGATTTCTCTTGCTCAAGTCCGCTCTTACCCTCCATTTCTTCAAGAGGGATTTTGAGGTACAATGCAATTAAAACTTCCTCAACTGTTTGATTTAGTCTATGAAGTAGTTGTCTTTCTTAAAATGGATTATTCATTTGCTAGGAATGATATGATTTGAAGATAGAGAATCGATTGCTTTTATGCAATTATCCGGGCATGGTTTGATTTTGTTTCAAATGCGGGGTTTAGGGCTTTAGTTGTTTCCTGTAATTACAGTCCAAAATAACTGTTGCAACCTTCTGACTCTCTTTTGATATATTTTAGTTCTTCGTTGCGATCCTTGATGTTGCTGACCGCTTTTGTGTGCACATAATCTGCTTGATTGAATGCCTAACCTGCACTATATCCATTAGAGCATCGAGACATGCATAATTTGCCATTACGAACGATCCTCGTTGTTGTTGATTTGCTTTTGTGTGCACATAATCTGTTTGATTGAATACCTAACCCAGACTATATCCATTAGAGCATTGAGACAGGCATAATTTGCCATTACCATTTATTAAGAGAATAACTATGAAAAATACTATTTAAGCCTTTCTTACATAGCTCATCTAGAAGGGACCTCAGCTTGGGACTATTTATCAAAATTATAAACACCAAACTTTTCAGAAAGCATGTTGTTTGGTTCTTATTTGGAGCAGCCATTCAGGCTATTGAGACTAAAAATTACTTTTTACTCTATGGAAAAGTCATACGAGTTACATGGTTGCAACGTAATCCTGATGCAAGGAGTGGAGTTGGGAATATGTTTGTCATGGTACCTGATTTCTGGAAAGATAATGCAGTACACTTCAGAAAGAATCTTAGTTGCACCTTGAATTCTTTGTTGTTAATGCATAAACAGAATTGAGCACAAGTGCACATCTGACTATTTTTGGTGCAGAATTATCAATTTACACTCACCATGCTTGATCAAACATAAGTTTAAGTGAAGAAAAGGGAGAAAATAATAATAATAATTATGTTTTAGCCTTCTGTTTCAAGATATGTTTTTCTTTCTTGGGCCATTTGTTGCAGAATTTGATCGATTTGATTGATAATGTGAAGCTTCAAGAATTGTTTTAGAAGTTTGGGAATATTTATCAGAGAAAGGTAGGGGATGCCTTTGACTAATACACTCTAAATGTTTGTGTGTTTGCCTGACCCAAAAAGAGTTCTCCAACTGATAAGTGCTTCTAGCTAAGAATTTAATTTTTCTGAATATGAGTTTTAAAGAGAGAGAAAGAGATTGATTTTTTTTTCACAAATTAATAGGGTTTTGATTTGGAATTTTTGTTGTTCTATTAGTTAGATTTTAATCACGCTTCAAGATTTGCGTTTGATTCATTAATTATGAGGTTTAATTCCATGAGGCTCCTCACCCCAAATCATTCTCCATAACACGACATTTCCTTTATTCGGGCTTGGGACCGACTATCTAGAAGGGCATGATTAGAGCATTGAGACAGGCATATAGTTTTCCACATTATTATTCATTAAGAGAATAACTATGAAAAATACTATTTAAGCCTTTCTTATATATTTATCTAGAAGTGATTTGTTTTTATAACTATTTATTTAAATTATAAACACCAAACTTTTCAGCAATGCACTGTTGTTTGGTTCTTATTTGGAGCAGCCATTCCATGCTATTCAGGCTATTTAGACTAAAAAGCACTAAAATGTCTCCTATTTCTTGGATTAATACATTGGCTTTATATAACCTTATATTCAACACAATTGCATGCCTACTTCATTGGCTTCTACCTTAGCTTTACACAATTGAGATTTGGAAGCAGCTGAGCATCCTTATAAGACATTTTATTCATCATGTTTCTGGGTAAGAAATTGCTTTTATTAAACGAATTGACTTTTTGTTCCTCACCTAATTCCTTAATATATTTTCATAGCCAAAATAAAACTGAGGTGGCAGTAGATAAACTCTGAACTTTTTTGGACATTTATATCGGGAGCGAAGGAGTACCAAGTATAATTGATTTATTTGATTATTAAGGATAAAGAAAAATGAATTAATTATTTAAACTTAGAAACTTCCAGGTGGTAGCCAAGTAATTATGTGAAATGGGTTTTATCAGTTTCAAAGCTCATGTCAATGGTACGCGATACAATAGTTACTTTTA